>JARYHS010013630.1:138061523-138537756 GCA_031002005.1 Vandiemenella viatica | reverse complement strand
ACAACAATTTTCACTCAAGTGTGAGATACAAACACCTGTGGAAATAGATTTCACGAAACCAAACTCTAGTTGCCTCACTGCTTGGATTTTCTAAACAATGTGTTAAAACCGGGATTTCATACCTCAGACTACACTGTGCAGATCTTCAAAGTTAACGCGATACGGATAGAGTGCAGCATATGTACGGGAATAAGCTGGGACATACAATTCACGAGTTTTTTCCAACAGTACCGCCAGGGTACAAGATTGTAGAAGTACCTGCAAACGTCATCTATCTTCCCATCACGGTGAAAACGCTCAATAGCATTCACATTAGAGTTGTCGATCAGGACGGCAATTTAGTGGATTTCAGAGGAGAAACTATTACTCTGAGGCTACATATAAAGAATGGGCGCTCGTTATAAGAAGAGGCAGACTCAAACAATTGTCAGTAGTGAACCAACAGTGAAACGGGTAACACCTGCTAACGTGCGTGAACCTACAGTGAAACGGTTAACACCTGCTAACGTGCTCTTCCTACAGTCGTTAGGCTATACAGCAAAAGATGGATGAAGTGCTTGATATAACTTCCAGTGTGGAATTTGATGAGTCGTTGACGCGTAAAGAGTTTTTGAGTCACCAACCACATACGGCAACAACATTTAATAATAATGATGAAATTCGGATACCTATTCTGAACCAGGATACATATACACTGCCAGGGGAAAGTTTCTTGCATATTGAAGGAATATTTGTCAAGTCAGATGGAACTGGGGCTACAAATTCAATTGTTACATCCAAAAAATTTTTTATCTGCTTAATGTCTCTCTAACAGCGAGGTCTTTAGAGACGGGAAAGGATGGGGGGGGCAAGGAATGGGAAGGAATTCGGCCATGACCTTTTGAAGGAAGCATCCCGCCATTTGCCTGGAGTGATATGGGAAACCATGGAAAACCCAAATCTGGATGCCCGGACGGGTGTTACATCCAATGCGTTTGCGTTCCTATTTAAGGAAATTCGGTTAGAAATTAATGGAGTTGAAATAGACCGAAATAGAAATGTAGGTGTCACAAGCACAATAAAGACTCTTATTTCCGTTGGTCTGTTGGAAAACTCAGGATGGGGGCAATGCAATCTTGGAAATGGCTACTTTGATGTATGTATTCCGCTGAGTATGCACTTGGGTTTTTGTGAAGACTTTAAAAGGAGACTTGCAAATGTAAAACAAGAACTAATACTTATTCGATCTAGGGACGATACAAATTCATATGTACAAGCCAATCCAAACCCCCAGAAAGGTAAATTCGCCATCAGTAAGCTAGCATGGGTGGTGCCTCATTTACAAGTAAGTGAGAGAGAAAAACTCGCGTTGCTTAAGATTGTGGACAGTGGGAAGCCACTTAGAGTTAATTTCAGAAGCTGGGATTTGTTGGAGTACCCGCTACTTCCTATAAGCAAAACTCAAATCTGGTCTTTGAAAACATCAACACAACTGGAGAAACCTAGTTTCGTTGTTCTGGGATTTCAAACAAACAGGAAACGAAATGAGGCATTAAGTGCGGCCATATTTGATCACTGCAATCTTGCCAACGTCAAAGTGTTTCTAAATGATGTGGCGTACTCCTACAAGAACATGAATTTGGACTTTAAGAAAAATCGCACCACAGTATTGTACGATATGTAAGCAAGATTCCAACAGACTTACTACGAACGGGAGCATCTTTCGCCGCTACTAAATCGTGAAGAATTTGTCGCTACGGCACCTCTCGCAGTAATTGACTGTTCACATCAAAATGAGTCGGTAAAAACTGGGCCTGTAGATATTCGTATGGAGTTTTATAACACTGACAATTTTCCAGCCTACACCGCCGCATACTGTCTAATCCTTCATGACCGTGTTGTGGAATACGTACCGCTAACAAGTGTTGTGCGTAAGCTCGCATAAAACCAGATAGCGCCCATCATTGCCACCCAGTATCATGCCGACCATCTTCCTGGACGCTCAAGGATTTAAGGCTAGAGAAGAAGCGTTTATCTTCAAAGAAGTTGCCATCTGTGTAGTGCAATCAGACAACATTATCGCCACACATTGCATCTCTGTAAACTCACCATCACGTGGAGGTAACGAGCCAACAGTCAAATGGCTGACAAATAATTACCATGGAATACCTTGGATTGGTGCTGGTGTAACCTTTAGCAAACTATGTACTATTCTACATGCAATCACCAATGAACATGACTCCATTATTTACGCTAAAAGACGGGAGAAGACTCGATGGTTTCAGAAGATTATCCGCAAGAAAGTCTTCTACAATACAGAAGATTTAGGATGTCCGCCTATACATGAACTCAAGAATAATAATTTGATAAAACTTTGTAAAGGACATTTATTTTGTAACGCTATATGCGCTGTTGAAAATGTATTTTTAATTGCCCAATGATGGGTGAAATAAAAAAAAGAAATAAAATAAAATGTGTTATTTATTTAAACACTTTCATATACATGTTGTCTTACATAGTTAATAAGGTCCACAAACATTATATCCGGGTTCATAATTCTTAATTACAATATTATTATATCATCAGATACTAACAAATTTTTATACGCAATTAGTTCAATTCTTAATTGCGCATAACCAATGATGAACTGTATGTCACTTGAGTTACACAAACATTATTAATATGCATGTCAATCAGTTTTTGCACTGTAGCCATATTTAAGTCTCGTAGCACTTTATTACCTAGAATGTCCACAAATTCAGTATAATATCTTGCAACCAAGTAGCCCCACTTCTTCTTGACGGTCAAGGCGTTGGTCACGGCCGGCTGCGCGTCCATGAGGTTCCTCCAAGTAGACTCGCCGAAGAAGACACCGCTATCAGGATCATCATTAGGGTGGAAACAAACAGTCTTCACCCAGGCAATCGTTCGGCAGGAGACAGTATGCTCACCAAGTGGGATGCTGTTGGTGACGGCGTTGAATAACTCGGACACTACGTCCAATACCTGGATCAGGACGTTCCATTCGTCGTATGTTAAAACAATTTTATTGTGTCCCACTTTTTCGAGAACTACAACAGGTTCAAACTCGTGTTTGGACGATAACCCTATCGTCAAACGTTTCGAGTCACCAGCGTTGAGTTGGCACACAGAGGAGAACAACATCACTAGCCGAGACATGGCTGCAAACTGACGCCGGGTCAGTCGGGAGGGGCGGAAAATGGGTCTAGACTAATTAACATAACCAGTCTGCATCACACGTGCACGGCGGTTTCAGAAAATAAATAATGACCCCATTAAAACGATTTACAACTGGAGGTCACACCTGCGTCCATAAAAAGGCACCGACCCTTATTAGTATACAATTCGCGACCCGTAACTTGGGTTAACAAGTGCCGCGTAGCCTCATTTGCATATTATTCCCATTTACGACCCCATTTAGACGATTTGTGACATGAGGGCACACCTGCGTCCATGAAAAAGGGATCGACCCTCATTATCATATTATTTATGACCCATAACTTAGGTTAAGAAGTGGCACGTGCCCCAGATGATTATTGGCTTTATGATAATAATATGGTTAGTACCTGGGTGACCGATCTTCGCTCGGCATCTTTCGATTTCTATTTAATATCCAAGATTTCGAGTAAAGTTTGATTAAAGTAAAAGGCTTGAAGACTTCCTAGGCGTTTTGAGGTGCACAGTTAACCAAAGAGAAACTTCACTAACATCATTAGGCTTACTGGTACCTGAACCTTCTATGTAATGAGGTTAGAGCCGTTTTCGAAAAACCAAATACAAAAATTGCAACCTTTTTTTTTTTTTTTTTTTTTTTTTTTTTTAAATCGTGTTAAAAACTTGAATAGCAAAACGTTATCTACATATGAAATTTCATCCAAATCGTTAGATCCATTTGCGAGACCGCCTCATAAATTGCTTTCAAAGAAAAATGCTATTATTATGCTAAACAGAAATCTTAATGCCAGTCAGGGATTGATTAACGCTGCGAGATTTGTGTTAATTCAGGGCATTCTACGAAAACCCTTGATGATGGATTCTTATGTACCTCGACGAGAAAAATTTAAAGTACAAAATATTTTTAAATGTATATATCTCGCTTAGTTCTCGAGATATCATATCGCAAAATTGACGTGGTTGGTTGAAATGCGACCTGGACCAGAAGATGAATTTCGTCACAGCCAAGTTTGATGATGAATTCGTATGAAACTCGACGAGAAAAATCGAAAATAAGGAATTTATTTTTCTGATACCTAAAGTGAAGAGGTTAGGATTAGATCCGACCTGGACCAGAAAAAGAATCCACCAAAAGCACTATGTCGATACGGTGGAAATGTACTTTTAATGTTTTATTTTGTTCCAGATGGTTGTTGTTAGGTTGAAATACAGCATGGACCAGAAGAAAGGTCGCCAAAAGCACAAGGAACTATACCTATAACTGATTTTTGACATGCTATATCTCGTAAACCAAGCGAGATATCAAGAACATTTATTCTTTATTTTCGATATGTTTCGTCCCGTTCTATAAGAATTCATCATCAGATTGTGACGTCACGGTAATGATAGAACATCATCAGTGCTAAATCAATTCAGTCCGCTAAAACTATTCTCATACCTCGCGTGGTAGTATTTAATGACAAACTAACAACCACTTTTTACGGTCAAAAAGTAAACGGTGATTAGTTTATAACTGGTACCGGTAATATTATTTTCAAAGAAGTTTATCACCTCTGACAAAACCAATCATAAATTTTTAATTATCTTCCTTTTTAAATGTTTTACAATTAAACTTGCAATGTTACTATTTCCACGCCTCAGCCAGTATACAAGAACTGTTCGTTTAAATATTCTTTGAAATCAGAGAGAATCTATTTGTAGGCTTTCTGGTACCTGAATTGTCTACGAGATGGCGCTAGTGCCGTTTTCGAGATATCAAGTGAAAAAAATGTTTTTATTTTGCAAACTCGCTTTTTTGTACGGAAGACAACTATTTAGGTAATCTTAAAAGTCAAAACATTATCTAAATATCAAATTTCATCCAAATCGTCATAGCCGTTTCCGAGATCCGAAATATATATATATATATATATATATATATATATATATATTCTTGTATATATATATATATATATATACAAGAATTGCTCGTTTAAAGATATAAGATTAGGGGCCTAGAATCCCTTATGATCCGGGGGTCACACCTGCGTCCATGAAAAGGAACGGACCCTCATTATCACATTATTCCTATTAGTATATAATTTACGACCCATAACGTAGGTTAAGAAGTGGCACAGGGCCTCATTTGCATATTAAAAGGGCCTTTTCATACCTTTTTGACAGCTTGATGATTTACGAATGGCGGCATCCTTTGATGGCCGTCACATACAACAGACCACTACTATCACCAAAACAATCTGCAAAAGACGGGCACGATTCTATGGCCACCTCAAACGAAAGGAGGAGGACAGACTAACAAAAAATCTTTAATTTATTTGATTCAAAACCCAAAACTGTAATGCTCTGGTTCGTAAATATTAAAGGACCTTCATATGATGGGAATAGAACTAGAAGATGTTTTTTATGGACAAGCCAAGACGAACACGCCAAAACAAGACGCGGTACACCCTGGACAGAGGAGCACAAACAGGTGCACTTAAAACGAATGAAGGAGTGAAGAAGATGAAACTCGCTGCCGAATGTACAAAGGCTTAACGTGGTCCTAGTTGGCCTTAGCTACTATTATACAATAACTACAACTTCAGAAAGATTACTATAGGATAGCAATGGTATGAATGAGAAACAACAACAGTAAAAAAGAACACTATATATTTGAAAAGGTTTATGTGCGCTACTAAGGCGTACACAATGATCATATCACGTATACGTCAAATTTACATAGTTTTTAATAAACATATTTAAAACAAACAAATGAGGAAATAAAATCTCAACTGAAAGGTCTAGATTGCCAACTTCCTAGTTTTTGCCCTTTGGCAATAATATTTTGTAAAGATAAAATTGTAAGATCTGAAAGTCTATCTTGAGTCCGAGTTTACCATAAATAAGTTTTGATAAATTTTAATTAACTGAAATTTGGTTCTCCTTCAGTGACAGTTACGTCAGCGAAATTCGAAGCGCTGTCCACACATTCGTAAATATATCCTGCCAACTATTTTGTTTCATAAATTAATCTTTAATTGGTTCTGCTGATTCAAGTTCCATCAACAATAGTTGCAGTTAGAAAGTTCCTCAGCCAATTCATACCCCGATATGTCACATTTTTTCAATTAGTTAAATTAATTTCTAAATCTGCATACAATTATTACAATTCAGGAATTGTTTTGATAATGTGTAAGAATGACACTGTGTCATTAAATTAGACAGTTGTGAAAATGAAGTGACCAACGCGTTCTCAATTGTGCCGATTACATGCTTAAACACGTTCATTGTAAACAATTCTTCGGGATCTGTTGCTACCCCATCTATGGCTTCGTACTAAAAAATCTCATTTTTTCTTTGGGATCTGACTAGCTTAATAAAAGTATATGTCCCATTCTGAGAACCAATTTCTCTAGTTGTTATTAGAGCAGAGGAATAACCCCGGTATTCTTTAAAATTCCGAACTCTATTCCAGCAATTATTAAGCGTTTCATGTCTCCACTTTCATCCTGGATAGCCTTGCTTACAATATTTACTTGGAATAATGTATTATATGAAGTTACCATTGTAACTATGAACTCAAATTGCTCCTTGATCTGGCTAGGGGACAAGGCCTCTGTTGCTGCAAGTGATAAATTCGTTTCCAGAAGGGCGACACCAACTAAAGAATAGTGGTAACGAACTGCAGCGAGGCTATAAACTCTATTCTCGAACGGATTTCGCAAATCCTTCTAAGTTCCTGGCTACCACTTTCCATCGCTTTGTTGATCGAGAGAATGGAAAAACTATTCTTTAAAGAAATCCGAACAAGGAAACCGATCAAATTGATATTTTGGAGGCATCTGCTATTACCAAATTTAATGACAGCTAAAGGGTTTAAAACTCCTTGGAAAGTTATTGGTTCAAAATTCTGCTTTGGACAACTTTGTTTAATCTTATCATATTGGATCCACTGTTGTATCTTTGGCCTCGACAATCGTCCATATCCAAATCGAACTTTTGTAAAGTGTTGTTAATATACAGGCCAGTGAGTCCAGCTATCAGTTTCGAAGAGTCACTTACCGGTTTGTAACCAATGAAACACTTACGCACTTTGACTTCGTCTTCATTAGGGTTAACAAAAGCAATGTTAAAGATAACTGTTCGACATGACTGAAACAGGAGTTCAATTCAGTATGATGAAAAGTATTTAGATGGCTTAACCATAGTCAAAATTTTATTAAGAACTACAATCGTTTTGAATACTTTTTCCAAAATAACCTACATTAGTTTCCTTATTTAGCAAAACGGTGGAGTGTCATATTTTCCTAGCAGTCGCAATATTTCCAGTTTATTACCATTATTAGTAGTATTCAGTGTTTCAGATCCAAAGCTTCCCCTGAACAAGAAATAATTGCGAATTAAAAACAATATTTTGGATATCATTCATTCAACGATAGAAGGCCGCCGTGATTTTTCGTCTTCAATCTGTATTTACAAATGCTTGTCTATTGCACTGAAATTCTTCAGTCGAAGCAACGCTTCTATACAACTCAGCATTGTGAGCTAGCGATTTGAGAAAGTTTCGCGAGATTTTAGATGCTCTGATAAATAGCTCCAGTCATCAAATTTTTCTTTTCCCCAGTAAGAGTGATACCTTCTGCTGAATAAACACTTTATTTGCAGATTTAGAGTAAACAAACCAAACCATCTTCTCATATAAATTTCTTCATTTGACGTTACTCTTTGAAAATGCGTATTTGAAAAAAGACATCCATGATATTTTGTGATGATCATATGGTTATATTCATGGAGGAAGGAATATATGGAGGCGACGCAAGGGACCTCTACCACGCACTGAAGTGATGCCGGCTGGAGAGAGGTGGGGAGGGGGGGGACGCCATATTACCCTACCCAATAATCGCCGGGAACATGCCCAAATATATCCAGCGAACTCTACCATAACCATGGAGCCACAATTTGATGATGGATTATTATGTAAGTTGACTAAACAAATAAAAAATGAAGAATAATCTTTTTTGATATCTCGCTTAATTCTCGAGATATACTTTCTCAAAGGTGAGGTGTTCTTGGTTAAAATCAGAAAAAAATTGACCAAAATCAAATTTGACCATGGATTCTTATGTAACACAACGAGAAGAAAAGATAATGAAGAATACAAATTTTCGGTATTTCGCTTAGTTATCGTGATATACCGTCTCAAAGGTGAGGTGTTTTTGACTGAAAAGCAGAAGAAACTTTTTTGCAAAAGTCAAATTTAATGATGAATTTTAATGTAACATGACGAAAAAAAAAAAAATCGAAAAAAAAAGGTCGCCAGTTTGCCGTAAAGGCTCGTGGGGCCCTCTAAACTGCGCTTGAAGGCCCCTAGAGGTGCGCTTTGGGGCCCCTTGAGGTATGCTTGGGGGCCCCCTGAGCGTGAGGGCCCCGGTGCACTGCACCGCCTAGCCCCATAGTAGCTACGCCCCTGCTTAGTGTTTGGGATATAGTGTCTCCAAATTGTGGACGTGAGGTGGAGATGCGGCCTGGACCAAAAATAATTCCGCCCTAACCACAATGAATTACATTGGCTATACAGAAGTGGTTCTTTTATTTTAAGGAACTTTTGTTTTTAGTTCTCAAATTATGATTTATGTTCAAAAAGATTATATTTCAGTAATTTTACTCCTGTTAGAATCTATGATGAGAAATATTTCAAAATCAAGAAAAAAAATGTCTAGACATACTTACAAACTGAAATAAGTCTGATTAGTCAATGGTTAGAACTCTGTTACATATATATAATCTTACTACCATAATTCAAAAGTCGGACCCTGAAGTGGGAATAGTTTACATGACGATACACACGTCACTAACATGGTTCTCATGAAATTACTAACAATAATAGACATATTCCTTGTCCTTTATGCTATGAGAAATACATTCTGGTACAAACTGCATTTAAACCTAACCACAATATATATTATATTCTGCTACAAAAACAAACTTTGTAGACACACTCTTAACTTTGCATCGCGAACTGCATTTTCTATAACGACATTGTTTCCTTCATCACGATTCCTATTTCGCAAAGCACAATTTATCACAGTTAATTTCACCCCACACTTTCAGTAGAAACTGCAAACGTAACGAAAGAATGCACAACTCAATCACAATGTAAACATGACCCACTTAGACTTTACAACACTCGTATAAAGTAATGGTAGTCTATGATGTGCAAAATAGTAAGGTATGCCGATTGGCTGCACTACCCTACCAAATATTTGAAAACAAAGTCATCCAATTGAGAGTTATGAATAAATCTTTAATGGTAGTAGCTAGTCTTACTGAAAACTATTGAACATTTCAATAACAATAATTAAAATGCAACTTACAAATGAAATGATATTCCAGGTTTTTTCCTATCTGTCCTATTTGAGCACCCATATGCAACACAAGCTGGCATTATAAAAAAACTTAGAACTATTACAAAATCAAATTTTTACTACATGGAGCACAATGTGAAAATGTAATGGTTTGAGCTTGGTCCGCTATAACCGCCGCGCATGCGCAGTAGTAGCCCGGCGTCACCGATTTAACGTCATTTCTCCTCCATATATTTCCTTCCTCCATGGTTATATTATGGACGATTATGTAGTATGCAAGTATATTAATATGCTTACTCTTTGAGATTGGGTTACATTCGTGTTCCTTTTGTTTTGAGATGATGTTGGTTGCCAGGAGCGACATGTTGAAAGCCTATATGGTAGAGGCGACATATTAAGTTCGCAAGTTGGATATGTTGAATGAGAAATATTAATATGAGAAGTCCGATTTAAAGATTAACGGTCGTAATTACAACTGGTGTTGGTGGAAGTTGTTAAACCATTAACTGAATAAATAAAAGTTTTACCAGAACAATAATGACTTACGCATCGTTTCATATTTAGATGCTAGCTATATATAAAAAAGATAAGATAAAGGTGAAAAGTGGTAACTACAAACATAAGTAACCAAGAATCTATCACCACAATTTTCTTCAATTTTTTGGTTGCTCGAATAATTATTCATCTCTGAGTGCAGGATCAATGAGCGACCAATTTGAAATATAGTCATAATTTGTACTTTGAAAAGGCGCGGTGGTGGTATGGATGCTATAACCCATTTTTAAGTGTAGACGATGTTGCGGCCATAGCAAAATCTTTATGTACTTGCTGCTCTTTATCATCATGAGCCTCGTCTGAAGAAAATAAGTTTTCTTCCGTCACGTGTTGAATTAGTTCTGATGACGATTCAGATGAAATCTCAAACCTAAAAAAAATTGAAAGTAATTTGAAGCCTTCTCAGTTTCACCTTGTTTTATTATTATTATTTTTTAAAAAAAGAGGTAAGGACTTGTCTGTAAAAGATACATTACATTTTGTAAATATTTAGGCTACCAACTTTAATTGCAATCACCTAAGATCTTGCATTGTAGAAAATGATAAGTTGGTTGATTCTCACCTCATGTTCATGCACCCAATCGTAAAATGACTGTGCTGGATCTAGAGTGAGGCAAACCGGAGTGCTTACCATGGGCGCCAAAATCATGCTTAAAGTGGTGGTAAATGACAAATTCGTGGGCGGTGACCGTCTTTCTTAGCTCTGCTGTCCTGAGCGGCAACCTTCAAGGGTCAGAAAATCAAAGAACAGCTTTAAACTGCTGCGGGCGGCAAATTCATATTTGAAGGGGCAGCAGTCGCAGGTCTTAGCCCCTGCTCGGATAATTCATAGATCCGCCACTCAGTGGCGTAGCTAGGGGGGGGGGGGCGGTGGGGGCGGTCCGCCCCGGGTGTCACCCGTTTGGGGGTGACACCCGCATTTCAAAAATAGTAATCGAAATTAGTGTGATATATATATATATATATATATATATATATATATATATATATATATATTTTAATATAGTTTTAATTTATTCTTTGGTGTCGAGACACGTCTACCTTTCATGTTTTGAATATTTGTTTTTAAGTTTATCTATCACTTTCTCAAATGCGATAAAGGGCGCTGTGCTCTTTAATTACAGTAGAGTACAATGATTGGCAAGACCGCGCGCTTAAACAAAGAGAGCACCGCTCTGTAGCTCCAACAATCACAGAAACTCGTTGTGCTTGACGTTCATCACTGTTGTTTGGTCTGTTAGCAGCGGCGGTGGATAAAATGTAAGTTTTCTTGTATAAAGAGAGAAAGTTTTAAAATTAAAGGATTAATTACATATATCTAAAATTGTTAAAATCATGGTAATTAGACAGATAAATTGTAAATCGTTTAAATTATTTCTAGGAAAAATGTTAGATTTTCCTTTGAAAATGAAAAAAAAAAAAAAAAGCAACCAAGCGTATGTCGGAATACGCGTAGTCTAGGCATCAAAACTGTTTTGCTTATTTAGAATTCCATTAGCTTTGAAGCCAAGATTCACAAGTGGCTTGAAGTATTTTCTAGTGATTTTTTAATTTATCATCTGACAGATTCGTGATGTATAAATTGCGTACATTTCGCGTTATCCGATTTACATTCTGCGTACCTACCTATTGTCGACGGTGCACCTATACTCGACATGAAATCGTATCATTTTCGAATTTATGCAAATAAATTGATTCGGAAAACTGCATTAAACTAGCAATACTGTAAGGTTTCAAGTCAATCCGAGCGGGTCCATGTGTTCGTTGATAGTATCGTCTGTCGTTGGTAATCAATTTTTATAGAGCATGTGTTTAAAATAGTCGGAACCGCGTATCTTGCTAGCGAAATCGTAACATTGGTAAACACTTAAATTCTAGGTTCATTTAGGTTTGATATGCTTTCTACTAATCGAGAATATGTACATATCATCGCGATGAAATAAATAAGCGTATGATTCTCTAAGAATTTTCCATGATAAATTTACAGAAGATTTCTATTACGGGTAACCCCTCTGTCGAATACATTTACCTAAATTCTTACGAGTTCCTTAAATCGACAGGAATGTCGAACTTCTGTTCCTGAACAAAAATTGAGCTTTAATCAGAAACTGAACGAACATTTGAGCCGTTTACAACATTTTTATTTGTACGCTACAGAGCGGCGCTACAAATCTAAAATTTACATGTGGAGACGATCTTCAGTACATACAATGTCATATTTAGTTGTCTATAGCTACATATTTCTTATGTGGGTAGTAAAATACTTCACTTGTTAAGTACTTCATGTAAAGACGGCAGATATCACAATGGCATGTTCTTTCATTAACTGACCCGTTGTTTTTTTAATTACGTTTTAATTAAATTTGTTTATGTTTTATATTTTATTTATTCTTCTATTTTTATGAAGGAACTTAATGTAGAGTTGCTTCTCTGACTATACAGTATCCCCAGAGTCTCACAACTTGTTGGACCCGGATTTGCTCCAATGGGACCCCATCTGGGTCTGGAATTGCTTCTACTTGGATCAAGTCACATCTGTCAACTTTCCTCTCGATATCCCTTGGTCCTGCAAATATGGAGGTTGCGTAGTTACTTAAATACAGCCTATGTTAACGTTTCGATAACAAATGATTGGGTAGCTTTCGACTTTTTTAAATTTATAGCGGAGTCATGGTCGCCCTATAGTTACACTGGCGGAAATTAAAATCACAACACGCGTACATGATTGGTAGAATTTTAGGAAACTTTGAAGATATATCCAGGGAGATACCTAGAAGAAAGATAACAAATGGAAATGGATCAGACTAAGTTATTAGTTATTACCTTTAGATACAGTTGTCAGTGAGAAATGCGCCCAACTTGAGCACCAATTTTTTTAACTGCTTAATGTCTCTTAACAGTGAGGTCTTTAGAGACGGGAAAGGATGGGGGGGGGGGGGGCAAGGAATGGGAAGGAATTCGGCCATGGCGTCTTGAGGAAGCATCCCGGCATTTGCCTGGGGTGATTAGGGAAACCATGGAAAACCCAAATCTAGATGCCCGGACGTGGATTCGAACCGCCGTCCTCCCGAATGCGAGGCCAGAACCCTAACCGTTACACCACCACTCTCGGTTGGAGCACCAATACATTCGTGGATCCTTGCCGGCATTGAGTTCGGATTTCTTCTTGGTGTATGTCTCACTACGCGTGCAAGTCTTAAGGTGCGTTTCCACTTGAGAGTAACTCTCGCGAGAAACTCTCGAGAGTTACTCTCGGGAGGGTGTCCACTTGAGAGTGGATTTTGGCGAGCTCTACTCTCGGCGAGCTGCTCGCTGGGACAGTTCTCGCGACAGCTCTCAGAACCCTGTCCACATGAGAGCAGCGGAGAGTAGTCAATATGGCGGCGCACAATAGAAAAGTCGCGTCAGCTGTGACCATACTGTCTGCTGTTACTAAAAAGAGGTAAAAACTGAATAGGAAAAGCTGCTGGGTTAAGCCTTGGATAAAAAAGAAATGTTTTCGGAGCCAGTCATACAATGACACCAAAATTACAGATCGAAGTCGCGCAACAGTTTGGGAACTTTTTTAGGTTAATGAGCTGTGAAGTAGAGTTTATCGCAGAATCTGTGGGATCCACAATTTTAAAACACGACACTAAAATGAGAAAACCTATATCAGTACATGCACTAGTTATGGCTACTCTTCGATTTTTTGCATTTACTTGTTGCGTAATACCTTGTTTTTCTTTTTTTGGTGTTACATCGTCTTGACGTATTTTTTGGGGGATTCGTATTCAAGCCTCCATTACAATAAATTTACCGAAATTTATTGTTTTGGAAAGACAGTGAATTCAGGAATCACAAATTTTCGTGCACTGAAGTAAAGCTACTTACATTAATAATTTTCCTCTGCTCCAATTCCACTTTTTTTACAATACGTGAGAGTTCTTGAAAAATGAATGAAATCTTAATTCAGTTTTGAACTTCTTACTGTAATAAGAATGTGTCTACAATAATTATAGACACATTGTCATTAAAATAAATGTTATAAAATTGTATAAATGCATCGTTAATATTCCTTAAATTGCGGAGATTCTTTTGAACTTCATACCCTGAATAACAAAATTTCTCTCCTATTTCCTTCAAAACTTTTTTTTTTTTTAATTCTGCTACACTAATCGGCACATTTCACATTCCACACCAATTCTCTACATACACACATTTTAATTAATTCCTTTGTTTCTTCATATGACCAATTTTTACTCATCTTGTTGCTACCTCTAGCCGAACTCTCAGCTCCTGCTCTCAGACTATACGAACAGTGTTCGTATTCTGCGAGCTACTCTCAGACAGCACAAGAATGACGTGTCGACTTGCGAGAAAGTTGATTATTGTCAGCTCTCAGGCAGTAGCTCTCCTCTCGCCCATGGAGGAAGGAATTATTCCTTCCTCCATGCTCTCGCCGCGAGCTACTCTCAGAGGCGTGTCGACTTGCGAGTTACGCTATCGAGAGCTTCTCGCCAGTATTTACTCTCAAGTGGACACGCACCTTTATGCAGTCAGTTATTACACAGTTTGTGCTGGGTGACCATGTGATCTAATGGGTCTACTCCTGGTATCCTAGACATGCTCTATTGGGTACTAATCTGGGAACCATGCTGTCCAAATTGTAATCGAAGCTCCTGGCAAGGCTTGTGTGACGATGGCCGCAGTTTGAGGACGGGTATTATCTTGTTGGAAAATGCGATTTGGATGGTGAACATGAAGGGTATCACAATAAGATGTAGTACCACGTCCACATAGTCGTGGGCTGTCATTGTGTCATCAACAACAGCCGACTCAGTCGTGCTGTCGAAACTGATTGCCGCCAAAAAATGACACCATTGGTTGCACTTGCGTGACGTTCTGAAATCACAGCAGGTAAGCCGTTTCTCCACTACACCTGCAAACATGTCGTCGCCAGAGGCGGCCCTAGCAATTTTTTCAGGTGGTGCGAGATCTCATCGTGGCGCCCCAAATGAGCAATCGCTTATTCGTGATTAAAGTGTCCATATAGATATACTGAAGATAACACAGTTTTTACATCCTACTAATATTGTAAAAGTAAAAGTTTGTTTGCTTCGATGTTTTTACTGCTTCACGTCGAAACTACTTAACTGCTCGGAATAAATTTGGAACAATGTATTATCCATCTACTTTTATCCCAAATAGCACTTTCCGTGGGATTCGAATATGAATGCTTTGTGAATTCCACTTGAGCAAATCCTCGGGCAAAAGATTTTATATATGATAGTAACTCAAACCTCGGAAAAATTAGTATAGGATAGCAGTGGTATGAATGAGAAACAACGGTAAAAAGAAATACTGTATGTTCGAAAAGTTATTTAAGCTACTATGGTTAACACAATGCTCATTTCACTTACACGTCAAATTCACAGTTTTTAATAATTTTTTTAAAATATATAAAATGAAAATATATGAAAATTCCACTTTTAATACCGAAAAATAAACTTGACCAAAATTTTTCCAGGACCCTCGCAGACTAATGCTTAAATAGGTTAAATTCGTGTATTTTTTCCCAGGTAAAACTATTTTCAACAAGTATTTTTCATTGTTTTTGCCTTATTCTGAAGCTAATCCTGGCTATGCACTTGGAAATTTGTGCTAATAGAGTGACCAACGAATTCTTTATTGCATCGACCATATGCTAAAACACGTTCATTGTAAACAATTCTTCTGGATCTGTTGGTATCTAATTTACGGTTCATGCTCAAAAAATCTTTACATTCTTCGGCATCTGACTGGGTTAATAATAGGAAATTTTCAATCTGAGAATCAACTTCTCTACCTGTCTGTTATCAGAGCTGGCATTCTTCTCACATTTCGGTATTTTTAACTTATTCGTGGCGACCTTTTAGAGAAAAGAGTAAAAAAACTTGAAGAGGACATAATAGGGTTACCAGACGTCCCCGTTTGACGGGGACAGTCCCCGTATTTAGCTCTCTGTCCCCGGACAGATTTCGTCACCACAATGTCCCCGGATTTTTACTGTTGTCCCCAGCATTTTTTTTTTAATCAAGCGAGAATTCTTTAAAAGCCCTGATTTGCTAACGCATTCGTTTAAGGCAAGAGATATGAAGAACACTTCTTTCCTTGTACGTGCCTAGGATTAAAAGAAAATTACAAGGATACCGCGTCTTGGACACAACAGCTTTGGAATATCAAGTCTCCTTGCTGTGTGCAACATGGCTGTCTGTGATCCTCATTTAAAATGCAAAATATAAACAATATGTGGCTTTTAAGTTAACCCAACCTTTAATCATATAACTTATAAAAGTAAAACGCGTAATTAGGACAAATGTCGAAAGCGTCCCCGGATTTTGATGAAAAAGTTGTGAAGTGTCCCCGGATTTAAAGAAAAAATTCTGGTAACTCTACATTATAACGCAGCAATCAAAAAAATATTTCAACAGGTTAGTACCAGTTTCGGGGCGGTGGAGAATATCCCCTTCCATTCCAAAGCTGTTTTTCAGCAACTGTGAAGAGTTTCATAAGTCTACTTTCAGTCTGCATAGCTTTTGCTTACAACGTTTACTTGAAACAATGTATTATACCAAGTCACCACAGTAATTATGAACTCAAATTGCTCCATGATATGGCTAAGTGACAAGGCATCTGGTACTGCAATTGAATAATTCGTTTCAGAAGGGCGTCACGAACTGAATAGTAGTGTTAACGAACTGTAGCGATGCTAGAAACTCTATTCTTGAAACGAATTTCGCAATTTTTTTGGCGATATTCCTTCTAAGTGCTTGAATACTACTTCCCATCGCTCCTTTTATGTATAGAATAAGACAAATATTCTTCAAAGAAATCCGTACAAGGAAACAGATTTAACTGATGTTTTGGCGGCACTTGCTATTACCAGATTGATTAAAAAATGCTCAAAGATGCTGGTTCAGAATTTTGCTTTGGACACATTTGTTTCCTCCTACCAAATTGGATCCACTGTCATATCTGTGGCCTCGACAATCGTTCATATCCACGAATTGTACTTTGAAAAGGCGACGGTGGTGGTATGTCTTGTATACCCACATGTAATCTTTTGAACAGCAGACGACGTTCCAGCCATTGATAAATCTTCTCGCACATGCTGCTGTTTATCATGAGCCTCGTCTGAATAACCTCCATTAAAAGTTTCCTTCCGCCTCGTATTGAACTAGTTCTGGAGACGATTCAGATAACTTCTAAAAAAAATTACCAGCAATTTTGAAGCGTTCTCAATTTCGTCTTGGTTTTGTTTTCTTTTTAAGTATTGTGCGCCATAATTTTTTTTTTTTTTTTCGATTAGCGTCATGTGTTGTCTGTAAAAGCCAGATAAGCTTTGTAAATATTTACGATACCAACGTTAATAGTAATTACTGAGGATCTAATATGGTATAAAGAGATAAATAGGTTGAATCTCGCCCCGTGGACATGTACCCGCATGCATGAACTTCAAGACTACAACTGAAAAGGCAGGAAAATGGTGCGGGAGGCGCGACGCGGCACGGGAGGGTGCCAACTTCGGAACGAGTTGTGATTTCCATGATTCGAATAACTCGAACTGACTCGAGTAGCAACTCGAATTGACTCTATTCTATGATAACATACGACCATGCATTAAGCTGAGACTCTTATACTTATAAACTCTTCTGGATGATGTGTATTAAAAGCTGGGTTATAATAGAATTTATTTTTCATTTTTTGCGCAGACGATCTATTTCTGCCTTTTCGGCGCCCCCCATATGAAGGCGCCCGGTGCGGTCGCACCGCTCGCACCGCCCTAGGGCCGCCCCTGGTCGTCGCTTATCACTTTGCCACAGACAGAATCGAGACTCGTCTCTAAACACAAATGTACGTCATTCACATGTCCATTTGTGTTTTGCATTACGCCAGGTTAGATGATGCTGGCTGGCAATGAAATTAGATTAATGGGACATATTGCACAGGGCCCAGAGAGTGTAACCCAGCTTCAAGAAATTGGTTTACAGTCGTCCGGGGAGGAGGGAGGGGTGTCTCTATCTGTAACCACTGCTTGGATCTGGCCTGCAGTCAACCATCTGCCAGCAACAGCCACCCAGGGCCGGCGCTACGATTCTCGGGCCCCGGGTAAGCGATCTTAGGTCCTCTACCTCCTTCCCTCCCCCCTCCCCCGTAAATATTTTTACTTTACACTTTCGTTTTTTGAGAAAACTCAGAAAATTTTAATACAAAAATGTTTAAAATTATTGGTGCAGATTTTAAAATTTCTGTTTGATTTCTATTTATTTAGGCACCCAGGCCGGCAGGCCCCCCTTTGGTGGCCTGGGCCCCGGGTACTTTTGCCCTGCTTAACCCCCCCTAACGCCGGCCCTGCAGCCACCCACACAATAAGGCGGTCTTCACTTGCTGTTCTCCATCTGTGTGGACCCATGCCTGCTCTAGGAGTATTAGAGCCTTCTTTCATCCACTGTGTAACAAGTCTGTATACTGACATTGCGCTACAGCCAATCCTTCGGTAGATTTTACCCTTTAAAAATACGTCAATTCTCCATCCTCTCTCACAGTTAGTTATTTGGGTGTAGAGAGCTGTCACTCTTCGCCTTGGCATACTTAGCCAACAAGAATTTGTAGACAACAAAGTGTCATGTTACACCACACTGTTCGCCATTCATACGCTAAAAAAATTTTGCAATTTACATAATAAATAGCACCGTGATTCTCATATTATTACATATAAAACTTTCAATTTTTAATCATTTAATACTCTTCATCCGGGCATACTTGGGGCCAAATTTCATTCATTTATCACAACACCGTTTGGGTGTTGGGATTTTAATTTGCACCAGTTTGTGTATCAGTTGCTAAGGGATTGTGCATAAACTACGTGGCTCCGTCTAGGGGGGGAGGGGTTGGCTGGGGAGTTACGTTGAGCTACGTGGGGGAGGGGGGGAGGGGGGGAGGGGGGGGGGGGTTCAGAGCCAGGCCACTTAGCTTCTCTTTCGTATTATTTGTCACAGTTAAAATGACATACAGAACACACAGAAGCATGTAAATATTTATTTCCGTCATTTAATTATCCCCAGATGTAATTTACGATAGTCTGACAAGAGAAAACAGTACAAAATGTCTTCTGGAATTAATATGGAAAAAAGCTACGTGCTACGTGGGGGCTGGGGGAGGGGGTAGAGACAAAAGCCACGTCGGACTACGTGGGGGGCAGGGGGGGTTTACGGAAGCCAAAATGGTGCTACGTGATTTATGCACGCTCCCTAAGTGTAAAGGTCGAGCTGCACTTTGCCAACACTGGACTGTACCATAACCGCAACGACAGCCGGCCGAGTGACGGCTCGCCCCCTCGCGTCAAAACTTTTCCATAGCTCGTCCGTGTTCCTACCGGTCTTTAGTCTCCTTTAACGTTTTCAAGTGATTGTTTCAGGGAATCAGTGTTGGGGATGACAGGTAGGTTTGACACCCTACTTTATTATAGAATACTGTAGTTTATTTTGCACAGTTTTGGTACGAAAGTACATTAAAATACTATTTAATCTGACTCACGTAACCACCTTACTGCTTGATCTTTTATGTACAAAAATAGTATACCAGCGCAGTATTAACAAATCATCATCACCACACTTTACCGGAATGAAAGATTGTCGCTTGTTTCAACGCAATCTCAATTAAATATCAATCACTTCACATTTGACGTGTTTGTTTCGTCTGAGGTTATTTTCGATTCATTCAGTACTTTTTGCTAGTGAAGAACGAGATTATAACGTATTTTAATTTAAATATAGGTAGTTAAGGTTTTATATAGTAAAAATAATAATTTCATCTTACCTCAAAGTTCTAGTCACAGAGTATCTTATTTGGAAACTCGCAGTGCACCTATATCGTAGCGTCCTTCGCATTAACAGATAAAAGCTTTGGCAGAGGTAATTTCAATTTTAAGGCCCGCAAAAATTACTGTCGAGACCGGGATTTGAACCGAGACCTTCAGTTTCCAAATCGCACGCAGTAACCATTTGAGTCAACAGTCAGAATATAGGTGTAATGAAAAATAAGTTTTCAAACATCATAAAATAAACATTTTTTCTATACCATCTATTTTTGCTATAAAAAAACACGTATCCACTTTTATGTGTTTGAATACATATTTTTCAGTACTTCTAGATTAGTCTTGCGTCTGGTTACGGTGTGCGATTCGGGTGTGGGAGGTTCCTGTTACAAATGCGGATCTCGGCTGCAACTTTTGTGTGTCTTAAAATTGATCTTCAATTCTGGCAATGCTTTGATTTTTTAATGCGGAGATGCTGGGACTCTTCCTACATTTCACGAATATCTGATGAGCATGGATGGAAAAAAAGACTTTTTTAAGGCAAATAACAAGAAAACAATATTTGGTCGTAAGGGAAGGGAAATTTTCGAACTCTCTCTATGCGCTTCTCCACATCCAGCAGGCCGACACTGATTCGCACCGTCAAAACATAACCCAATAGAACGCCGGCCGAGTGTCGTACGACACGCCGTTTCATTTGGACAAACTTCGATCGAGTGAGCGCCAACAAAGAAACTTGTCGGTGCGGAACAGTATCGGGCAAGTAAGGCTCGAGCTTCAGAGGAGTTAAAATTAATCTAAAACCACTTTCGATCATCGGTTAGCAACACGTGGCTAAAATCTTGCCATATTGACTATTGAACATGAAGTATCTCAAATTGATAATTTTGAAGATGTGATTTACGAATTTGCATCTGTTAAAGCTAAAAAGAGGAGATTCTGAAAGCAATTGTTTTTAGTTAATTTGTGTATCTTTTAAATGATGTTAATATTACCATTTTATTAACTATGATTTTTAATAACAATAAATGTTTATTTAGTTATGTTTTATTAATATCATATTTTACACTTGCAAGATATTATATTTTACTTAATTTCGAATTTAAGTTTTCAAGGGGTGACACCATCGATAACCGCCCCGGGTGTCACCCACGCTAGCTACGCCACTGCCGCCACTGGTGCATAAATTGCACGACTACAGCCGAAAGGGCAGTAAACAAGTGTGGGAGGCGCGGAGAGTGCTAATTGTCGGACAAGTCGTGGTTTTCTTGACAGGAGTAACTTGAGCTGACTCGGTCCATACATTAAGCGGAAGCTCTTACGTTTATAAACTCTTCTGGATGATTAGTGCAAGCTGGGCTATTATATAATTTATTTTTCATTTTTTGCGCAGACGATCCCTCGCTGCATTTTTGGCGCCCCCCCCTTAAGACGGCGCCCGGTGCGGTCGCACCGCCCTAGGGCGCCCCTGATGTCAGGATGTGGGATTTAATACCACATCCTCCCAAACACATGTCTCAAGCAACACCAACCACTCACCAGGCTCAGTCACTTTCTTTCTGATTAATTCATCAACATTTTGTAAATTCTTAAACTTTTGTTCCTATTACTAGGGATAGACTTCTACGGTGATAAAAAAAAGATAAAACATCAGGATACTTACCATAGTGGGGGTGGGAGTGGAAATGAGACTATTGGGAAGAAACTAAATTAATATTGAGAGTTCAGAATTGTGCATAGAATTCTCATTATTGGTGGAGATTTAAATTTATCAGGTGTCACCTGGATAGGGAACAGAATTAATAACACAAGGGAAGCAAATTTTACAAATACCTTAATAAAGGGAGGCAGTTTTACTCAAGGGGTAGAGTATGGGGACCAAACATATTGGATATATTCTTAATAAAGCCTGATGATAACCTTATAGGGTGTTAAGTAACTGAAGGAATAAGTGATCATGAAGCAATTTTGTTTGATACTAGAAGATTCAGTAAACGAGTGACCGATATTGAAAGTAGGCAAAATTTTTAAAAGGCACAACATTCAGAAATGAAGAGGTATTTAAGAATAATGTTCAGCAAATGGGCGAATTGGCACAAGTACAGTACAGGTGAAATGAGAAGAGTTCAAGGAAATGATAAAAAAAAAAGAGAAGAGCGAAGAAATATTTATTCCAGAACAGAAAATAAAGAGAAGTACAGAACCTACATACACAGGTGAGTAGCTTAAAGAGAATGATGAGAACACAACAGAGACAATATGGAACACTTGTAACAACTAAACAAGTAACTAATAACAGCAAAGAGGAAGCTAAAGGTGGTGTATGAAGAATATTAATAGTGAAGGGGTACCACTGAACGATGCATCTAGAAATTTCTGTGGCTAAGTTTAAAAACTGGAGTGTAGGGAAGGTATTCAAGCATTGTAGATAAGGATGGAGAAGAACTTACAAAGGACATGAAAATGGCAGAGATACTGAAAACTGATTTAATGACAACATTAGAGCTATCATCCTGTGATGGGAAGGAGTAAATCAGAGGAGAGTCTCCATACAAGTTGAAATGTGCAAACTACAAAATTTGAAATAGATCCTACAATACAATACATTCATTTTCCATTGATCCCAATACCGTCTCTCTGGATCAAGGAAAAATACCAGCCGAATGGAAGACCGCTATCGTAACTCCAGTGTTTAAAAATGGGGATGTTAATGATCCTCAGAATTATAGGCCGATCTCGTTAACTTCAATATTTTGCAGGATTTTAGAACATATCATCTATTCAAATGTCATGCGGTTCTTGGATGAAGGTGAGCTTTTAAATCCAAATCAACATGGATTCAGAAAAGGCCGATGCTGCGAAACACAACTTGCACTTCTAATTCACGACTTGTGCCGAATTATAGATGAGCAATCCCAGGTTGATTTGGTTCTATTAGACTTTAAAAAAGCTTTCGACACTGTGCCTCACACTAGGTTACTTAGGAAACTTCACGGTTACGGCATATCTAGACAAATATGCGACTGGGTTGCAGACTTCCTGAAGGACAGAACACAGTGTGTAGTTCTCGACGGTGAGCGTTCATCACTTACTGAAGTGGGGTCTGGAGTTCCCCAGGGAAGCGTGTTAGGGCCACTGTTGTTTCTCATATACATCAATGATCTATGCGACATAATAGGGGGGATGAAAAGATTATTTGCCGATGATACTATAATTTATCGCGAAATCAAAACCCAGGACGACTGCGCTTTGTTACAAGACGATATTATGAAAATAATTGCGTGGTGTAAAGATTGGCAGTTGGAGTTAAACGCTAAAAAGTGCCAAGTCATGCGTGTAAGTAAAAAGTAGACACCATTTAACTATGAATATACGATTAATGGCACTGTCCTTAGAACGGTAGATTCCGCTAAATACCTAGGGGTAACAATTCGTAATAATTTGTCGTGGAATGAGCATATCGAGAATGTAATGGGAAAAGCAAATTGTATGCTCCGATTTCTAGGTCGTAATTTAAATCAATGCACTCAGGAAGTTAAATCGATTGTATACAAATCACTAGCACGTCCTCACTTAGAGTATTGTTGTTCTGTATGGGGTCCCCATCAAAAGGGGTTAATGGAGGCTTTAGAGAAGGTCCAAAGAAGGGCCGCCCGATCGTGACAGGTATATATGTATAGTTGGAGGGAAAGCGTAAGTGCGATGTTGAACGAGTTAGGTTGGGAAGACCTGGAACACCGAAGGCGTTGCTCTCGACAAAAGCTAATTTAAAAATTCACGACAGATGTATTTCGGAATGACAGTCAGCAAATATTGCTACCAGCAACGTTCATATCTCGAAATGACCGTGAAAATAAGATAAGAGAAATCAGGGCCAGAACCGATTCATTTTTGTACTCATTTTTCCCTCGAGCGATTAGGGAATGGAATAGAAAGGATTTACCGGGCGAGTAAACTTAAAATCCTACAGGAGTAGCTTTCGATAAAGCACTCCAGCCATCCTGATCTGGGTTTTCCATGGTTTTCCCAGATCACTCCACGCGAATGCGGGGATGGTTCCTCACAATAGCCCATGGACGCCTCCTGCCATATCCCTTATGACCCTTCCAAACCATAACCCCTTTCGATAGGTGCAATGCACCCTCCGCCACACACTTTTAGTGAATCGCGGAGTAATAATAATAATAATAATAATAAGAGACTGGCACTGTGGATGTGGAAAGTTGTCAATTTACAGATAAACAGTTGCATAACAAAATAATAAGAACACCACTAGATGTACAGTCATAGTATACGTGGTACATTAAGCACATCCATTGCAAAATAATACATACACCAGAAGATGTACAGTCATTGCATATATGGTATATTAAAAAAAAATCCATAACAAAATAATACATACACCACAAGATGTACAGTCATAACATATATGGTACCGTAAACAATTACGTAACAAACTAAATACATACACCAGGAGATGTACAGTCATAGCATACATGGTAAATTAATTATTTACACAAGATACTGGCAGTTATTTTTTAGATACCTTAGAAATAAATTCTTCGACAGAGTAGAAGAAGTTGTCAATTAAAAATTCTTTCAATTTTTTCCTGAATTTATTCTTATCATCTACTAGACATTTAATATGTGTTGGGAGCTTATTGAAGATATGTATCCCTGAATATCGGACCCCTTTTTGAACAAATGACAATGACTTGTAAGTCTTGTGAAGATCATTTTTACTTCTAGTGCCATAATTGTGTATTTTACTATTTGTTTCAAACAAAGTATAATTTGTGACTACAAAGGACATGAATGTGTATATATACTCAGATGCTAATGTTAAAATCCCTAACTTCTTGAACAGCTCTCTACATGAAGTTCTATTGCTAACCCCACACATAATTCTTATTACATGCTTTTGGACTTTGAACACTTTGTCTCTATGGGCAGAATTGCCCTAGAATATTATTCCATATGACAATAAGGAGTGAAAATAAGCAAAATAAACTAGCTGCCTCATACGGAGATCACTAAACCTGAAATTGTACGAATTGCAAATGTGGCTGCTCCCAATCGCTTTAGTAAGTCAGAAACATGTACTTTCCAATTTAAATTATGATCAATATACAAACCTAGAAATTTCACACTCTCTACCTCTTGAATGGACTGGCCTGCAAATTTTATGTCTATATCAGGTGTTAATCTGTGTGATGTACTGAATTGCATATACTGAGTTTTATCAAAGTTTAAAGACAAGCCATTAACTGTAAACTATTTATTAATCAGTTCAAAGACATACTTTGAAATATATTCTGTATATAAATCTGGAGTGTTTTTAATTCCTATGTTTGTGTCATCTGCAAATTGGACAAATTTTGAGTTTTTAGATTAAACACAGGGTAGATCATTTATATATATTAAAAACAATAGTGGCCCCAATATAGAACCCTGAGGTACTGATTAATTTCCACTCAGAAAACAGTGGACCTCTTAAGGCAGCCTTAAAATTCTCCATTGACACTTTCTGTTTTCTATTTAGAAGGTAAGAACTAAGCCATTTATTAACAATTCCATCTATACCATAATACTTAAGTTTCTGTATCAGAATTTTATGATCTACAAAGTCAAATGCTTTAGATAAGTCACAAAAAAATCCCACAGGAATTAATTTATCTTTTATTCCTTCTAAAATATTGTCAGTGAATGCAAATATAGCTTGTTCTGTTGAATGACCCTTTTGAAAACCAAATTGTGATTTTGTTAGAATATTATTATTTTTTAGATGTTCATAAACTCTATTGTACATTGCTTTCTCAAAAACATTGGAGAAGGCTGTTAGTAATGAAATTGGTCGGTAATTCGATACGGCTGCCTTATCTCCCTTTTTATAGAGTGGTTTAACTACAGCATACTTAAGCCTTTCTGGAAAAGTTCCCTCAAGTAAAGATATATTAAATAGATAACTTAGTATATTACTTAATTCTGTGGAGCACAATTTAATTAATCTGCTGGAAATCCCATCATAACCACTTGAGTATTTGCTCTTAAGGGATTTGATAATTTTTCTTATTTGTTCTGGAGTAGCTAATTTTATAGACATAGAGTTAAATTTTTCTTGGCAGCCTTTTTTGACAAAATCCATACTGTGTGTCACTGAGCTATTAGCAGTCAACTTATCAGCAATAGATAAAAAATGTTTATTAAAATTATCAGCAATTGAAAAATTAGATTCTAGTGAATTTTCTTTGACAAAAATATCATTACTTGTTTGATTATTCTTTCCTGTTTCCTTTTTTACAATGTCCCATATTGTCTTAATTTTATTTTCAGAATCATGAATTTTATGTTTGTAGTACATACTTTTAGATTCTTTAATAACCTTTTTCAGTATTTTGCAGTACTGTTTGTAATGTGTTTTAACATTAGCATTCTCACTGTTCCTAGAGGCAATATACATCTTCCTTTTATTAATGCATGATGTTCTAATGCCAATAGTTATCCAAGGCTTTTGTTCTTTTTGAGAAGAACGACACTTTTTCAAGGGGAAGCAACTTTCAAAGAAATTTAATACAATATTACTAAAAATGTTGTATTTTTCATCCATACCTTGAGCACTGTAAACCTGTTCCCACTTTGTGGTATACAGGCACTTTCTAAAACAAGTAACCGACTCATCATTTATTACACGCTGAAGTTTAAAGACATTACTCTTAGTGCTAGTTCCTATTGAAGTGTTGATGGTTAATAACTGGGCATCGTGATCCGAAAGTCCATTGATGGATGGCTTGATGGTATAACTGAATTTTGAGGTATCTAGGAAAACATTGTCTATAGCTGAGTGACTATTATTCATTATTCTAGTTGGAAAATTAACTACCTGAGTTAAATTGAATGAACTGACTAATGATTCTAACATGACTTTACAGGGTAAGTTATTTAGAAAATCTACATTAAAATCACCACAAACGACTATGTTGACTTCTTTTATGCTTAAAAATGTTGATAAGAGTTCAAACTGGTTCATAAAAAACAGAAAAGTTTCCTGATGGTGCTCTATATACTGTTACTATTATGAAAATTTAATTATTGAAACTTAGCTTTGTAGCACAGGCTTCAAAATGTTGGTAAACACAATATTTGCTAATACTTATATCCTCAAAACTATAACCATTTCTAACATAAGTGACAACTCCTCCTTTCCCCAAGTTCGTTCTACAATAATGAGAAGCTAAATTAAAGTCAGTTACATTTGACATACCTATTCCTGAAGTTATATGGTGTTCAGACAAGCATAAAACATCAATTCTATTGATATCATTTAATTCATTTATGTGGACTAGCAATTCATCCACTTTATTTGTTAACCCTCTGATATTCTGATGTAATAAATTAATCCCTACATAATTTTTAATTTTGGTATCTGAAAACTCATTATTGTTTAAACTAATTTCTTTTAAAACTCTCTGCCTAATACATGATCCTAATCTAAAAAAGGAGCTGCCCTAAGACCATTAACAACAGGAATCTTTTCATGGGAATTTGTGGCCCCAATTAATTGTTTTGCTATGAGATCTGAAAGAACCCCCTCCCCTCTACTATTGAGGTGTAGGCCATGCCTAGTATAACCCCACCTATCAATAGCATCTACAGGTACCAAGCCCATGCCAGAGCCAATTTCAGACATAAGATGCCGTTCAAGTTCCAGATTCACTCGTCTCACAGCAGAGTTCATCTGTGGCCGATCATAGCATCTCAAGACCGACATCACACTGACCCAAGTGTGGCACATTGCTTCTTCTATTTTCCTCAGGAAATTATGGATAAAATAATAAACCTAAAAAAAAGAGGCTATGTAGATAATATTACTACAGATGTATTCAAGATATAATATTGTACTTTATCTTGCAATATTATGGAAAAGAGTTATAGTAATGCCGGTTCATAAAACAGGTCAACAAATAGGGTTGAAAATTACAGGTCAATTAGTTAGACATAAGCTGTAGGCAAAATGAAGAGAGATTATTATGCAGTTACATCAGAAATGTCTATGAGGAAATAAACTGTTTTAAAAATCAACAACACGGCTTTAGGCAAAGATATTCATGTGAACCTCAGTTGATGGGCTATATTAAAGATATTTTCAATGGACTGGACAACAGGAGCCAAGTTGATAGTGTAGCAATGGATCTTACTAAGGTATTTGACAGTGAGAAATAAAATTGTACTAAATCAAGTGAAAACCATTGGAATGGATGATAAAGTGACTTGCTGCATTGTGAAATTCTAGAAAAGTAGAAAACAAAGCAATAGTGTAGGAACTGCAGTACAAAAGGGGTGGAAGTAAATAGAGGAGTGTCCCAGGGTAGTGTGTTGGTACCACTGCTATTCATTATTCTAATAAATGATTGTGTTAATGGTTTAGTCAGAAGTTATATTGTTTGCAGAAGACATAATAGGATCAAAACTGGGAAACATTGTGAATGGCTGCAGGGTGACCTGGACAGAATATCTAATTGGGTACATTAAGATAAATGCTAATAAACCTAAAAAAAGAGCCTATGTAGATAACATTACTACAGATGTAGTCAAGATAGTGAATTTGTTATTAGGAACACAGATAAAAACTAAATGTTTGCCACAGTTGTGGGTCACTATACTTACTGTTAACCTTTAAAGTTTCTGCGGATTCACTTTTTTTAATTCTCCTTCACTGACTGTTGCCAACCAACATTAAGTTGGTAAATAAAATTAAAATGTTTTTTTCTTATTTTAAACATTCATATTTAATTATTAAAAATTTTCATTCCAGCTGCCTAAAACTTTATAAAATTACGTTTTCAGGACTTCTATCCTTCAAGACTATTGGTTGTATTTCAAATGAATTTAAACTGAAAGCACACTATTTTCAATCATTCCCAATAGATTTACAAGTTCAAAGGTCATACATTTTCCCCACCAAAGACAAACAGTTCCTTAAAATCCTCGAAAAATCGTATACATTACAAAAGTTTATTCCTATCACCAGAAATCACATTCCCTAAACATCAGAATGACGAAATATAAACATGCAGACTCATCGACTTAACTATTGACTATTCACTTTTACAATGGATTGACCTACTCAGCGTTCTGTAGTAGACTCTCTCAGGAGATTGACAAATACTTCAAGTCATGCATTCCTTCCCAATAAGTGGATGAATGCCCACAGATCCAGCAGTTGCTGACATCAGTATATCTTCCTGAGCCCACAGTTTCGGCAGATGCTGAGGACAATAGCTGACCATCCAGCAGCCACTATTTAAAACTTTTACCAGCCACGCTTCCCCAATTCAAATAACTTCTTCTTCTGCAATGATGCCACTACGTTTAAAACACTGTACTACCGGCAAACTACTCTCAACCTTTCTTAAATTATCTTAAAAATTAAAAAATTAAATTAAATTAAATTGCAATGGAGCACATGCTCCGGTGGCAATTTCCCTAAATACCTATCTTCCCCCTTTTCTGCATCCACCTACATTTACCCTTTGCAAATTTTAACTTTAAATTCTTTCAACATTTTTGGCAAATTATTCATCATTTCTCTTGGTAACTTATTCAAATCCTTGACACCCTTACCTAAAAAAGAGAATCTTCCTACACCCTTGTGCCTGAAATAGAGTGCCAGCTTGTGGTCATGGTCATCTTTTTCCTTACATGCATTACTTTCAATTTTTACACCAATATCATTCCATGCCTCATCACCAATATATGCCTTCTACACTCCCATGACCCTCTTCACCCTCCTTCTGTCTTCCAATGAGTCCCATTCCAGCCCAGCTCTTTTATCATATCTGTTACTGATTGCGTTCTGTGATAATTTCCAGAAACAAATCTAGCTGCCCTTCTTTGCAGCTTCTCCAACTCCTGTGACTTAGCACATAATGGAGTGAGATTTTAGTCATTTTTAACATTTTTGTGCTTTCTCCTATGGTACAACAGATTCTGAGATCCAAGGATTTAATTTTGAGGATTTATTTCCCACCTTTTTTCATTATTTGCTTGCAAAATTTTGATGTACGTGTTCACAAATTTGATTTGGTGCAAACTTAGTTTTCACCCCGTTAACATAATTTTGTCACATGTTGTATAAAACATTCTTCCTCCATTTCATGCAGACAAGATATTTTGAACTTAAGTTTCCAACTTTAGCTTCAAGCAAATTTAATTAGAAGATGAAGTTAGAGGCTGGCATGAGAATGTTGCATCTCATAATGCATTCCCAAGGCGGGAGACCTGAGGGTGAGTGGTAACTCTATAGTTTCGTATTCGGGAGGACATGGGTTCAAATAGCCAGCCAGCCATCAAGATTTGGGTTTTCTATGGTTTCTCCAAATCACCCTAGGCAAATGTGCGGGTGGTTCTTTTAAATGGCCTTGGCAATTCCTTCCTGTTACTTGTCCCCAGTCCTTTCCCACCTCTAATGTCTTTGACATTGACACAATTTATACATTTTGAAAGTGTCAGTCTTTTTTCATATGTTATTAATGGTAGTACATGTTATACTATGTTCTTAGTTATTATAAATTCCACTTTTGTAAGTCTGTTTGTAATTTCTATGTACATTATTTTGTATTCTCCCCTATAAAAATCTTGTGCATCTAACTATTTAACCCTACTGATCACTCAGACATTGGATTGATGTACATCCCTCTCCCCCTTTAAATTATCTAATCTACTTCAATCCCTACATGACCATGGTGACTTATGCTTCCCCGTTCCCTCCCCCATGATGTTGAACATTTCCAATTTAATCTTTATGGGAAATAGGAAGTAATGTGTAACTTGTTTCTCTGACTTCTTCTCATCAAGCTACTTATATGCAATAGACAACTTCTTGTGCTGGGAGTACTCTAGTCATCAGATTCATAAATTTAACAGTAGTGTACGCAACATGTTAACATTCAGTTGGTCAAGACTACAATACAAAACATAACAAAAATAGTAAATCACACTAAAAGCTGATTAAAAATAAGAAAAGTGAACCATGGAAATATGAGTATCTAAATATTTAAAATTAAATGAAGAAAATAATTAGGTACTAGTTATTTTCACCCAAGTGATAGAATAAAATGTATAAGATCAGTCACACTGTTAGCAGTTACTCTTTACTAAGTTAACAGTTCTGATCCATGAACTGAACGTAAGTCTCTCTCTCTCCACTAAGGCCATTATCCTGGAGAAACTGGCTCCCTTCACAGATACATAGCAAATGGTGTGGGTTTTAGTGGTTGTAAGAAGTTTTATCATTGGACATGTAGTAAAGAGGTAACATGGAAGAAAAATGAGGCTCTCCAACGGTTTTGTTGCGAGACAACACCAGAATAGCTCCACATATTACACAGGCAACACCTGACCTGAAGATGGTGGGAGAGGTCGCTGCCAAAACATCATCTAACAAAGAAGCCGTGAAGATTATATTTCAGTGACATGCCAGGAAAGCCTTCGTTCAAACAGCAGAAAGATGAGTGTAGTGATCAGGGAATTGCACAAACAGGTTAGAGCTCAACACGTAGAAGCTCAGTCTGTGTGGTCTCGGCATGCATAGGTTCAGGCTAGGTGGACTCAGCCTGAAGGGGCTGAGCCTGTAGGGGCTCAGCCTGTAGGGGCTCAGCCTGTTGGGGCTCAGCCTATAGAGGCAGAAAGGAGAGATGGTAGGTTTAGTGAGGATGGTTGTGAGTTGATGACGTATCGTAGGGGAAATACAGTTAACAGGATGAAAAAGCCAAACGCTTCTGAAATTGTGGAGAAAAATTGGTTTGATCTGTTTCCAGAGTCAGCAGGGGAATATCCTCATGTGGTTGTAGAAGTATGTAAGTAGGCCTCTGAGAATAGGAGCATGCACGGAAATAACAGAAATAAATAGGTTCTGCTGCTAAGTAGAAGCCATGGGGTGGTGTTTCCCTACTTCTGCAGGATATGTTAGACACAGGTTACCTGGTGACAAGGGCCAACATTAGGTCAGGTAATAGAGGATATAGATTCACTTTGTAGGAGTTTAAATGAGGACAATAGAGTAATGATAGTGGGAGGATGTGGGGAATAGTATTGATAGAAACACAAGTTACAGTATAGAGAGTGACCTGAGGAAAGTGGTGAAGAAGGCACAGCATAGCAGAGTTGAACTCATGTAGGTCCTAAGTTGCCATGACTGGCCACAGTTCCACAAGCTGAGGGGCAGGTAAACATGGAAATGAAGATGCTACCTGGGGAAAACATGAGATCTGTCTTGGAGGTTGTGCCTGCAAACACCATTCACGAGGCATAACCTACACTTAAATAGAAGGGGCAAGGGAGTGCTTTCTGAGTTGTTAGCTAACTCTGTAAGGGAGCCCATTTTCAATGATGATGTGGTCAGGACGGTTCCATATTTAGGTTAAGACCTGGTGGTTGTAACGCGAGTGTTAAGACTGCAGATTTGGTGAACTGTTTTGGTAAAGGGGTTGAGCCAGTAAAGGGTATGTTAGCTGGCAAGACAGAACAGTGAACTTCAGGGTTAAATGGAGAAAATAGACAGGCAACACCAAGAAGTAATCTCTGGCATACGAGGTGTTAAAGAAACACATGATTGGTTGGTTAGAACATGTGATAATTAACCCCTTTCCTATCGGCTATTGGAAATAAAGGAAAATTTACAATTTAAATTATATGTTTGTATAAAGGTACTTGAAACTAACCACAAATATTTTTTCATTTTTTTTTTTTTTTTTTTTTTTTTTTTTTTTTTTTTTTTTTTTTGGAACTCTAAGTGCAAATTACTAAGCCGTTACTTATAAGTACTGTGAGGGACTTGGTGTATTACAGAATGTACAGAAATAGCAATTGAAATCAATTATGTTCATATTGGTATGAAATGCTCGCCTCATGATATTCAACAAACCAATTATTTTTGCTCATTCAGACACAAAAAGACATTGCAGTGGAAGATTTGAAATGATGTTTTGACTATCTTCTTCATACCACATACTTCACATCTTCATCTGATTTTTACAAATTACGGCCAGTGGATATCTCTTTTTCCCAACCTTATGTCTCTCATTGTGAAATAGTCTGACTTGCCTTGTTTAATCGATGAGGGTTTGGTGAAATATCTGTAGATGACCTTTTCTTCATATGTATATCTTTCATAGTCACCATACCCTGTGCAACGGACCTACTGAATCTTTTTAAAGACGTTTTTTTCAAATATCAGACCATTTATGTTATAGGCATTGACAAATACAATATCCAGAATTCCCCAAAGCAACCTGTGCCATGATTTCAGTGATTTTCTGTCAGCATTGAACAAAGCCAACTGCTAATCAGCAGTATCAACCTCACCAATGAATGTATTGTAGTACTTGATGACTCTTGAACATGAAACTGTTGACTTCAACCCATCTGTTTCTTAGCATGTAACCAGTGGTGTAACAATAGGTGGCAGGATGGACAAAATATCATGGGACCCAGTGCCAGAGGGGGCCCCCCGATGACCAGCTGCAGAGGCCTTCTGGACCAATTTCAACATATGGCTCCTCTCTCAGGCTGGATTGGTGACCAATTGGATTGGTGACCAATCCAGCCTGAGAGAACTTGCCACTGAACCCCAACCAGCGTAGTTAATAGTTACGCCACTATGTGTAACAGTATTTTCCTTGCTGCCATGAAAATTTAATATTAATGTATGACCTTTTTATCCTTCCATTTCAAATAGCCATTGTCAATGTTTGAAAATCTATGGTCACAACCTCCTCTTTTTAGTTTGCAATCAGCAGATAAGTTGTTAGAAAGCCCCTTAAAGTTGGGCCTGATTGTTCCACAACCAAAAGTTCTTTCAGTTTTTCTAATAATGAAACAGATGACGAATAATAATAATAATCATTGCTTCATTTCTGTCTAGTCAGTTCTAAGACAATTCTTTGACCTAAGGACCTTTCAGTCATTTTCTTCATTTTTGCCATGATAAATTTAAACTTCTAAGAGAAGAGCTTCAATCAGAGTGTAGTTCTTAGAAATATCCATTTAAAAATATCTAAAACAATAATAAAACCAATTGTATACTTGATAAATCTATTTACCAATAATTTGTATAAAACTAAGAAGAAGTCCCTGATGGTACTTATAAGTCCTCGTCGGTTTTTCTCAATTATTTAGTAAAGAAACTAGAAAAACATATATCATAGGTAAAATATATATGGTTAAATGTTCAAACTAAAAGAGTAATAACAGAAATCGACACTTACTAAGTAAATTCTCATGTAAAACTGCATTGCAATGAAGCACTTGTTACTCTTGTGAATACACTGTCAAGTTCCCACTTTGAAAAATTGATTTCCCAGCAGTTTCACTAAGAATTTAAAAATAAATGTTGTAATTGTGTGACCTAATGATATAACAATGAATCAACAGGTTTAACAATGCAGGGTACAATGGTATTGTCAAATTATAAGGTGGTAAACATAATGGTACTTATAAGTACCATCAGGGAGGAAAGGGTTAAAAGAATTATGATCGGTTGCTGGCTGAACAATGAGATAGGTATCCATGTTGTTGGTATCAGTAATTTCCATGCAGTCAAAAAAGGTGACACGCATTCATGAGGTGTTGAATCCACTTGTGGGCCATGTAGAGTGCTTGTCGGGTCGTGGGCGATTTCCATTATCTCGCCTAGCAGTAATGAGAGCCACATAGACTGTTGCATTTGTGCAGCAACCTGATCAGATCAACGTGTGCTATTTAGGGCACCGAGTTTTCTAACTGCAAAACCTGCCCTCTTCGAGATGAGGTTCGATGTCATAAACTATGTGGAACTGGTACTGGCCTCCGTATTTATGCTTTGAAATAAACAATTTAAACATGATCTTTCAGAATCTGGTGAATATTCTTTAGTAGTATCACCTATAGTGACAGATTTTTATTTTAGTAATCATACCAAATTTACCCGACACTGGGTGGCAGCCATTATTGACTATCGTATCTGTGAGAAATCCTACCCAGTGCTTAGCAGTATACCAGTATGTTCCCTTCATGGTCCAAATTATTCCTATCATCTCTGTTAAGTTTTCAAACAAAAACAAGGAACAGAAGAGTGCTTTCTAACGACTGTGGCAGAGTAATGAGAACTTGTGGGGGTCAACAACAATTATAAGGCTGGAAGCACATCCAGCTACCAAACATAACATGTCACAGCCCACTTTTTGTCATTAAATGGTGAGGGAATGGAGATAAATGATCAAAAGGATTCTAATTGTAGACCCACAATGGGAAATATTTTAAAAAATATGTATATTTAGCTGCTGGAGAAATAATTGTTGGGTACAGACACGGTAAGCAAAGGTTAGTGCTGAAAATATTACAAAGCCAATAATAAAAGTGTTACTGGCAAACTGTGGTAGTATCATGAGCAAAGTAATAGAATTTACAAAGCTGTAGGGAACACTTAAAATAAATATATAATTAATTAATAATACCAAAAAAGATGGCCAAAGATGAGTTTATAAACTAAGAAAGATAAAAAAAAGCAAAAATGGACTTGTGTAAATAATATTACTAGGTTTATCTTAAATAAAGCAGGATGTGACATACCAAATTTTGAAACTTTATTTAAATTGAGTCTGGATACTTGATAATTACCAGAAGACTGGAAAAGTGTGATACCATTCAATAAAAGAGCGGTGACAAATAGGTTCAAAACTTATCGACCAATCAGTTTGAAATCAGTGGTAGGTAAATTAATGGAGAGATTCATGCACAACATCAGAAAATTCTGCTAGAACCTTAAGTTATTTTCGAGTCGACAACATGGCTTTAGGCTAGTTAGTAGGCTATATGCAGAGGCGGCCTTAGGGGATGGTGAACAGGGCAATCGCCCAGGGCCTCGCTCTTGGAGGGGCCTGGTTCAGCTACTGCAGTTGATTAAATTTTATGTTTTTAAAAAAAATATCTTTAGATATTAATGATACAAATAAAATAAAGTTGATTAATTGATAGTACAGTATATATATTAATAACTACCTAATCAAAATTTCTCATTTAGATTTATTCAGTGTCACATTGGTATAATAGCTGGAGAAACGTCTGATATTGATGGGCAAGAACTGTATGAGGATCTGAATATGTTCATCTGTATATAATAAGAAAATGATGGTGTTATCTCAGTGATGAAATAATAATAGAAAAAATATTAACTGAATTACAGAAGTGTACCTCACAATCGAAGTAGTCTTGAGAATTATTGGCACCACACGTAATTCAGTTGTGTCCGCAGAAATAAGTTTTTCATGGCTAAAAATTATTAAAACATATTTGACAAATTCGATGACACAATATAGGTTTTCAGCTCTTTCTATTCTTTGAATTGAAAATGACATAGCTCATTCGTTAGATTCTTGAGCTTGAATTAAATATTTTAGTCTCAGGAAACCCGCAACCATCATTTTTAAATCCCTGCGTATATCTTTCAAGGCCTTAATGTACTTCAGTTTATCCTTAATAATTTGTTGTATTTACATTTTTTAACTTTTAATAACTCTTTTAATACAATATTTTAAAACTCAAAATTTATTTTTTATTACGTTTGCATTTTTTGTCGATCAGCATAAATACCTACTTTTGATTAACATATTTTGTACAAAGGGCAAGGGCTTCACAAAGATCTGCTGCCCCGAGCCTCACAATGGCTAAGGCCGCTGCTGGCTAAATGCAAAATATTTTGGATGTAATGCACAAGGGAGGTCAAATTGATAGTGCAGCACTACATCTTTAATAGGCTTTTGACAGAATTAGCCATAAAATAGTGCTAAATAAGGAAAAATTATTGGAACGGATGAAAAAGTTATTAGTTGTATAGAAGATTTCTTAAAAGGTTAGAAAGCAAAAAGCTAAGGTAGGAAATGCAATATCAAAAGAAGTGGAACTGAAAATGAGTGTGCCACAGTGTAGCATATTGGGACCCAGAGGCGGCCCTAGCAAGTTTTTCAGGCGGTGCGAGATATCATTGTGGCGCCTCACATGTGCACTCGCTTATTCGTGTTAAAGGTGTCTATTTAGACATATTCAAGATAACATTAATTATTTACATCCTACTAAAATTAAAAAGGTAAAAGTTTGTATTCTTTTATATTTGTTACTATTTCACGTCGCTGGATGGCTTAGGATAAAGTAGTTTCCTTGGGATTCGAATACGTATATGAGTGCGTTATGAATTCCAATTAAGCAAAGCCGAGGATAGAAAACAATCTTTATATATTAATAATAACTCAAACTTCAGAAAGATTGGTGTACAGGATAGCAATGGTATGAATGGGAAACAACAGTGAAAATGACCACTATATGTTTGAAAACGTTAATTTACGCTACTGTAGTGTACGCAATGCTCACGTCACGTGTACGTCAAATTTATTTATTTAATTTAATTGCAATGGAGCACACGCTCCGATGGCAATTTCCCTACACACCCAACTTCCTGCTATCCTTCACTCACCTACATTTGCCCTCTACAAATTTTAACTTTAAATTATTTTAACGTTTTCGGTAGGTTATTCATCATTCCCCTTGGTAACTCATTCCAATCCCTGACACCCTTACCTAAAAAAGAAAATCTTACCACACCCTTGTGCCTGAAATTTACATAGTTTTTAAGAAAAATGTTTAAAACAAATGAGGAAATAAAATCATAACCAAAAGGCCTAGATTGTCAACTTCCTCGTTTTTGCCGTTTGGCAATATCATTTTTTTATAATTAAAATTGCAAGATCTAAATGTCTATCTAAGAGTCCGAGTTTACCGGAAATAAGTTTTAATAAATTTTAATTTACTGAAACTTCGACCTCCTTTAGCGACAGTTACAGGTATCGTTAGCAAAATACGAAGAGCTGTCCATATATTCGGAAATATATCGTTAAAAAAAAAAAAAAAAAAAAAAAAAATCGAAATGAAGTGTAAGTGCGATGTTGAAGAAGTTAGGTTGGGAAGACCTAGAACACGGAAGGCGTTGCTCTCGACAAAAGCTAATTGAAAAATTCACGGCTGACTTTTTTCGGAATGACAGCAAACAAATATTACTAGCAACAACATTCATATCTAGGAATGACCGCGAAAATAAGATAAGAGAAATCAGGGCCAGAACAGATTTATTTCTGTACTCATTTTTTCCACGAGCCATTAGGGAATGGAATAGGAAGGAGTAAACTTAAAATCTGACAGGAGTAGTTCTCGATAAATCATTTCCGCCATCCTGATCTGGGTTTTCCATGGTTTTCCCAGATCGCTCCGGGCGAAGGCAGGGATGACTCCTTTACATAGCTCGTGGGCGCGTATATCTCTTCCTATGCTCAAATGGTTACACATTAGGATTGGTGCAATGCACCCCTCGCCACTCACTTTTAGTGACTTGCGGAGTAATAGTAGTATCCTGCTAACCAATTTGTTTCATAAGCTGAACTTATCTTGGTTCTACCGATTCAAGGTTCACCAACAATAGTTTGTTATAAAATTCTTCAGTCAATTCACAATCCGATAAGTCACATTTTTCTCCAGTCGTTAAACTCATTTCTAAATATGCACAGGATTATTCCAATCATTACAATTCAAGAATTGTTTTGATAATGTGTAAGAACTACAGTGTATCATTGAATTTAGATAGTTGTGAAAATTGAGTGACCTACGCCTTTTTTATTGTATGGATCAGATGCTAAAACACGTCTACTGTAAACAATTTTTCTGGATCTGTTGCTATCTCATCTACGGCCACGTACTCAAAAAATCTCTTCTTCGTTTGGTATCTAACTGACTTAATAAAAGAGTATGTCCCGGTCTGAGAAGCAATTTCTCACAAATTCCGAGATCTTTCACAGCAATTGTGGAGCGTTTCATGAATCCCCTTTCATTTCGGATAGCCTTGCTTACAATAAATAATACTTGAATCAATACCAAATCACCATTGTAACTATAAACCCAAATTGCTCCATGAGCTGGCTCAGGGACAAGGCTTCTGTTGCTGCAGATGAATAATTCGTTTCCAGAGGGGCGTCACGAACTGAAGAATAGTGATAAACTGATAACGGTCTGCAACGAGGCTAGAAACACTATTCTCCGAATGAATTTCGAAATTTTTTGTGGCGATAGTTCTTAGTTCTTGCATACCACTTCCAATCGCTTTGCTGATTGAGAGAATGGAACAAATATTCTTTACAGAAATCGAAAAAGAAACTGATCTAATTGATGTTTTGGCGGTACCTACTATTACCAAATTTAATGACAGCTAAATGGATTAGTAAATGCTTGAGAAGATATTGGTTCAGAATTCTGCTTTGGACATCTTTGTTTCCTTCTATTATACTGGATCAATTGTCATGTCTTTGGCCTCGAAAATCATTCATATCTAAATCGAACTTTTACAAAGTATTATTAATATAGAAGCCAGTGAGTACCATGGAGGAAGGAATTATATGGAGGAGAAGTGACGTTAAATCGGTGAAGCAAGCACTAAACTCTCCCGCATGGTGGCAGCACCGGCAGCGACCATATGGCGCTTCCCAACAATTAAGGTGTTCACATTGTGGTAGATGCAGTGATTATTTCATTTAGTATTGTGTATAAGTGTTTAAAAATGCCAGCTTGTGTTGCGTACGGTTGCATAAATAGGCCAGACAGGAAAGAACCTGGAATATCATTTCATAAGTAAGTTGAATTGTAATTATCGTTGTTGAAGTGAGCGGTAGACACCACAAACTTTGCAGCACATCTATAAATATTTAGTCATAGCTCTCAATGGGATGACTTTGTTCTCAAATTTTTCTTGGTGTAGTGTAGAAAATCAGCAAACCTTGCTATTTTGCACATAATAGACTAGCATTATTTTTTAACGAGTGTTTAAAATGAGATTTAAAGGGGCGTGTTTTACTTCGCGATTCAGTGAATTTACTATTACGATTTCTTTCGTCACGTTGCTGATAATACTGACAATGGATGATGAAATTAACTGTTTTGTGAGAAGCTGCGAGTTTTATCAATTTTTTAAATAGCTATTTCAGGCCATTGACTTAGGTTATTTTTGAAGCTTCATATAAGACTTGTTTCTGTTTGTAAATACGTCTATACCTATTTTTACCGATTTTGAAATCTTTCTCATCTATTTATGTCGAAACAGGTTCATGCAGAAATAAAAATGGGCTTCATAAATAAAGAAGTTATTGGCCTTTGAACAAAATCAATTTGGGAAATGTGTTTCTAATTTAGTCTCTTTTTTTTTTGTACAACATTCTCCCCCCCCCCCCCGTATCTAAATCTAACTGAGAGATAATTTTTTTTACAATTGTCCTAATAAGTAGGGCTGTGAAATTAGACAACACATCTTGATCAAGAGAATGTTCATTAAGGTGACTGAATAAACATTTTATTTCTGGTACCAGCCTACAAAATGTCTTGGTTGCTCATCCCTAGAGTGGGTCCTCTTACTTTTTTTCTGGTCTAGGACACATTTCAGACTAACCACAAGTGGTAGTAATAAAACTGCAATATCCATTCTGCATGTCAACCATGTAATCATTGTGGCTTTGACAGAATTAATTTTTGGTCCAGCCTGCATCCAAACCTAAACCCCTCAATTTGGATGTTGTATATCCCCCAAACTAAGCAAGATATCGAAAACATTTATTCCTTATTATCGAGTTTTTTCGTCGTGTTACATAAGAATCCATCATTAAATTTGACTTTTGCGAAATTTTTCTTCTGCATTTCAACTCAAGACACCTCACTTTTGAGACAGTATATCTCGAGAACTAGGTGAAATATCGAAAAATTATACTCTTTATTTTTTATTTGTCTCGTCTTTTTAAATAAAAATTCATCATAAAATTTGACTTTGAATAATTTTTTCTTCTGAATTTCAACCAAAACCATTTCACATTTGAGACAGAATATCTCGAAAACTAAGCAGGATATCAAAAAATTTTATTCTTCATTTTTTATTTGTCTCATCGAGTTACATAATAATCCATCACCAGATTGCGGCGTCACGTTTATCCTAGAGTCCCCTTGAGGTGTTTGTACATATTCCCCGTGTTTGTTGGGAAGCGGTCAAGCCCCCGCCACTCCGGCCATGCCTCCCCACTCCTCCGCCGGCCTGCTTCACTCCCATGCGTGGTAAAGGTCTCTTGCGTCGTCTCCATATTATTCCTTCCTCCATGGTGAGTACAGCACCCAGGCCCCGAATAGTCACTTACCGGCTTAAAAGCAACGAAACACTCATGCACTTTGACTTCGTCTTCATTAGCAATATTAAAGATAATTGTTCGACGCGACTGACAACAGTAGTTCAATTCAGTATGATGGAAAAGTATTTAGATGACTTAAGCATAGTCAAAATTTTAATAAGAACTTTAATCGTTTTATATACGTTTTCCAAAATAACAGACATTAGTTTCCTTATTAGCAATACGGCGGAGATGCTCCATCATCACAGTGTCATATTTTCCTAGCAGTTGAAATATATCCAATTAGTTACCATTATTAGAAGTATTTAGTGTTTCAGATCCAAAGCTTCCCCTGAACACGAATTATTTTAAGTTAAAAAGAACATTTTGGACATCATTCATTCGAGGATAGCAACCTACCGTGATTTTTTGTCTTCGATCTGTATTTACAAATGCTTATCTACAAGTATTATGTTGAAGTTATTCAGTCTAATCAACGCTTCTGTTTAACTCAGCATGGTGTGCTGGCGATTTGAGGAAGTGAGGTGCTGTGATAAGTGATTACAGTCATTAAATTCTTCTTTTCCCAAATAAGAGTGAGACATTCTGATGAATAAGGAAGAGTAAAAAAAAATTACTTTACCTGGAGATTTAGAGTAAACAAACCATCTTCTTTTATAAGTTTCTCCTTTTGGTATTACCCTTTAAAATGCGTTTTTGAGAAATGACGTTCATGACTTTTTTCTTGGAGTTTTTCGTTGCTCGAATAATTATTTCATCTCTGATTGCAGGGTAAATGAGCAACCATTATGAAATATCATCATAATTTGCGACGGTTTATGTCTGATATATCCCATTTTGATGTGCAGACGACGTTGCGGCCATAGCAAAATCTTCTTGTACATGCTGCGCTTTATCATTATGAACCTCGTCTGAAGAACTTCTATAAAGTAAGTTTTCTTCCGTCACGCGTTGAACTAGTTCTGACGTCGTTTCAGATGACATCTCAACTCTAAGAAATTTTGCAAGCAATTTTGAAGCCTCCTCAGTTTCACCTTGGTTTAGTTTTTAATTTAGCGACATGTCTTGTCTATAAACATTGGATTTTGTAAATATTTACGCTGTCAACGTTAATTGCGATCACCTAAGGTATAACATCAGGGGCGGATCCAGGGGGGGGCTAGGGGGCTCAAGCCCCCCCCCCCAAAAGTATCTTGGTCCATCCCCGACATTGTAGTTTTGAGACCTTTTTTTTTTTTTAGCTCTACTGATTTGAGGCCCGAGGAGGCTATAAATACTACCTTTTTCCCGACTCAAGCCCCCCCAAAGCCAAAATCCACTGAAGGCAAGCCCTCTGAACCAAAATTCACTCAAGCCAAGCCCCCCCCCCAAACCAAGGTCCGCTCAAGCCCCCCCCAAAACAAAATCCTGGATCCGCCCCTGTATAACATTTTAGAAGCAGATACGTAGGTTGAATCTCGCCTCATGCACCTACATGCAAATGACTGTGCCGGATCTAGAAGGGGGAGGGGGGGGGGCCACCGTAGCGCTTATCCCGGGCGGCAAAATCATGTTTAAAGGGGCAATAAGTGACAAATTCGTGGGCGGTGACCTTCTTTCTTAGCTCTACTACACTGAGCGGCAACCTTCAGGGGGCGGAAACTCAAAGAACAGCTTTAAACTGCTCCGAGCGGCAAATTCATAAATTCACATTTGAAGGGGTGGCAGTAGCAGGTCTTTGACCCTGCTCGAAAAATTCGTAGATCCACCACAGGTGAATGAACTGCAAGATTACAGCCGAAAATGCAGGAAACAGGTGCGGCAGGCGCGGTGCGACACCGGAGAGTGCTAATTATGGGAGGATTTGTGGTTTTCTGGAATGGAGTAACTCGAGCTGACTCGGACTATATATTAAACGGAAGCTCCTACGTTTATAAACTCTTCTTGATGATTAATTTAACTGGATTATTATTGAATTTAGTTTTAATTTTTTTGCGTAGACGATCTATCGCTACATTTTCGGCGCCCCCCATATCACGGCGCCCGGTGCGGTCGCACCGCTCGCACCGCCCTAGGGCCGCCCCTGTTGGGACCATTGCTATTCATTATACTAATAAATTATTGTGTTGGTGATTCACTGTCAGATGTTAGATTGTTTTCAGATGACATAACAGGATTAAAACAGCACACTGTGTAAAACTGCAGTACAGGATATCAAGATGAGTATGTCAACATGATATGAAAATAAAAGCCAAGGTACCCAGATGAAAAGCAAAAAGTTTAATATGATTTTAAGATGGTGAAAGAATTGCTTAATGTAGACTTGAAATGTAAATATATTTGGATAACAATTGATAACAAACTCAACTGGACAGGTAGTAGGAAAAAATGTTTAAATCCTTCGGTTGTTGGCGAGAGTATGAGTACTGCAAGGAAGGGAGCTAGAAATTAATTTAAGGAATAAGGGAATTTCTGAATTTTCCTTTTATAGATAGGGAGTCAGTGATTGGACTAAATTACTATGGGAATGGCTGAGGAATTTAATTTAATTGTGATGTAGTACACACTCCAATAACAATTTCCATACATTTACATTTTTTCCCATTTCCTTTTCCCCCCCCCCTAATTTTGCTCTCAACTAATTTAAACCTTACATTATTTCAGAATTTTGGATAAATCATTCATCATTTCTATTGAAATATATTCCAATCCTTGGTCCCTGTGCCTATAAAGAAAATTTTTCCACACCTGTATGCCTGAAATCTTGTGCCATCTTGTGGTCATTAACATCTTTTCACTTCCTCTCCTAATTCTGCCACCAATATCTTTAACACATCATCACCATATATGCCTTGGACAATCCCATGAGTTTCTTCACTCTCCTACTATCTTCCAATTAATACCATTCCACCTCCTTTACTGATAGTATTCTATGGTAATTTCCAGAGACAAATCTAGCAGCCCTTCTTTGTGCCCCTCCAACTCCTATATTTGAGACCCAAAATGTGGGTTCCATACTATACCACCATATTCAAGCAATGGTCTGCCCCAATTCCCTTACTTCTATGGTACATTGCCTCATCAACTGCAACAAGTGAAGGATTTATAAATTTTTTCCTACTACTTAGCCAATTTGTCCTGCCCCGCTGAATATGTTAACAAATGTTATCATAAATCTTCATCAAGCAATTCCTTCCTCACTTTATCATCATGATCAACCTTTATTTGTTGGTGTACTTTACAAGGGCATATCCAGGATCAGAGCTAGAGGGGGGCAAGATTTGAGATAGGGGGGGGGGGGCAACTCATATTGGTTGCAAGGAAGTGGGGTGGGGCACTGAAACATGACGATTTCTTACAAAATGAAACTCAAAACTATTGAGGAAAATATTTTTATTATTGATTAATATAGTAATTCAACCAGCTGATCTAAGGACCTACTATGTAGTAAATTAAGATCATAACTCAGTTATAGTTTATGTAAACATTAATCGTCTCAGATTCTTAGAAAATTTTTCGATATCTTTGTTTCTCAATTTCTCAGGGTGTTCTTTCATGAAATTTCAATGCACATTCAACAGGCATAATCCAGTCAATCTTTCCACTCACAAAGTGCTGCTGAGCCAGTTCTTCACTTGTTGAAGCTTACTGAAGGCAACTTAATTTTTCTTCTGGGGGGGAGGGTGGCAGGCCCCCTCCCTTGCCCCTCGCTGGATAAGCACATGGTACTTTATAAGCTAACTCTTCTTCATATTAAGCTGACCAATCTGACCAGATATCCTGTCTAGATCACCCTGCAGTTGTTTTCAATCATCTACTGTTTTGATCCTATTGTATAACTTTATGTCATCTGCAAACAATCTAAATTCTGATAGTAAACCATCAACACAATTATTCATTAGAATAATGAATAGCAGTGGTCCCAATATGCTACCCTGTGGTACTCTCATTTTTAATTCCACTTCTTTTGATATTGCATTTCCTACCCTAACTTTTCGGTTTACATCGATTAACAATTCTTCTTCCCAGCAAATCAATTTTTCTTCTAGTCCATTATTTTTACCTTATTTTGCACCACTTTATGCCTCACTGTCAAAAGGCTTTGAAAGATTTAGTGTTACACTATTGATTTTGTCATCACCTGTCCATTTCATCCCAAATATCTTGTATACATCATAGGAACTAAGATTTGCATGAATCTTCTTGCCCAAAGTCATGGTGCCAACTTGAATTTGGTTGCATATCAATCTCTCAATTAATTTATCTACTACTGATGTCATACTGATTGGTCTGTAATTGTTGAACCTACTTGTCATCCTTCCTTTAGGGACCGGTACTACTATCGCACTTTTCCAGTCCTCTGGTAAGCAGCAAGTGTCCAAATTCAATTTTAATAACATTTCAATACAAGATACTATTTCACATTCTACTAGCTTTACAACATCCATATTAATATTATCTACAACAGTACAATTAGGCCTTTTTAGTTTCCTTAATTCTTTTATGATATCCACAGGGTGAATTTCAATTCTTTTAGTTTGCTCATATTTAATTGTAAATATAAGCTCATTCTCCAATTTACACTCCACTTCTCCACATTCCTGAATCATAGTTCCTGACAGTGGCATAGCTAGGTAAAACAAGGGCTCCCGTGCAAAAAATTTATTTTGGGCCCTCAGGCCAGATGGGCAACCTTTTTTGCTTTGTGTTGCCAGTAGGGCCCCCTAAGCAGAGGATGGGGGCCCCTGAGTTGTGCTTTGGGGCCCCCTGACTAGTGAGGGGGCTCCTAGTGTCTCAGGGGCCCCATTAGGCGACGGTAGCGCTAAAAAAAAAAGGTCGCCAGTTTGCCGTGAAAGCTCGTGGGCCCTCTGAACTTCTTGGGGTCCCCAGAGGTATATATATATGCTTGGGGGTCCTCTGAGCGTAGGGGCCCCGGTGCACTGCACCTCGTAGCCCCATAGTAGCTACGCCCCTGGTTCTCACTAAACCAATTACTTAAAATCTCTGGCCTTTTAAAATCATCAGTAACATCTTCTTCATCTTTATCTATAATTGTCTCAACACCTTCCCTTTCCCTCAGTTTTGTAAAATCGCTATAAAAATTTCTAGATCCATCCATCAGTCATCCCTATGTATCAGTAATACTCTTCATAAATCCATCTTTTGCCACCTTCTTTGACATTATTTATTTAGTTGCCTTGCTATCTCTTAACTCTGTTATGTTGTATTATCACCAACCACTTTAACTTTCTTATCTTTCTATGTAGGTTCTGTACTTCTCTTTATTTTGGAACAAATATTTCTTCACCCTTTTTTATTATTTTCTTGAATTCTGTCCACTTCGACTTTTGCCATCATTCCATTTGCTGAAACTTTCCATAAAACATATCTGTTCTGTTCTAAGATTTGTTCATTTTTGTAATTGAACATATTATCCTCTTCATTTTGGCACTGGTTTACTAAATCTTTTTGTATCCATCAGAAATGCATTGTGCTCACTTATTCCTTCACTTATTTGAGACTTCACAAGCCTATCATCAGGCTTTATTAGCAATATATACAGCACGTTTGGTCTGCTTGTGTTCTGCTCTACCATTTGTGTAAAGCCTCCTTCCCTTATTAAGGTATTTTCAAATCTCTATTCCTTCGTGTTATTAATTTTATTTCATACCCAGTTTACACCTGGTAAAATTAAATCCCTATCAATAATGATCATCCTATTCTCACTTCTGAACTTTGAATATGAATTTATTTTATCCCCATGATCCTTATCTTTATCATTCATTCTTCTACTACAATAAGCAGCAAACACCCTGATTTTTTATTATCCCAGAAGTCTAACCCAAAAAACACATGGTCACAATCTATTAACACCAGTGTACTTAAATAGTCTTTGTTAACCAGTATAAATACCTCTCCACCAATTGCTCCACTATCTTGGGATACACTGAAACATTCAGGGAAATCTCATTCTCTAGTATTTCTTCTTTTAATGATGACTTTACTCCTATAATTTTCTGTGGTCTATAAACCTCTATTAAGTTTAGGTAAATTTACTTTTGATGGAGTGCCCCCTCCATGGTAATTTCCCTGTACATCTGTTTCCCCTTTCCTTTTCCCACTTGCTTTTGCCCTCTGCCAATTTCAACTTTAAAATCTTTTAGCATTTTTAATAAATTCATTATTTCTCTTGGTAATTTATTCTAATACCTGACCCCTTACCTTGAAAGAAAATCTTGCTATACCCTTATGCATAAAATCAAGTGTCAGTTTGTGGTTATAGTCATCTCTTCCCTTCCATGAACCTCTCATAATTCTTCCACCAATATCTTTCCACATTACCAATATATGCCTTGTACTCTCCCATGACTCTCTTCATCCTCGTCCTATCTTCCAATGAATCATTTATCAGCTCCTTTATCATTATAGTTGCTGAATGTAATTTCCAGAGAAAATCAAGCAACATTTCTTTGCATCCCCTCCATCTCCTATATTTGATACCCAAAATGTGGGTTCAATACTACACTACCATATTCAACCAATAGTCTGTGGAAAGTTTAGTTACCCAGTTCCCTCACTTCTCTGGTACATGCCCTCATCACCGCCTCTAATATTAGATGATAAAAATAAGAAGTAACTGTTTACCTTATAATATGATTACATGTGTGTGTGCATATACGCGTGCGCCATGCTGATCCAATTACATATTCTCTCCGGGTTCATCTATAGCTGCTCACACTCTTACACACCTCTTTTGAGATTAGTCATGATAAATGGCATAATTAATTTTAAAGCTCGGGAAAATAATCTGTCACTTACTGCAGCTGAAGGCACGAGGGTCACATCAAACACAAACATACTTTCAATATTTCTATGAATAATCTTACTCATTTTTGAGGGGGAGTTATAGAGGTGGTAGATATAGATGTGTACACATCTTTCCTCTTGCCATATGTCTTGACTCCAACATAAGTAAGGTTATTCACTGAAATATTGTAAAGTGTGTTCATGCTTTTGTATTTGTCATCGTCCTCCTACCTTCAAATTGGTAAGTAATGGATTCTTTTACCTAACCTTCCTCTCTTTAATCACCTAATTGCATTATTCAATTGTTGTTTTAAATTGTTCCAACTTTATTTATTTATCATAGCTTCATAGTTGGCACAATGTAGTCAGAAGATCACTGTGATTCTTTCAGTGCAATTTCCCTGGGAATTGTCTCATAATTTGGGGTAAAATGCTCAGAATTTTCTTTAGCAATTTAATTCAATGTCTGCTCCTATGCAATAAACTCTCATCATAACGGAATGGATTGATATGAGGGATACTTTGTGGTAATCATCGTCTCTTCCATTTACACTTAAATCCATATAAGACTCACTACCAATATATGCCTTATACACTATCTTCACCTACCTATAGTCTTCAAATGGCTCCAAATTCCTTTATCATATCAGTTGCCGAATGTGTATTGTATTAATTTCCATATTTATTTATTTATCAATCTTATTCCATGGATCCTTGCTTAGGAAGGACTTTTGGGATGTGTAACATGTCATGGTTAATACACTTACATACAATATGAGTAATAATCATAAAAAATTATATGTTAGAAAGACAAAAAATAAACATTAATTTTTACAACTCAGTTTTGAAAAAGGTCATATTGAATACAACTAATTATTTTGTTCAAATTCTTGAATAGAGTATACGGAGTTGCCAATAAGATAACCTCTCAACTTTTCTTTTAATATATCTTCCTTATCTGTTAACTGTTTTATACTCTTGCGAAGTTTATTAAACAGATGTGTCCCACAATAATTATCTCTTTGTACAAATTACAGAGAAGTTTGTGTTTTGTGCAAGTTATTTCTGTTTCTCGTATTGAAACTGTGTCCCTGTGAATTAGATGTAAATAGGTTAAAATGTTCTACGACAAAGCACATGAGAGAATATACATACTGAGAAGTCATTTTAAGAATATTGAGTTTTTTAAAGAGTTATCTGCAAGAAGTTCTTGGTTTTACCCTACACATCATTCTAATAGCTCTTTTCTGTGCTATGAAAACTTTTTTACTCTGTAAAAAGGTTTACCCAAAAAATTATGCCACATGACATTACTGAATGAAAATATGAGGAGCACACCTGTTTTGTTAATTCTAAATCTGCTGTTAGAGAAAGTGTTTGTATTAACTTCTTTAGTATCAAAGTGATATGTTTGTGCCAATACAGTTTCTCATCTATTTAAATGCCAAGGAATTTTATTCTCTTTGTTTCCAAGATATTGTTATTTTTATAGTTTATATGTAAATCTAGCTGCACATAATTTTTTGCCATAAACCTAATATAATGTGTTTCATCAAAATTGAATTTTAACTAATTTGCCTTAAACCAGTTTGCTACTTCACTAAGTACTTCATTTACATTAATTTCTATATTATTGTTTGATGTTTTTTGCACAACAAGGGTAGTGTCATCTGTAAATAAAACACTCTTAACTTTGTCGGATAAGTTTCTAGGTCATTAATTAATAACATAAAGAGGAGGGGTCCTAGAACAGAGCCTTGCGGAATTCCATGTTTTATTTTCTACCAGTCTGATGATTCATCTTTACTGATTTTAGAATCAAAAATTGAAACTTTTTGCATAAACAAAGTCAGCTATCCTCTTTTAAAAACCCTTAATCTCCTGTATTTGGTACCTATAATGTAGCTCCCATATTGCCCCTTCATATTTAAGAAATGTTTTTGTTTTCAATTTGGTCAGGTGCAACCCCTCAACAAGCTTTTTAGTAAATACGGGATTTTGAAATCTATTTCTATCACCTCCCAAATTGAGTTTACTATCAGATGATACTGGTATGACAGTATATTGATATCGTTCTGAAACGTCAAGGATAAGAAGCATGTTCACTGGAGTTATTAAATTAAGGATTAACGCACTCGCCACTTCAACAGGTAGCACAGTATAATAACAACGACTAACCGAATAGGCAGAGAGTTTTAACAGAAACTAGTTTAAAAAATAATGAGTTTTCACATAACGAAATTAAAAATTGTGTAGGGACTAACTTATTACATCAGAAAATCAGAGTGTTATCAAACAAAGAGAATTAATTGCTAGTTCACATAAATGAATTAAATGCTGTCTATAAAATTGTTGTTTTCATCTAAAAACTCAAAATTTGTCCAATTTGCAGATGACACAAACATAGGAATTAAAAACACTCCAGATTTATCTACAGAATATATTTCAAATTATGTCAGTGAACTGATTAATAAATGGTTTACAGCTAGTGGCTTGTCTTTAAACTTTGATAAAACTCAGTATATGCAATTCAGTACAGCACACAGATTAACACCTGACATAGACATAAAATTTGCAGGCCAGTCCATTCAAGAGGTAGATAGTGTGAAATTTCTATGTTTGTATATTGATCATAATTTAAATTGGAAAGTACATGTTTCTGACTTACTAAAGCGATTGGGAGCAGCCACATTTGCAATTCGTACAATTTCAGCTTTAGGTGATCTACGTATGAGGCAGCTAGTTTATTTTGCTCATTTTCACTCCTTATTGTCATATGGAATAATATTCTGGGGCAATTCTACCCATAGAGACAAAGTGTTCAAAGCCCAAAAGCGTGTAATAAGAATTATGTGTGGGGTTAGCAATAGAACTTCATGTAGAGAGCTGTTCAAGAAGTTAGGGGTTTTAACATTAGCATCTGAGTATATATACACATTAATGTCGTTTGTAGTCACAAATTATACTTTGTTTGAAACAAATAGTAAAATACACAATTATGGCACTAGAAGTAAAAATGATCTTCACAAGACTTACAAGTCATTGTCATTTGTTCAAAAAGGGGTCCGATATTCAGGGATACATATTTTCAATATGCTCCCAACACATATTAAATGTCTAGTAGATGATAAGAATAAATTCAGGAAAAAATTGAAAGAATTTTTAATTGACAACTCCTTCTACTCTGTTGAAGAATTTATTTCTAAGGTATCTAAAAAATAACTGCCAGTATCTTGTGTAAATATAGTTCAAATAATTAATTTACCATGTATGCTAAGACTGTACATCTCCTGGTGTATGTATTTAGTTTGTTATGTAATTGTTTACAGTACCATATATGTTACGACTGTACATCTTGCGGTGTATGTATTATTTTGTTAAAAAAATTTTTTTTTTTAATGTACCATATATCTTATGACTGTACATCTTCTGGTGTATGTATTATTTTGTAATGGAAGTGTTTAATGTACCATGTATACTATGACTGTACATCTAGTGGTGTACTTATTATTTTGTTATGCAACTGTTTATCTGTAAATTGACAACTTTCCACATCCCACAGAGCCAGTCTCTTATATTGGGATCAATGGAAAATGAATGTATTGTATTGTATTGTCGGAACACCATATAACCACAGGAATAGATATGTCAAATGTAACAGACTTTAATTTAGCTTCTCATTACTGTACAACAAACTTGGAGAAAGGAGGACTTGTCACTTATATCAGAAATGGTTATAGTTTTCATGATATAAGTATTGTCTTGATAAACATTTTGAAGCCTGTGCTACACGGCAAAATTTCAATAATCAAATTTTCATAATAGTAACTGTATAAAGAGCACCCTTGGGAAACTTTTATATTTTTCTGAACCAATTTGAACTCTTATTAACATTTTTAAGCAGAAAAGATGTTAACACACTCGTATGTGGTGATTTCAGTGTAGATTCTTTAAATAATTTACCCTGTAAAGTTTGCTGGAATCATTAGTCAGTTCATCCAATTTAACTCAGGTAGTTAATTTTCCAACTAGAATAATGAATAATAGTCACTAAACTATAGACAGTGTTTTCCTAGATACTTTAAAATTCAGTTATACAATTAAGCCATCTATCAATTGACTTTTGGATCACGATGCCCAGTTATTAACTATCAACACTTCAATAGGAACTAGATCTAAGACTAATGTTTTTAAACTTCAGCATGTAATAAATGATGAGTCGGTTACTTGTTTTAGAAAGTGCCTCAATACCACAAACTAGGAACATGTTTACAGTGCACAAGGTATTAATGAAAAATACAACATTTTTAGTAGCAGTGTATTAAATTACTTTAAAAGTTGCTTCCCCTTAAAAAAGTGTCATGCGTCTTGAAAAGAACAAAAACCATGGATAACTGTGGGAATTATAACATCATGCATTCGTAAAAGGATGTTATATATTGCCTCTAGGATCAGTCATAATGGTAATCTTAAAACACTTTACAAGCAGTACTGCAAAATACTGAAAAAGTTTATTAAATAATCTAAAATTATGTACTAAAAACAGAAAATGCATGATTCTGAAAATAAAATTAAGACAATATAGAACATTTTAAAAAAGAAATAGGAAAAAATAATCAAAACAGTAATAACAGTTTTATCAAAGAAAATTCAGTACAATCTAATTTTTCAATTGCTGATACATCTAATAAACATTTTTTATCTATTGCTGATAAATTGACTGCCAATAGCTCAGTGACACACAGTATGGATTTTGTCAGAAAAGGCTTCCAAGAAAAATTTAACACTATATGTGTAAATTTAGCTACTCCAGAAGAAATAAGAAAATTATCTGCTGGAAATCCCATCATAACCACTTGAGTATTTGTTCTTACCCTTAACGGGTTAAACTGTAATAGCTATAAGCTATATTTGCCTTCACTGACAATATTTTAGAAGGAATAAATGATAAATTAATTCCTATGAGAATTTTTTGTGACTTATCTAAGGTATTTGACTATGTAGTTCATATAAAATTCTGACACAGAAATTAAATTATTATTGTATAGATGGCATTGTTAATAAATGGCTTAGTTCTTACGTTCTGAATAGAAAACAGAAAGTGTCAATGGAGAATTTTAAGACTGCCTTAAGTGCTCCACTGTTTTCGGAGTGGGAATTAATCAGATGTGGAGTACCTCAGGGTTCTATATTGGGGCCACTATTGTTTTTAATACATTTAAATGATCTACCCTGTGTTTCATCTAAAAACTCAAAATTTGTCCAATTTGCAAATGACAGAAACATAGGAATTAAATATACTCCAGATTCATCTACAGAATATATTTCAAATTATGTCTTTGACCCTATTAATAAATAGTTTGCAGTTAATGGCTTGTCTTTAAACTTTGATAAAATTCAAATATGCGATTTAGTACATCACACAGATTAACGCCAGGTATAGACATAAAATTTGCAGGCCATTCTATTCAAGAGGTAGTGTGTGTGAAATTTTCAAGTTTGTATATTGATCATTATTTGAATTGATAGGTATATTTAAGGGTATAATTTAAATTGGAAAGTACATGTTTTCTGACTTACTAAAGCGATCGGGTGCAGCCACATTTGCAATTCATACAGTTTCAGCTGTAGGTGATCTCCTTATGAGGCAGCTAGTTTATTTTGCTTATTTTCACTCCTTATTGTCATATGGAATAATATTCTAAGGCTAATTTACCCATACAGACAAAGTGTACAGAGCCTAAAAAGGAGTAATAAGAATTTTGTGTGGGGTTAGCAATAGAACTTCATGTAGAGATCTGTTCAAGAAGTTAGGGATTTTAACATTGGTGGCTGAGTATATACACACATTAATGTCGTTTGTAGTCACAAATTATACTTTGTTTGAAACAAATAATAACATACGCAATTATTGCACTAGAAGTAAAAAATTATCTTTACGAGGATTACAAGTCGTAAATGTCTAGAAGATGTTAAGATCAGATTCAGGAAAAAAATTGATTAATTTTTAACTGACAACTCCTTCTAGTCTGTCGATTAATTTATTTCTAAGGTATCTACAAAATAACTGCCAGTAATTTGTGTAAATGTAGTTCACATAATTAATTTACCATGCATGCTGTGACTGCACATCTCCTGGTGCATGTATTATTTTGTAATGCAAGTGTTTAATGTACCATGTATGCTATGACTGTGCATGTATTATTTTGTTATACAATTTTTTATCCGCAAATTGACAACTTTCCACGTCCCAAAGTCTCTTATATTGGGATCAATGGAAAATGAACGTTTTGTATTGTATTGTATTGGAAATATACAACTGCCAGAACTATAGCTTTGTAAACACTCTCCATCCTAATATTTCTCTAAAATTTTAAACTTTTTTACTGTATTTCATGTTCCTCTCGACTTCTGATAAAGTGATCGACTTTACCATAATGACTCATACGAAAACGTTTTGGGTTGTTATTATAACTAAAAGCAAATCTTTGACAACATAATGATACGTCCGTTGTTAAATTTTTATCGGTGAAATTTATGAGGTATTGCATGGAAGAATTTAATAGTCTTATAAACATAATAAAAAATAATAATTAGTAAGTTGCAGTGTTGACTTTTAAATTTCGCAACTTTACTCAATTTTATTATCTTTTCTTTTGACCAGAGACATAGAATATATCCCAAAGAATCTATAAAATTTAACTCGCTGGTTGTACTACTCTGTGCACAGATTTCGTCTGTCTGTATATAAGACTGCGTTTTTATTTCGTTGATTCTACGTTATAGATTTGTTGCGTTATTGTGCATTGTATCAGAGTTGGTTAATGAAACTAATATCATTTTTTTATTGTAAGGTTTTTACTACATTACAGGTTTTGAACGCATCCAGAACAAGTGACTATCGAGTTTCGTTAAACAGAATAACAGTTCTTGTAGTATCGTGGTACGTAGTGTGTGGTGCTTGTCGTTTTAGAAGAATGACCCATGGCTGTGAGTTGTAGTGCTAAGTGTTCGGCAAGATGCTATAGTTCTCTGAGACAGTATAACGTCTGTTTTATAGACGTAGTGACCAGTGATTTTGAATAAATCGGTATGCCTGGAAGTCGTTCTAGTACAGATCCGGACCACAAATCTTCTTCGCCACGGGAAAGTGGAGAAGATTCCGAAGATGAGAGTGAAATCTTGGAAGAAAGCCCGTGTGGAAGATGGTTAAAAAGGAGAGAAGAGGTTTGTTAGATTTTAAATTTCTGAAACTTTATTTTTTCATTCACTGGTCTGTAGTTAGCTATGGTAAACATCAAGTTCTGTTTGATTTCTGCTGTTGTTGTGAAGTAGGGTAATGTTGACGTTGAAATGTTTACAGAGTAGTCTACTGAAAATGAGAAATAGTTTCTTTAGTTCTTCGTTACTAATGCCTATCTTCTCGGAGGGTAAATTATCATTTTTTTATTTAGTTTAAATTCTTCCTTCGTTTTTACATTTAATTTGTATTTTACCTGCGTGTACTAAAGCACGTAGTATTTATAAATATTATTGGCACACTTTTAGCGGCGCTTGAATGTTATTTCCAAATTCTTTGTTAATAGTAAAAAATGAGGAATCGGGGTCTAGCAGTTGTTTCTTTTTAGACCCGGCCCTTATTTCTTGTAGTTACTTTCGCTTCTTTCTGAGTTTTGTAACTAGCCTTGTGCAGCAAACGTTGTTCGATTTAATATTCATCGTTCGGAAGGCGAAATTATACAGCAAAAACATTTAATTGTTAGAGTGATCCATCTATTCTTATCAGTTTATTTGAATCCTAAAACCTTTTAAAAGTGCATATTATTGTTGGAAATCAAAAAATTTCGTCAACAATTAGGCCTATGTTTTACAGTCGAGAAACTATTTTTAGGACCGTAGTTTCACCTTAATAATTATCGTAACAGAGCCCCATTTATCATCCGACTGGTAGCTTAGTTATGGTCTGCTTTATTTTTTTAGGAAAAAAATCTGCTCTTCAGAACTGATCAATTCTGCATTCATGCGAAAGTATTTTACTATCGTTCAGAACTACGCTAGCGATTTTCTAATTAGTGTGTTTCATTGTATACATTCTCATATGCGTTTCGTTTTTGTTAAAAGGGGAGGGTTATGGTCTTCCAGAAGTCCATGCATAAAAATAAAAAAAAGATTTTAGGCGGGGAGGAATAATAGCCTGCTATCAGGAGGATTGTCTTGAAATGTTTCTAAAATTGCTTTTATAAATAATTTTTGTCACTTTCTTTAACCTTCACGATGCAAATTTCGGCTTAATTCTGTGTGGCGATACCTTTGCAATAACTTTCCGTCGCACGGAATAACATTGTAAACACTTTCAGGTCAGGATTGATGATCGGAGCATGTGAAATTTTTAACTTTTAGTAATAAATTGCCCATAATTATTTAACCCCAGGTTTTGAAATATATCTAGGACTTGATGTTTTTTTATAAATTATGAAGCGTATGCCAAATAGTACTATTATAATTGCCTGGAGATATATTTATACACTGAAGAATGATTTTCTAAGTTGGCTGTTAAACTTTTTCATCATTGGCGATATTAGAGTTTAGCAGAACTTGCTTTTCTTTACAGGGGGTAATGTGTGCTTCACGTATCTCGTTTAGAGCACTCTCTGATGCAGTTCTTATTAATAAAGCTGAATTGGATGATGTTAATTCGGTGATTTATCCGTCAGCATATTGTTTAGTAGTTTTGTGAAAGTGTGTAAACTTGAGATCGCAATATTGGTACAAGTATTTTCCGCCGCGTGATTTTTAAAGACGTTGTAATATTGACAGTCGCAAAACTTATTTTTTAGCAGTAATTGTGTTCTAATACACCCTGGACCAGCATGACTTCTAAAACTACTTCGGAAAGTAGGCCTAGTTCTAGCAGCATCATGCTGGTCCAGGGTGTATTACAATTATTGCCAGAAAATACGTTTTACAAGTAAGTAGTTATAACTTCAGGACCTCGCGTGGCAGAAAGTACTTCTACCCAGCTAACCTTTTTTTTTCCGTAGGAAAATGAGCATTTGAAGAGTTCAGTGTACAGCTCGGCTTCATGTTAAATATCTTTTATGTGGATATGGAAGCAAGTTACCGAACACCCACCGATAATAAATTCCGGCTGGAATTTTTTTTTAAATAAATCTAAATTCGTTTCTATAATTTTATTTAAACATGTAGTAAATTTTGTTCATACTTTTTTTGTTCCATTGCCTGAATGCTACAAGTGGAATGTAATTATTAACCTTCATGTTTTAGTTAGGCCTACTTTTTTTCCTAACGATAGCAGAATTCAACTATATTAAACCTTAAATGTAAGATATACAAATTTTGTTTTTGGAATGAGCATCGTGTGGACCACTAAAAACACATTTTGCAGTATGGTTGATAAAACTTTTGTTTCTCCGGGTTCTCGATAATTAAACCTCTAAAACAGAGGGTATCTTTAAATACAGTGAAAATTCTGTTCATAATATTTCATGTTGTGCAACTCGGCATCAAGACTGAAATAATTTTTCATGCGTTTGAACTGAGTGTAACAAGCTAAGTTATTTCTGATCACTGCCTTCGTTTTCTTAGATATCTTTTTTTTAAAAAATATTCAAGAAATCAGTTTTGTTTCAGCTGAATTATATGTTTTAGAGATTAGTGTTCTTGTGGAAAATTAATGCGTGTTTTATATGAAAGTAAAAACTTTTATTGGTGAAGTATTACTATTAGTGTGCTGAGGGAAATGTGCTGTGTCTGAACTTACATAGGCCCTACTGACTTATCGGTGTGCTGCTTTTATTCCCCTCCGTTTCTATGTGTATTAAAAAAATAGTTAAAATATGGTACATGAAACATCAATGTTGTTGTGTTATACTGGTCTGAACTCTATAGTTCTTATTATACACTTTTTCGTATTGTAAGCGAAGTGGCGTTTATTTGTCGCAGATCAGGAATTTACGATCTCGTTACGAACTTGCCAACAAAGAAGTGTTGTGCAGAGAGTATTTGCGACATTTCAACCATATTTGGCCCGCTGTATTTTACATATTTGGTTTTCATAGAAATCACATAAAATTGAAAATATTTGGCACATTAAGATGATTTTAAACAGTCTATTTCAGACGGACACTTTTGTTGTAACACTTGCGCCTTGTGTGAAACAGTTTTCTCCCTTAAAAGTGAGCAAGTGTTTGAAGGCCCAAAATCTGCAAGTTAAACGTGTAGTGTCGTCGTTGGTACCCGACTGCATAGAAGTCATGGAACCGGAAACGCGGTTATCAGTCAGCAAGTTCCGCTGATCTCGGACAGCGACAGTGGGTAGTGTGTCTGAATAAGTTTAGTTCAAATCTTCCATGGCTTCAAATAACTGACTGCTTTCTTTTTTGGGCCCGCATATGAGAAAGTGTAAATGTATATTTGATTGTTATACTCATAAAATTTGGTTGCGAAGTTGAGGATGTATGAACAAAGCTGGTATTTTTTATGTTTCAATATACATTTAACTGGATAGTGTTAATTTACTTACAGTTAGTCATTATTGTCTCGTTATCTACAAGACGCTGTTTGTTTTTACGTGTGGTTACTAACCACATGCCGGGCCCTGCTATTTGACATTCGTTATGTGCTTCCCGTTCCAGAATCGATTCCGTTACACGGGAGCGTTTCGTGGTACTGGATTGAGGTCAGATAAGTTGGATTGCGGTTCACATTCCTTGTTAATCACCGGCAACCGGAAAGAGTAGACGAATAAGGTTTTTTTAAAAAAATTTTCCTCTTAGCTCGCATTCTTGTTCGATCAACTGCACTGTTAAGACAATTTCTTAAGTATATTTAAAGCTTGCGTATTTCAAGTATTTAGCAGGGGCTGAAAGTAGCTTTGTTGCGAAACAGTTTTTACGTTTTATGTATCAGGCTAGATGGGTACTTTTGATGGTATACAGAGCTGTAAATAGTAGTAAGAAGCAGTTCATCGTTACTTCGCTACGTCCTTATTTTTGCATGTAGTTTAGCGTATACCAGCATTTAAGCACGTCAAAAATGACATGTTCAATGTTGTATTTCCGCGCAATTTATTTCTTCGCAATTGCTTCGCTAAATATGGTTGTGATTTAATGATGCTATAACCTTAAAAATGGTATAAAGTTGTAAATATTTCTTAGCTTAAGATACCGAGCGTGGTGGTGAAACGGCTAGCGTTCTGGCCTCGCATTCGGGAGGACGGCCGCGGCGGTTCGAATCCCGTCCGGACATCCAGATTTGGGTTTTCCATGGTTTCCCAAATCACTCCAGGCAAAAGCCGGGATGCTTCCCTTCAAAAGGCCATGGCCGAATTCCTTCCCATTCCTTGCCGCCCCCCCCCCCCCCACATCCTTTCTCGTCTCTAAAGACCTCGCTGTTGAGAGACATTAAGCAGTTAAAAAAAAGCTTAAGATAGCAACTGTATCTCTGGACGGAGAGAGTATAGGAAAACATCTACGTCTAATGACTATAAATAGACAAAAATAACTCTTCATTAATGTGATTTTAAACAAAAGATATACTTTTGTTTATGGTTGGTTTGCTAATTAAAACATTGACCTATTACAGAAACTTAATAGTGACATATATGGAAATAGTGAAAACGAATTTGGCCGTTGCCAATCCAACGAAGGCCTGGTGTGTGTTGATGTTCCGATACCATCAATGTATCGATACCTACTCAAATTAGTAATACTCAGATTGTCTTATGATATTTACTCATATCGATACGTGACATTTTCATAAATTATTTATTTTATTTGCGTAGTGTAATAAAATCAAATAACACGCAGTAAACATTTTTATTTATTTATTAAAATTATAATAAAGCGCACATTATAAGCAAACTTTGAAGGTTTTGTCTCATCTTGACATTTTTACTATAATTTTAACACTTTTAAATAAAGTCCGCTTTTGGAAGGTTTCCCAAAAAAGCAATTGCTCCAAGTATTTTGGGGACAGCTTCTTGCTTTTGTCATTGTTCCGAGGCAAAAACTTCTCATTCGTTAGAGCTAGTGTTATTAAAATTTGTTTTTAGTCCCAGTATGAAATTTACCGTTCTTCTTTTTGGTAACAATTAGGTAGTCAAATGAACATACATTTTCACCATGTATTTGTAGTATTTTATGATGATTACCTGTTCAAAATAATCCCTGGATGGAATACTCCGTCCCAAACTACTTGACAGACTAATTCATACATATTAACCGACAAGTATTCAGTGAGAAAGTACGAAACACTTGGAACGATGCAATTTGGCAAAGTATAGTCATTCAATTTTCTGTGAAGAGAATTTCCCTTACTTTTGAAAAACGTGGAAAAACTACATCAACGCAAAGCATATAGTGAACTAAAAAAAATAATTTTTAAAATGAAAAAGAGCATTCTTATAGCTGCATATATGAAAGTGTGTTACGAAAAAAAAAAATCTGCATGGGGATTCGAACTCCTGTCGCCAACGTAAGAAACCATCACTTCATCTGCGAGACAACTACATTATCATTACATAAACGCGAGTAAAATCTTTGTGATAGTTTCTGAATAATTCTTAAGGTCTGCGTCTGCCACATCACCGGAAAATTTGAGATTCTACGTCTGCTGGTGGTCTCTTTAGCGTCAAGACAAAGAGCAATGAGTTGTAGCTTTAATTTTTGTGTATATATAAAATCTAAATTAGGACTAGGTGATTTGGTGTGAGGTGTGAACATGCGGTAGAACGCTGGATGCCTACCTGGCGTGGTCCGGTGCTGAAGACGTGTTGCGTCTCCTTACAAAGCATCTCTTCTCTCTGTTGCTTGCCGATTGTTTTGTCTCAGATTTGCTTGATAATCTTGTAAACCTGGAGAATGGGAGATATCTCTCTTTTGTGTCTTCCTTCAAGCCGTAAGAAATACTATCGGATTAGTAAAGTATGTGCGTACAAAGATTTCAGACGGTATACCCCGTTTACACGATGCGAGTTGACTGGAACGAGTGTACTGTCCTGCTGCGCGCGCAGCACTGGAAATCAACAGGTACAAGACAGTTCCGTCAGCCTTTTATCTTTTTGAGAAATTTTAACCGCAGTTATGAATTTATCTTCCTACCAGTACTTGCAATTGCTTACCGAGCAAGATGAACCAGTATCTGTCTGTACGGGACATGTGGCGTACCTGTAAATAACAATCATAATCTCAACATTCTGCACATGCTTTTGGATGTGATGTCGGACTTCTATGGTTGAAATTTGACAAATTAATTTTCAGAAATGAAATAGTCTAACCTAACTTGCGATGATTAGTGGTCTAGCTTTTTTCAGAGGGCATCCTAATGCCTTGGACGATACTTGTAATTTTTGCAGAACGATTCTCAATACCATCTTACCTGTCCATTCTAAAAATACTATTACTTTTATTGTTGACAGATTCTACATTGAATTAATAAATGCCATAGGGAAAGACCTTCAACATCGCGTTGCGAGCACATGATCGTTAAAGGCAGTTTGCATACTTTTGCGATCGCTACAATTTTCTGTAAAGATGAACAGACGGTAAAACCGTGTCACAGTCGTAAAACAAATGTTCGTTACTGATACTATTGTAGCATCTGAATCCCCATCCGGCAGTAAGACCTGTTTTCAGAGCCGGGCATTTACGGCTGCTGTTTCATGTTTGTTGTCTAGCACCGGAAAGTGGCTAATTTCCCTTTGTTTGATTCGTCCTTACGTTGTGGCAACCTGGTTCCTAATCTGCGTGTGTATGACATGCAGAGATAACGTAGCAAAATAAGGAATATCCACTGTTCCTTTATTTCTAGATAGCAGGAAATGCCGCTAACTTGTGAAAAGATGCAACGCTTCTTACGTTGAAGAAAGGCCGACAGTGACAAAATGGCACATCAGCTCGGGTTTATGGGGAGTCTTGTCTGGCATCTTGAATTTGCAATTTGAGCTCTTTCAACTTGGTTTCAGCTACTCTCGGACGACTTTTGGTAATATGATCCATCTGAAAATATCAGTAAATGATACCTTAGTTTGCAACTAACAACTTTTCGACGTGTTTTTAGTCTTCGGTACTTGTCGCCATAAAACCAGGGCCGAAGTTCGATTGAAAGACTTCTCTTATGTGTAATCTCGTCTGTATCGAGGCATTGTTTCAGGTACTGAGTTAGTGAAGTTAAAAATGTATCTATTGAATCGCATGGTTTTCTTATCCATCGTGGTTATCAGCAGTACGTCCTTAACGGGTAATACCATTAAACAGCCTTTTCTCTCTCTCTCTCTCTCTCTCTCTCTCTCTCTCTCTCTCTCTCTCTCTCTCTCCCCCCCAATACAAACTTTAAATTACTGAGGGGCTTTTCCAACCTGCTTTACCAGTGGTGGACGAGTCAGGTGCTGCTTATCGGTAGCAGAAACGTTTTAGAATATTCCATTCTGAATTTTGATTTGACTCAGTTTGAACACACTAATTTGCAAGTACAAATTTGACTGTTTAGCACATGTAAATTCTAATTCGAAGTTTACCTTACGATGTAGTTTCGTATCAACTTCATTTATTGCATACTGTTAATCTTTGTTCAGCTATGGCAATTGCAATCTGTGCGGAGGTTATTTTATGGGAATATAGTACTATAAAATTAGTACAGTCTTCTAGGTCTCACGTAGGCGTGGGAGCATTTTAAAAATTCCATGGTACTATTGTAAACTGTTATCAATGTGTTTTATGTTAGCACAACTCTTATGCGACTGATATCTAAGCAACTCGGATGCTTGGTATTCCATCGAGATATGTTGTTGCGATCAAGGATTTGCAACGTTTACGTGGTTTCGGTTCAACAAATGATTTTTGTAAAGTTTAAATTTTTAGTCAACATACCCCATTTTCAGGGCATAAAGAACCCACTTCTTTTGCTCCAGCCTCGCTAGTATATTGAATGTAAATCTTAGATAGTGAAGCATATTCTGAATAAAACTTAATACAGTACTAAGTATTCCGAAACTAGATCTCTTCTGTCCAGACAGGGCAATTATTCGTAGCAATGAGAGTCTGCGCCTATCCTGGAGTTTTTACCAGCCAACTAGTCTCACTGGATAAGGGATTTCAATATCTTTCTTAATTAGAAAAAAGATGGTGTCGCTCCTCCTCCTGTAACATGATTTTGTTTGGAACGGTCTCAAGTTCTGTCTTCTAGGAACTTGTGTATTGTTTCGATTGTGATTTTTATTAGCGGTAATTAAAATGTTTTCGCTACATTAAAGAATGTCGTAGCAAAGGTTATTTCCCTTCCGCGTCATCATGTTTCCAAGGCCGGCGGCGCGCTGGCGACAGTAGTGGGGCCCACAGACGGGTTGTCAGACTAACCAAAACGAACATCTCTCCTCCTCACGTACATACAAATCACTTATCTCAGCTGCCGAGTAAAAGTTACCATTTCATTCATTATTCCATTTGTGACTCCCAATAACTTTGTTGCCTTTGAAGGAAAAAACTGCCTAGTGAAATTGCAGCGTGTCAAAAAATCGTTCATGCACAGTGTGTACATACTAGTTTAAAAAGGTGTCTGCTAGATGAAGGCAGCTGACTTCCGAGTTGAAAGAGTAGCATATTCTGTGACGCTTCTAACAGAAGGCTGCAAGAATCTTTAACATGGATGAAACGTGGATACACTTCTTCCACCCGGAAACGAAAAGAGAGATCAGGAGCAGTGTAATTCACGATTTCCAAAATGGAAGGAAGTTCCGAATTCAACCATTGGCTGAGAAGGTTTAGCTGATTTTGGTACAAGGAGACATCATCTTGGAACACTACACGTCTAGATAAATCAAAGCTACGTGGATTGATATCTGCAGGTTGATTTTTTTTCAACATAACATTGCATGCCCTCATACTGAACGTACAACAGTTGCGACAGTCGTAGGCCTGCATTTTGAATGTCTTCCTCATCAGGCATACTCGCCAGACTTTGCCCTCAAGTGATTTCCAAATGTTTGGAACAGACTGAAACCAATGGGAGGAAAGACGTCCCGTTCGGAAGCAGAGATGGGGCACGAGTCATCGTGCGGACTGCCGAAAGTCCCCCCCCCCCCCCCCACCTTTAACGTGATTAATGCATTTTGTAAGCGCTGGAATACTTGCAGTTACCATGGGGGAGATACGATGGAACTATAGGCACTTTTGTATCATTTTTGCACATTGACTTATACTTAAAAATACTTACGGTTTTTTTTCTCTTCCCACTGAATCGTCGCTCATTTTTGTAATTAAAATTCCATTTGCATCAACTCTGAAATGCACGTTTTTCAGTGGTTTGAAAAATCATTAGAAGACACTTTATGCGTTTTCGTGGTATACTTCTTTGGTGCTTTTGGAACGGTACAGTGATTGGGAGGACTTAGCATCGCTGTTCGTTACGTAGAACCGTGTACTGTTCTGTGACCTTGTGCTGCTGTTGTGCGTCATGTCGCAGCTTTGTCCGTTGAAGGCGTTGCTGATCGTGAAATCTGGCGCCTGCAGCGTCTGCGCATTCGGGAAAGCGCAATGTTTCCTTGCGCGTAATTACTTGATTTACTCTCCTACAAGACGCGTCGGTATTGTCACAGCTGTAATAATAAAATGTTTGTTTCGATTTGAAATTCCGTATTTAAAAAAAAGCTCTTTTTAATGGTGAGGCTGTTGATTTTTTTTAATGTGTCGACTTTGACCAACTTATTTTAATGCAGCTAGGTGATAACATAATTTCGCACGCAATTCCCGGTTAAACTAAAAATTGTGTTGTAGACAACATAGTTGATAGTTCCATTCTTCGATAGCAAAAACGAATCTCGGTGACAAACGCCTATGTAAGTTAGCAATCAGTCGGAGCCAGGGCAACCTGTTGCTCCACTTGCCATAGCGCTGACGCACGGAATTCCGTTGTCATTGCTACTCGGGCTAGACGCTCGCCCATGTCAGTCGCTCTGCCGAATATTAATTTTCAAAACAATTTAAGTTTGTCTGTTCAGTGTCCTCCGCAAAACAAAAAAAAATTGCCAATATTTTTGTATATAGTCCGATTTTAGTTGCTCATTCTGAGGAAAATAGGTATTCTCATTAATTTGGTACAACGCCAGTAGTTCTGCAATAGGTTTTTAATGTTTTGGGGCTGGTAAAAAAATGAGGGATACAACTTGCTCAAGGAATTAATCTGCTCATGCTAGAAATAGGGTTCAGGACATTTTTTAATAGTAATTTAATAGCAAAGGCGGAATTCGTATTAGTTTATCAGTGTGTTTTAGTGAAGTCGTGTTAATTCGAAAGCGCACACGATAAAGAAATGGTGCAGGTAAACAATTCCCTCACGTAATGCACGTGAACTAAGTTTGAAGGATGGTGATTCACATGCTTTCCAGCAGAAGGTTCGACGCACTGCTGTGACCGGGCAGTGTGCACAAACACGAAGATCCGTACTCCTAAGCTGCCAACCAAACATCAGCTGTGTGACGCTATTATTATTATTTTATTTTTAATTTCCGATGGAGCTAACACTCCGGTGGTAATTCCCCCAGTCATCCATTTACTATTATGATTTACAAATTTTAATTCTGAATTCCTTAAGCGTTTTTGGAAAATTATTCATCACTACACTTGATAATTTGTTAATCCCTGATACCCTTACCAACAAAAGAAAATTTTCCCACTCCCTTAGGGAGCACCCATAAACCACGCATCACCATTTTGGTCTCTTGTAGCCGGACGTGGCTTTGGCTCTACACTCCGCCCCCTTCCCCCGTAGCACGTAGCTTTTTCCTCCTTTTGATTCCAGAAAACAGTTTGTAACGTTTTTTCTTGTCAGACTATTGTAAATTACATACGGAGATGATTAAATGACGGAAATAAATGTTCACATGCTGTTATGTTCTGTACCTCATTTTAATTGTGAAAAATTATATGAATGGAAAGCTACGTAGCATAGCTCGTAACCTCCCTCCCCTCGGGTAGCGTGGATTTCCAGCAAACCCCTTACCCCCCCCTTTTTTAGACCGAGCCGCATAGTTTATGGATGCTCCCTTATGCATGAAATCGAGCACAAGCTTGTGGTCATGGTCGCCTTTCCCCTTCCTAGCACTGTTCCTAATTCTTTGACCAATATCCCTCCAAGATCCATCACCAACATATGCCCTGTACATTTTCAGCACTCTCTTCACCCTCCTCCTTTCCTCCAATGAGTTCCAATCCAGCTCCTTTATCACATCAATTACTGACTGCGTCCTGCTATAATTTCCACAAACAAATCTAGCTGCTCTTTTTTGCACTCCTTGTAACTCCTGTATTTGATAACCAAAATGGGGGACCCAAACTACACCACCATATTCAACAAATGATCTGACCAAAGTTTTATAACCCAACTTCGTAACTTCTCTGGTACATCCTCTCATCACCCGCTCCTGTAAATGAAGGATTTTGTAACCTTTTCCTACCACCTGCCCAATGTACTCTGCCCAATTGAGTTTGTCATCAAACTTTGTCAAGATATTTACACTTCAAGCTTTCAACAAGCAATTATGACCCCACCCTATAATCATAATTAACCTTTTGTTTTTATCTGTGTACCTAATAACCAGACTTTTCATGGCATTTATCTTCATTCCATGCTGACCGATCCAGGTCACCCTGCAGCTGTTCAGTCTTCACCTGTTTTGATCCTAATTTATACCATTTATATCATCTGCAAAATACCTAGACTCTGACTGTAATCCATCAACAGTCATTCAATAGAATTATGAACAGCAATGGTCCCAATACACTACCCTGTGGCACTCCCATATTTACTTCCACCTCTTTTGATAATGCATTTCCTACTCTAACACTTTGCTTTCTGGCTTTTAAGAATTCCTCTACTCAACTAGTAACTTTTTCATCCAGTCAAATATATTTCAGTTTATTTAATACCATTTCTTGACACGCTCTGTCAAACGCCTTAGAAAGATCTAGTGCCACACTATCAACTTGGCCACCCTTGTCCAGTTCATCTGAAATATCTTGCATATAGCCCACCATCTGGAATTCACATGAATATCCTTGCCTAATGCCATGTTGATCTGAAAACCAGTTTCTTTCCTCAGTGACATATCTGATACAGTTGCATATCAATCTCTCCATCATTTTGCCTATCACTGATGTCAAACTAATTGGCCTGTAATTTTCGCCCCTATTTGTAACCCCTCCTTTATGAACCGGCACTACTATCGCTCTTTTCCAATCCTCTGGTAAGCGTCAAGACTCTAAACTCATTTTAAATAAAATTTAAAGGTATGGTACAATATCGTATCCCACAATCTTTAATAAACCTTTCGTAATATAATTACCAGCCCCTTTACATTTTTTTAGCTTTCCGAGTTCCTTCATAATTTCCTGAGATTTTATTTCAAATTTTGTGGTTTCCTCATTTAGGGAGACTCTCTTCTGATTAATTCCCTCCCATCACAGGATGATTGTCCCTAGTTGTATCACTCAATATCTCTGCAATTTTAAAATCCTCGGTGACTTAAACTCCATTCTTATCCATAGCCAGAATACCTTCCCTTCCCCTCAGTTTTCTAATATAACCATAGAAGTTTCTAGATACATCGTTCATTGGTCCTCCTGCACCAATAATCTTCATAAACCCATCCTTTGCTTCTCTCTTTGCTCTTATTAATTGCTTGTATAGTTGTTTTAAGTGTTCCCTAGTAGTGTTGTAAAAAACGTTTTTTTCTTACTTGGAGAAAACAGTTTTTTTCTGACTTAAAAAAAACGGAAAACATGTTTTTTTACCTGGGACATGTTTTTTTTTCATAACTACTAAATTTCAATTTTTTAAAGATATTTATCGTTTAATATGACTGTTTTAGAGTTTATACTAAGTACTTACCTTAATTTTTAAATCTACTATATTTTTCTGGTTCAGTAGAAAAAAAAAATACAAAAATATTGGCAACATTGACTGAAGTTTTCTTTCACGAATAGAGACTTCCCGAAAAGGCTAGGTTGCGTGAGAAGGAATCCCCTCCTCGTTGTTTGGACTGTTACTCGCTATTTGAACTAGTGCTGCCAGGCCCTACAAATTTATCTGTAGACCTACGGATCTTTTCAAAAAATTAGGAATTTTAAATTTATCTACGGTTGTTTACCTCTTTTTATTACTTATTGTGCTTTCCTTATATTCGTATACTTGTTAAACTCGCAGCGTATAGTGACACCGAGTCATTGTCAGTAATTATAAATCATTTCCTTGCAACCGTTGGCGTAAACCAATGATTGAAAACAAATATTTTGTATGATAACCGTTTTAAATTCAAACTTAAAAGACCGTAATACAGAACTATCGGCGCAGTCTTTATGCACAGTGTGTACTTTGCTCACAATTTAAAATTACAATCTCAAAAGCTTTTGCGTACAATACAATCAGTAAAGGAAAATGTAACTAATTCCGAAGTTGTGGATCTAGAGGAGACAGAAAAAGGAACAGAAAATTCAGACTCGGACCGAACTAGTGTTGGTAGTACTGATACTAGTGAATGTGGTACCGACATAGAGGATGAATAAAAAATTGTTACCTATATAGATACATTTATGAATCATTATGTAAGACATTATATGATTTAGTAAGATTTAAAACACACGTGTAAAATGTAAGTTCCATAAATAAAACTTTTTTTTTTCAAATATATTGTTTTCTAAAATAAAATAAAAATTAGAAAAAAAACAAGGTTGCTAGGTTTTTTTCATGTTTTTTTTCCACAAATCTGAAAAAGCAACTTTTCTTTTTTCAATTTGTAACACTACTCACTAGCCTTTTTAACCTTCTAACTTCCTTATTGCAGTATGTAGGTTCTGTACTTATCTTTATTTTCTGCTTTGGAATAAACATTTCCTCGCCCTTTAAAGTCTGTGCGTTTTTGTAATTATACTTTTTCCCCCCTTTTATTTTGGCCACTGGTTTATTGAATCCCCTAATATCCATCAGTACCAGCTTATTGTTAATTCATCTTCAACGTCACAGTGTACTTTTAAAGTGCTTCTGTTATTTGTCGAAAAGGGGGCAATTGCTAACTGCTTCCACTATTATCTGCTACAGTTCCTCCTCCACTCTGTTTCATTAGTAACCTGTTTATTCAAACAAGATCTTTATTTCAAGAGTTACGGGCTGTCCAGGATAAGCCCATTACCGCAACGTGTTTAATTTTTTTTTTTTTAACGTCGCAGGAGTCACAATTACTGTATTTGCCAAACATAATCCTCAAAAGGCATTAGAATAGTATCGCATTTGTTACTGTTTTGAGCAGATACTAATTTACTGCTGGGTTTTCAGTTAAGGTGTGATGTACGTCTCATATTTCGAATCTTGTCTCTAATCTTTCAAACTGTGGAAACGCTGTCAAGATACATCCAGTAGTTTTTGCATGGTGGTGGGACAAACATCCGCACTGCATAATTGTGTATATTCTACTCGAGACTTGCGGTAGAGCTTAATTTTATTGCACTGAATTAGTTGTTTGCCTGACTGAAGTTTGCGCTTGGTTTATTTAGATAATATTCAGGTCAAAGACTGAGAAAGGTTGCAGGTTATATATTTTTTATAAAAACTTTATTACGTTTTGCCGTTACACTGAACAACATAACTTGATGTCCCAAGCATCGGTCAAAACGTTACTGTAGTCTACGGCGCTCTGGGCGACTGCTTAGGGGGCGTCCATTAATTACGTGAGGTGTTTTTTCGGAATTCCGGACCCCCCTCCCCTTTATCTCTGAGATTTGGTGGGTTCTGGTCGAACCCCATTATTTTTTAGCGGTACCATCCTTCTAGTATTATAAATTCTCACGTGAGATTTCCGTTAACCCCCCTCCCCCTTGATGAGGTTTACCGGGCTTCACTTCCTCGCTTGATAACACCGAAGCTGCTTAAAAGAAATTAAAGATATTTTGCCCTACGAAGTTGTGTACCTGATATTCAATTGAAATCTTGTTCTGAGATACTTCTATTTTTGTAATGAATCACTAGAGTCTCACTGCACCTACTACAGTTTTTTTAGTATCTGTTCTGTCTGGGCAGTTGAATCCAGATTCAAAATATTGTGTTCTAATTTAAGATTTATTTTATACACGACGTGAGAGCAGATGTGCTGATAGTCACAGTCGTGCTGTAGCCCTTTATGCTCATCGCGATCACATAAATGGTAGACTACCATATTAGCCCAGGCATTTTAGGTTTGAACCTCACTAAAAGTAGAGCTGAAATTTGGCATAGACGTTCCTTAGTACCTAAGAAATAACTACTGAAAAGTCCCCTCCTCTGGGGTGTCCGCGTGATAGTTTTTTTTTTTTTTTTCGGGTCAAAAGGCCTTAAAAAGGGATTAAGTGCCAAATCGGTATAAACTCGTAACATTTGAAATGTCAGACTTAGTAAGTTTTATTGCACCCTAGGTAATTGTGATAGGCTAACCACTGCTTAAGAGTGTAATATCGGCACTATTTAAAAGTAAAAGTGTAGTCATCTTTTATCATGAAGTCAGAATGAAATATAAGGTTTTTTTTTTTCTTTTTTTTTTTTCTTCAATATCTCTGCATTGCGGACAAACGGTCAAAGTTACCAGGTCAGGACCTATGATCAAAGTTGTAGAACACATTTTCAGCATTAAAATGGTATATCGTTCATCCCTCTGTAAGGCTACGATCCTTCGCCGAAGTCGAGCAAATTTGCCCGAATAAACAAACTCATACAAACAAAGGCAGGTGGTTTCAGTAAAAGCGAATTGGTTGCGAGAATCTCTTGTCGCTAGAAGTTCAAACTGGTTTGTTTCTGTCGCGCGATTGGAGAGATTCCTTGTAGGCTGAGACAATTGCTGTAGATTCCGTTTAGTTGTAAAAGGTTTTATTCCTCGCAAATCCCTCCTTGTCTATTTCAGTTGTATTTAAATATTATTATGTATAGTGAAAAACTGGCATGTTTTGTATTTGACAGAAGAATATTGTGTATTTTCTGATAGTGAAATAATTCTCTAAAGTTACCCTGCCTTGTCATTTATTCCTCAGTATACGTATCGGTGTGTCATACGTCATACAATAATATTAAAAACTTAGTCCACAAACCGAAGGTTGGTTGGATCCTCCCGAAGGAGGCATACTAAGCCATTGTGTCAGAGGTAGGACGGCCAGTTCCTTTCCTCTCGGACCTACAGTTTAACGTGGAATCCGAACCACGGAGCGTCTTGGCAGAGCTCATATGATTAATCACAACTCTCAAAATTCCTGCGCCTGCCGGGATTCGTGCCCGGGGGAAGAGCGAATGTTTTGAAAGCAAGCGCCTTAGCCACTGAGCTACCAGAACGCTCACAATAATATTAATAAAACTTTAATGGTTGGTTCTTTAATTATTCAAAATTTTTAAAATATTTACTCAAATGATTCAAGAATTTTTCATCAGTTACCCAGAATTGCCTCTTTTTCTTTTCAAATGGAAAGAGTTTCAAAAATGGGTTTTGAGCTAAATAAAATTCTTCAATATGCATATTCTAACATTTTCACCAGTCGAGTCTGATCTGATAAATTTTACTAGACAATTGCTCTGAATCGCGCGAAAACAGGTAAAGCACTTCTTCCCGCGAGGGATAGTTCGCGCGAATTCGGTTGCAGTATAACCGTAGCCTAACACAGCGGTTCCCAATTTTTTTGGCCACGGAACGCTAATTGATCATACATTTTTTGGCGGATCTCCATTTTTATAAGTGTAAGCTGAAAAAACAGTGTCGCATCGGTAAGCCGTCACAAATGGAAGCAGAACCGTGACAGCCTTCTCACATCGCGGTTATGACTCTTTTCAACGAACATTTTATTTAATTCTCGGACGGAACACTGAGCCCTTGTAACCGTTCCACGGAAGCCCAGGGTTCCGCGGACCACCATTTGGGAACCACTGGCCTAACATATAGTTGAGATACGCGTTGAAACAAGCCCCCTTGAGTTAGCGCTGCGCCGAGAGCTCCTCGCGCCGCTCCCCGGGCATTATGGGTATGAATCTGAAAAAATATAATGAAGACATGAAAATTGGCAAAAATGTTATTTACTACCCAGGAAACATGTCTTGAAAAGTCCTTCTCTGAGATGTCCTCTTGATAGTTTTAGCAGGGCAAACGGTTTTAAGTGAGGCTTCAATGCCATAATCAGTATAAACGTCTTGTAGCTCTTATAATATCAGCTTTAGTATCATTTCATTGCACTATAAGTAAATAAGTAATTCGGAAGGCTAATTATTGAATGATGGCGTAGTTTTTGGCGTAATTACCGTACAGAAGTAAAATAAAGTCACATTTGATTGTGAAACAGGTACAAAACATTACTTATTTTGTAACAGTCGGATATGCTAAAAACTGTAAAATTTAACAACACCTATTATGAAAGTTGTAGAACGCAGTTTCAGCATTATTCATCATGTTTTTATGCCAAACGGTTGGCGAGATATGCATCGAAACATTCAAAACAACGCGCAGAGCTCAGCATAAAGTGCCGTTCCACTTACCCTTCCTCTTCTGTCTGCATCATTCTAAGCTCTTCGAACAGAGCTGTTGGCATTACCCTGTATACAAACTGAAAGGAATAAACCTTGAAAATGTCGAAACATTTTGCAAAATTGTATAATTTTTTACTAAAAGCTTTAAATTTAAAATTCAGCTTCATCTGAATCATTATAGGTGACATTATCGTATGCAGATCCTCGGCAATGTCCACACATTAGTGAACACTCCAGCCCACAGCGCGCACATTTACACCTATTTCCGCAGATCTTACAGTTGCAGGACACCAAATTAAGGAGATGATCCGGAGCAGGTGGAAGTCGGGTTGTTACTGGCACAACAACTCCATTTTAAATTTTCCAGCCCCAATCGTCGGGATCTAAAGAATTTCCTAGCCATTCTTGAATCTGTAAGTATACTTGTAGAGAATGTTCCTCACATGTTGCAGATGTTGGTGGAAGGGACGCAAGCTGGAAGGATGCAGTGCCTGGTTGGGTTGCGATCTTCCTACTATTTTATTACCCGAAGTTCATCCATTTTTGCGATTTTCTATCTTCTTGTCATCGCAATACTAAGCTATTCCGGGGTCATAATTGGGAAACCAAGCGGGTCAGTCCGATGCACGACCAAACAAATTTCTTGTGACATACGGCTTTGAAAAACTGTAACTAGCCGCGGCAATGATGAAGGCAAATGGCTGCGCTTCGTGGCAGCAAAGGTTATAAGTCGGTAGATGAAAATTTATGAAAGCAATTCTGAAGCGCATAAAAGATTTATGTACCGTGGCTGCAAATAGCAAGACCATTGCTTAAAAGTTCTCATGGACATTACCATTCAAGCAGTCTTCAAAAACATAATCTAGTAAAATCACAATATTTGTTTTTAGCTTTCAGTTAGTAAAAATAACTAGATCGTTCTTTTCTTGGCTCAATAAAATAAATTTATCAATTATTCATATTTCTGGAAGTCGGATTTATTCTTTTAGCAAATCTTGCTGTATGCGCTTTTTCCATCTGTTTGGAAATTATCCATTTTGAGTCTCTAACGAGAGTTTCTTAATTTTATTTGTTAACAGTAGTGATGTTTCATTGTATTTGTGTAACGTTTAGGAAAACGCGGGACGCAGGCCCCCACCGGACCGGACACGCTGGCCTGGCGGCGGTAGCTTGAGTGACGTCACTCAGAATGGTTAGAGCGCTCTTCGGGTGCTATATATAGGCGGCAGCAGTTCCAGTCATGACAGTCCTCTGAAGAAGGCCACAAAATGAAGGCCGAAACGTTAGGTTTCGATAATTTGGCGCGGTTCAACCAAGATAACATCGACAACGATCGCGGAAGTCTGCGCACACAGCATAACTTTGATTGTCGCTCGAATTAGTTACCTTCCTTAGTTTTTAATGTACTAGTCCAAAATGTAAATTATTATTTTCATTATTTTTCTAGGAAATAACAAATTTAACACTGTCGTACCTCCGACTGTCCACCATACGCTGAGCAGGTCTTGCTCCTGAAACACGACTGCATTCCCGCATCCAAACTTTGTAATGTGATGTTAGTGGAAAGAAAGTAAGTGATTGTGTTTCACATTAATAAAGCTAAATTAGCTGTCTGAACTATGTAACTTTGTCAACAGCGACTGATTTAATGTGTAAAAACCATGAGAAACGTATACGTATGAGATAACCCCCCCTCCTCCTCTAAACTGAACTTTCGAATCCTTGGGTCTAATGATTACGGAGGAAAGGGGTAGAATTCTGTTTGTTCGGTCAGGTCAAACTGTATCTTAGTTCAATTCATGTGAGATAATCTGTTATTATTAATACTAAATAATTTGGTTCTCCGTTGCGGCTATTTTGTGCGTTTTTATTTCTACTACATTGTAATTTTAACGTGGTATGATTTTTATGTTTTTTGATCAGCTTTGTAAGCACGGTTCCAAATGCCTGCTACCAAACAATACATCCTTGTATATATGTGCTTCGCTCTCTCCTCGGTTAATAACGGCCTTGGGTTCTGCCGTGTTCGTTTTGACATAGTTTTGTTCGACATTTCTACATACATAAATCTATAAGTGGGCGGTCTGTGTCATTATTACAGCATCACTCAAACACTACGAAACGTAATTGGATAGGATTGTCACAGTTTAAAAGCTTTCGGTCTAGCTTGAAATGTGAGAGATTTCTTATGATTACGACGGGGGGGGGACGGAGCAAGAAATCTTAATTTGTTCGCAATCCGAACAAATAGACGTCACAGATCACACTGCACCTAAGATAAATACAACTTAACCTCAACAGATACCCATCTAAGTTGCACTACATCAGATACTCCACTCTTTGGATTTTGTTAATATTGTTTTTGACTACTTATCTACTCATTTATTTCTTCATTTCTCTGAAACATAATATGAAAGTCATTAAAAACTTAAACGAAACTACTACATCAAAGATTAACACACCAATAGTTAAATTCTCAATAGTTTAATTCTCGGTGAATGTTACAGCGAAAATACCATCACCAACCTGAGATAGAATCCTAACAAAAGTTTCAGCTTAATATCGATACCAAGTGGTTCGCATTTATGTAGAATATTTCCTCTTCTAATTAAAATGTCTAATTTTCACTTACCTTTATCAACATTTGTTTAGTTAATTTCTTAATTTTTCCAAAATATACAAAAAAGGAAATAAAAAATTCCTGATAGCTGGAGGAACACCAGAAATAAAGCAGCTGAAAGAAACCAAACTTCTTGCATGACATTTTTTTCCCCCTTCTCAGGGAGTGTGTATATATATAAACCACTGCAACACTATGTCCGCACGGTCGAAGCAGCGGGAAAATTCTAGTACCATAATATCGAACTATTCTCGTGCGGAAAAATTCAGTCTGTAGATGAAAGGCGATGCGCCTAGGCTGTGGTTACTGGTGAATAAATTGCCACTGGAGCAGTGCTCCACTGCAGTTACTTAAATGTTTTATTCACCAAAGTTCTTCATTGTTGACAATTATTCCAGGAAAAAATAGAACCTGATTTTTTCCTACTTGCGAATTTGAAGAAATCGCATTGGAGAGCAAAACGTAAGATTTTTATGCGGCACACCTGCCAGCAATTTAACGCACGTTTGAAGAGAGACATTGGTTCCATATTTACCCAACTTTTTTGCAATCGTGTATTTTTGGAAAGCTAGAACTGGCAGCGTTTGAAGTTCGCAGTAGTGATTGCCAAGGTCCCTCTCTTAATTTAAGCGGTTCCGCACTGCTGGATGGCTGTAGCGATTATCATCTGCTATTGGCTGGAGTTCAGCTTTTGCTGGCGACACGTATTAATGATACGCTTAAGGGGTACTTAAAAGCTTACGGCTATTTCTTTCCTATGCGAAAACTTGCTAAATCGTGACACGATAGCATCTTAGAGTCGTTTAAACGTTTCATTAAATGGTAGGGGCTTGAAGTCGAATGCTGTATTTTCATCATGTTGACTGTTGCCCTCGATGATTTGGAAACGGCCACTAGTTTGCTCACCTTACGTAATGTTTGGTCCTTTTTTTAAGGCTTTTTATTTTATTTGTTTAGGATCTACAAGGTAGTCATTCGTTAACGAATGAAATGCTTTTCGTGTCCAAAGCATCTACAAGTTGCTAAAAAGTAATTTTAGAACTACATTATCTTCCACTGTGTCGCCTCGTCAGCAAGGCATCGCTGTGTGCTAATTCTTTTGTCAGTAGATGCGTGTTATACCGTACTAACGCAATAAATCATGTTCTAATGACCGAAATTACGAATGGTCACTGTCCACTCCTCTACGCGCAAGAAACAAAATTGTTACAAGAGTACAGTGAGGAAAGCCCAGTATCGCAGACGACCCTCTCGCATATTGTCGGGGATTGGAGGCACACCAAATGCTGCCCGAAAGTTCTCATTCTAGTCTAGTAAGTTCCTGCGGCCAGCGAATCCTTTCCATGACATGCAGCTCTTGTTCATGTCTTCTCGTGACTGGCCAACATTCCGTTCCATACAGTGCCACTAGTCTGACGATGGTTTTGTAACTTTTTGATTTAAGATTCCTGTGACCTAACGCAACTTCATCCAGGCTGCGTTGGCTGTGTTTCGGAAGTCTGGAAGCGTCTGACCATCCGAGCAGATTAGGGTTCCCCGATATTTGAACTCTGATGACTTGGAGTTCAACGCCGTCGATGTTAATAGACCCATCACTTGGAACTCCACACTTCCTGCTCTCGGTTGTACGTACATAAAGTCGCATACCGTGTTTGCGGAGGGAAGTTTTCAATCATTGGATTTGTTGTTCGAATACCTGACGAGACTGGCAGGAACTATGATATCAAAAGCATAGAGCAGTGTCCAGGGGTGTGGAGTAATGGTGTCGAGACACAGGATAAACAGCAGTAGGGACAAAATCGATCCTTGATCAACACCAACTCTGATGGGAAACGTTGTGGAATTTCCTGCTAAATGAATACAAAATTATAATTCGATAAAAGCACTGATTTTATTAAAGGAAGGCAAAAAAAAACTGCTTGAAAATTTACCCAAACTGTCAGCTTTATATATCGACTATAAAAATTCTTATGCTCGTACTCGCCTCTACAGCTATTGGCTGGAGAACTGTGACGTCACGTGGCAGCCTTCACTCTCAAATTAACAGCAACCAGAGATATTTTGAAATTGAAGGTTTTATAGCTAAGCAACTGCTATGAAATTAATTTCCCGAATACATTAATTGTCCTTTCCGTAGAATTTCATTCTTTAAAGAAAATATGGAAAAACTTTGCTGCTGGAAAAAAGTGTAACATGACGTTAGTGAAATCAGCATAAAAAAACATTATATTACTCATGGTCTCTTCTGTAACAGCGAATTACGATTCTCATTCCGGCCTAGGCTAAATTTTATGACCAAAGTTTATTCGTTACTGATTATTTGCTTTTAACGTTCCTGATATCAATGGCACAGAAAACCAAAAGAGACGAGATCATGAATAGTTGTTGTTGTTTCACTAACAAATTTCGTTAGTGATTTTTATTTGTGTTCACTGTAGGCTACTTGGGTTATTCTGTTTTTTAAAGTGGACAACAGATTTCAGATATGTCACCTAACAAGTATTCTGACAATTCATTTCACCGCAGTTGCTTAGCTGTTAAATAACTCTCATAATCTGGAATATGTAGTAACATCTCTGGTAAGAGTTTAGATTACGCTTTATTTGCTAATTTAATTACTGGTATTACCACGCTTTCACTGTGTATGGGTTATTAAGTTATTTAAAGAGGATATGAGACTTCAGATATGTCGCCTAAATGACCAACCTTATCTCTGCTTCCTGAACGGGATAAAAGATATTCCTCCACAGTCCAAATTAAACGTGTTATTGAAGTCAGGAAGCATATTTCATTTACATTTGTAAATTCCCGTTTTTTTTTTTTTTCACTGTTAAACTAGAACAATACCACACATACATTATTAAATCGTTTGACAAAGTTCCTATTTACAGTACAAATGCGACCACAGGTATTACTAGGTTGTGTACACAAGGGCGTATCAACGATCAGAACTGGACGGGGGGGGGGGGGGGGGACAACTCTTATTTCGAGGGAGCGGGGTGGGGTAGTTACAAAATGAAACTCAAACCTGTAAGGAAAATATTTTTATTATTGAAATTAATATAGTACTCCAATCACTTAATCTAAGGACCTACTATTTAGTTAATTAAGATCGTAACTTGTTATAGTTTTTATGTAAACATTAATCGTCTCGGATTCTCCGAATATTTTTCAATAACTTTGTTTGTGAATATCTCACGGTGTTATTTACGAAATCACATATTGTATGAGATTTATCTACAGTGGAGAACTTGGTGATTACATCACCACTGATTTTTATTCACGTAATTAATGCATGTTTAAAGTTGTATTTCAGAAACAGCAGTATCATAATTAAATAATACTACTACTATATTATTATTCAATCAGCGTTATACAGTTTTTTTTTAGTCTTTTAATAATTGCCAAGGGCGTATTTGAACTAAAAGATTTCTTTTTCGTGAAAGCTCTTTTCGCTACTGCTATACTGCTTTTCACATCATTCCTGTTTCGGCCGTCAGTTGTAATTTTACTTCCTAAGTAGCAAAATTCATTAACTTCTGCTATCGCATCTGACCCTATTTTTATATTTAACCTACTAGTATTGGTATCATTTCATCACTTTTGTTTTGCTTTGGTTTATATTTAGTCCAAAATCTTCCATCAGTATTTTGATCACGATATTCAATAGCTTCTCAATATCCTTAACCTGTTCTGCCAAAAAGACAATGGCATCTGCAAATCGTAGCATACTGATTTTTTTCCTCCAAGAACATTTATGCCACATTCAAATCTTTCTTTCACTTCCTTTACTGCTTCTTCCACATACAAGTTGAATATTAATGGGGATAGACTACAACCTTCCCAGAAAGAACTTTTTAAAACTCTGTGTGTGGAGCACCGCCCTTTATGGCAGCGAAGCATGGACTTGAGGAATACTAGACTGAAGGAAAATAGAAACATTTGAAATGTGCTACAGAAGGATGCTTAAAATTAAGTGGACCGCTGTAGTACGAAACGAACGAGTTTTGGAAATGATGGGCGAGGAAAGAGGTTTGTGGAAGTGTCTTACAGAAAGATGATACAGGATGATGGTTCATATCTTGAGACATGCAGGACTGGTTAAATTTGTTAGTGGAGGGAACAGTCGAAAGTAAGAACTACAGAGGAAGACAAGATATTAGAATATATGAAGTAGATAATTGAGGACGTGGGTTGTAAGGCGTATGAGATGAAAAGGCTAGCGCGAGATACCATAGGAAGGGATGGAGGATTGCATGAAATCAGTCTAGAGCAGTGTTTCCCAACCTTTCTTGGGTCATGTCCCACTTAATATTTTTTTTGCCCCCATACCTAATTTTTAATTAAAAACATGTTTTGCTAACATCAAACGAAACTATACCTAAATAATTATTTAGAGCACTGTTATAAGAATTTGCTTTTTTGCTATATTTTGTACCTATATCTAGCATTGCATTTAAATAAACCCAAGAGAAAGCGGTAAAGTCGTATCAAGTCAATTTCTAAATTGACCCCCTAAAAAAACTAAATTGCCCCCCTGTGGGGCGTGGGCCCCACGTTGGGAAACACTGGTCTAGAGACTGATGACAGCAAAAAAAAAAGTCTGTGGGAGGGTAAGGTATTTTTCCCCTGCGTGTCAACTTGTTGATTTTTCTTCTGGGGGGGTAGCTGAGCTGCCCCCCCCCCCTCCTGCTCCTCACTGGGTACACCCATGGGTGGCAACTTTACTTTTCTTCTATGGGGGGTTGCTGTCCGCCCCCCCCCTTTCCTGTCCTTCGCTGGATATGCCCATGGTACGCATTTTAATAGCGAACAACTTCTATTAAATGAATTGCCGGAACACATTAAGTTTGCTTATCGTAACATTTCAGTCTTAAATACGGTAAAACTTTACGGCTGAAAAAACGTGGAACTGCTTTCAATAATGGCTCTAACGAAAGCAACATAAAAAACTTAAATTACTCATGGTCTCTGCTGTAACATTAATGCCAGTTGTCATTCCTGCCAAGGCTAAATTGCAATTTAATCAAAACTTCCGCTAATATTCCTGCTTGACCAAAATTTATACACTACGGATTATTTAATTTTTACGCATTTTACTGACCACTTTCGTTAATGGTCTTTATTTCACTGTACGTGTTAAGTTATTTACAGTGGACATCAGACTTAAGATATGTTACTTAAACGAGTATTCTGGCAGTTCATTTCTTTGATGTTGCTTAATAATTAAATAACGCTAGTTATCTGGAATCTGACATATCACCAAAATTACATTATAAAAATTTGGCCAACCTCAATACAGATCGAGATGGATTGTCGCACTTGCTTTAAATTTAAAATTTTGTTTGTCTTTCAGCCAGTTAATAAATCGTCCACGACCTTTCAGACAGTTAAACAATAGCGTGATAGTCTCTGTCTGTGTTAAATACGTATATTAATATTTCTCATTTCTTCAAGCTCAAGAGATTTTATTCAAATTTTACGGAGTGGTCCCTCGGGGTGAAACACTGGTTAAGTTCGTATTTGGCTCGATCAGGTCTACCTGCCATATCCTTTGATCCTAAAAATTGAAGCTATTCCGTGACCATACTGAAAGAACGATGACGGGCTTACACTAGTAAAAAGTATCGTTCTGACACATTATTATTTTCTCGTAACTATACGTCTCGTAGACTTAGAGGTCATTACAGGCGAGTAAGGAAAGGTGACAAGGAACGGGATGGAATTCGACCATAGCCTTTCTGAAGTAACCATTCTGTCATTAGTCCGGAGTAATTTGAGGAAACCAGGGAGAATCTTAATCTGGATGGTCGGACGGGAATTCGAACCCGTGGAGTGTTATCACTTAACCACGACGCTCGGTGACACATTATTAAAGTATTTACTTACTGAAAAAAGCTACAGCAGTGATGGTGTGTTTAAATCCAAGAAAAAAAGATAGGCTGAAATCTGGATGCGAACCGAAGAGTTCTTGAGCCATTCAACTTGAGACACAAAATTGGAACAACGGAGTGCTTCACACAAAACAATTCGAGCTTTGAGAGCAAACACATTAACTCTGAGGTACATATCTTAGTTGTTTCTGCCAGGGTGAAAAAAACCACTAACAGAATTAAAATACTTCTTTCGCTTTAAAATGTAATTTATCTGCTTAACTGATACCTCAATGATTACAGAAAGACATGGTATTTAAGTGATGCGAATGTTGGGGTCACAAAGTTTAAACGTTATATGATTAATAGTTTAATATTACTCCTGTAACACAGTCAATAAATACATGTTATTATTAACTCCAATAACTTGACAACGATTGAAAAGATACGCCATTTTCTACTACTTATCAGTTTGCCATCGATCCACCAGAAAGGTAAACAGAACTACAAAACAATAAAACAATCCCTACATCACAGAGTGATCAGAAATGCTACAGTGAGTTCTCCTGCGTCCGTAATTTTTCTCGTTATAGGAGGGAGCTTTTTCTCTCTCTGTATTGGTAAGTCTGCTGTAGGATTTATAACGCCTGGGAAGAGGGGGGGGGAGGCGTAGTAGCAAGAAGGATCTTCCAGTTTGTTCATTGTTATTTTGCCGGTATAAGACCTGATATAACGGTGTTGTACTCAAGATTTTGAGTCGTGTGTTGAGGAATTTTTCATTATTCAAGAATTTTCGGCGCTGTAATGTGATGGTGCGAATTTTCTAATCACGATGTTGTGTAACAAATTTCTCCACATTGTATATGGAAGCCAATCGATACTGTTGACAGATTTGTCCGTCGGTAGGCGGACGCTCCACGATTCACATGCTGCGTTAAGCTTAAATCTGAATCCAAAGCTGATATCTTTGCATGACGACATGGCCTCCTGTAAATCTCGCAACCGGTTACGGTATCTGACGCAACATTGTGAAGAAAGATCTGATATTTAATAATAATAATAAAAAAAAAAAGCGTAGTGATGGGAATAAGTATAGAGAACAGAGTTATTTTGAAACTGGTCGTACCTTTAGCAGTGACATTAACGCTTTTCGAAATATGCTCTGTTTAGCTTAAAACTAATTTATTAGAGGGGACATTAACATTTAAATCTGTAAATATTAAACTATCCTCCTCCTTTGGTATGGATTTTTGTTAATTTGTTGATTTCACGCTATACGAACAATGTTCGTGAATATTTGAATAAAGGTCAGAGGTAAATTTAACATTATATTCAAACAGAAAATAGGATTATAAATTGTTCAATCAGAAAATACAAATGGGTTGTTATTTTGCTACACCTTTCACGCTAACAATCTTCTAAACTTGGAATAGAATAAAGCTATCCTTAATTAACATCGTTGATCGTGACTGTCAAATATTCTGTAAAGTCGAAGTACTTCATCAGATTTCTTCAAAATTTTTGAGGCCGTATTGCATTTAAAATGTTTGTTATGTATACATAAAGATGTATCTGTTGGAACTAGAAATGAAAATTTTGAACGAATAAAAATAACCCTCCTCTTCAACCCGCTAAAAGACACCATGCAGACACTGATTGTTCGCTTTTACCCTTAAAGTTGTATGAAACACATATGTAGGACGTGTTGGGTTGTACAGTGTTAAAAATAAGAAAGCCTCGTAAACGCTTCTGATAGACGGATATGTGAGGCCTTTCATCTGATCGTGCTTATAATTATTCGTTTGCGTTTGAATGTTGCTCTTAGTACTTTAAAGATTTGTGTCTGTGTTGCGTTCTGTCTTTTAATGAGTGTTTGGCTGACTAATCTAATCGCGCTTGAAATAGTATGCTGTAATACATGGTCTTGTTCCATTTAACTTTTTACATCTACCTGTTCCGAGACTCGCTGCCCCGACCGGACACTCCCTTACTATACTCGCAACTTCAATAAAAGCTGTGGGTTTTTTTTTTTTAATATTAAAACTTTAATGTAATCTGCACAAAAGTTTAGAAATGTGTTGGTTTTGTGCCTTGAATTTTGAAATAGTCAAAAGCTCGAAAGTTTCGTCTATGCAACTGGTTAGGCTGGCAATTTTTTCGTGTACTGATTAAATATTTCTACCTTGATTAAATGTCTCTTGATAGAAATCTAATTCTATTACAAGATCAAATCTTGTGTGTATAATTATATATTGCTGGCTTTCTCGATAACGATTTTGATGAAAATAATCGATTACGTGTTTTCTGGGTCTAGAAATCTATCAGTTAGGGTTTAATCTTTACATTCAGGAGTTTATTTCATTTTTATGTCTCTAAATTGTGAAAGCGACATGTCTCCTCATTACCGAATTAGCTACGAGCTTTCAGGAAGTTAAACTTGTCGGAAGCAGAAGGCAGGTCTAGGGATTCGTGTATCGTACACTGCTCTGACATTTCTGCTCTAGAAATTGATCTGTTAGTGTCTCAATTTATAGAAAATTGACACGTTCATTACGTTTTAGTCTTTCAAAATATAAACGCGACCAATCAGGTGTCTAAGTTTAAATAAAGGTTAATCTAAATGATCCAGAGACTCGTCTGCGAAAACCAATTAATTATACTTGGATAGTTGGTTGGAACCCCGTCCATCGAATCATATTTGACGCCTTCTGTTTCCCTGCGTTTCCTCGCGTTATGAGAACTGCTGATACTAATGTCACGCATACGAAATAAAATATAACGCATATAAAATATAATTTTACCATATATCTACTAATAGGCTATTCGTTTAGGTTGTGAGGTTTCTATCCGTGACGTCTACTTCCTATTGCTACTAAAATGAAATATTAATTCGAAAGTACATATTGTATATCATTTCCAACGTGGACCTTAAAACATCAGTACATCCTGTACGTGGCGATTTTCTAGAATAGAGAAGCCCATTTCATTACCACAAGAGAATCCTCATCATTCTCTGAATATAGTGCGGAATGAGGTCTTTGGATAAGATCCAATTTCTTAAAAGTTTATACCTTGCAAAAACTATTTTATCTTGGGAAAGATTCATTTTTTATGGTGAAAGAATATTTCATTTAAATTTATAAATCCCGCTTTTCCTTTCGTTAATATTTAAATTTTTCCACACACCTAGATCCAGATGGGTGAAGCTGCAGACAAAAGCTAGTTAGAAATACGTTAAAAGATGCAAACTTGCGTTTTAAGTTTTATATGTACAACAGTTGACGCCCTAGTGGTACAGAGAAAGAAAAGCTTAATTGTTTATCTTGTTGGAAACATTTCCAATAGGCCCCTGTGATTGTAACATCTTTCAAGTCTATATTACAATTCTTCAGTTTTGGAACACTCTCGTGAAGGTAATAAAATTAAGCAGTGAACTTATTACTAGCATTTGCCGGCAGCTTGCCCCCGGTACCTTGGTAAGCGCTTGCGCGTAAGGTAAAAGTTTGGATTTTCTAGCAGCATTTTTAGCGTAGGTTGTCGTTATGTTGGAATGCAGCCCTGACTGGAATTCACTGCTAAAAATCCTTTCACATTTTGCATACTTCACAAATTTCGAGATATGGAGCCCGCTAACCGTGCAAATTTTTTCGCTAACATGTTTTGTATTGTTCTTCGACAAATGTGAAATTTTGAGGCGAAAATATCCAACCATCACAGTTGGGCTTTGATCTTTTGCTTGTTTAATGTTGTCAGAATTTGGTACACATAATGCAAAAAGCAAAAAACCGGAAAACAATATTTACTAAATCCAAAGCGCAAAAGTGGAAGTCCGCTATCACGAAAAACCAAAATTTATTCTGATGAATTTTTACGAAACTAATTTTATATCACAAACAATGAATAATAGTATTAGAAATGCTTTCATGTTTTTACAATTACTTAGCCTTATTAGAATCTTTGATGTAGTGTCAAACCTCTTGATATTATTAAAAATCTTTGGTGCGTAGCCTATATTGAGGTTTCTGCTCCGGCATCTGGTATCGTAGTGTTGAAACATAATTCAGATTTTAAGGTAGGTCCTAAGTTTTAAAACTGGGAAAACCCAATCAAAATATGTTTTCGCGTAATGACGTAACAAAAATCCGTTGGAAACAGCCGGCAACAAATTTATGGATGTATAGGAGAGGCGGAATAATGCAGTAGTGTGTCTCATTGTTCGTATTCGTTAAAGTGCTAGTTTAAGTAACCGATCACACATCTTGTTGCAAAGTAACGTAGCTTGTTTAATGTGTGCCAAATGGCAGCCAGCGCTATAGCGTAGTCTTGGCGCCGCATGCCGCTCAATAAAGGAATCTCCGATCTTTGATAACCTGATTTGGCCATTATCAGTCAACGCGTCTTAAGATACCAAATACCGATCCACTTTTCCAACGAAATTTTGTTCGGGAACTCGGGCCATGCAGTTTATGAGCACTAAACGCTATACACGGATGTTTACCAAACATTGCGTTCTATGCAAACATTGTATTTCCAAGCTTCGAAAGGTGCATAGAAGTCGTTTGTTCTATTTTTCAGCAGAATTTGTGGAAATTTTCAACGTACAAGAAATTATGGGCCGAAATTTATAAGTTCTGTGAATCCTAATTAAATATCTGGATAACTGTTAAATTACTCGAGATATTTCAGCCAAAAGTACTGGGAGTTGAGGACTCCCGTTCAGTTGCGAATTTAAAAGATTAATGCAGGCAAACCGTGGGACTTGGATGCTAAAAGATTTCAGCGGTATAATGTGACATGGAATTTGCGAGAACTCGACACGAATCCTAACTAGGGATCAACATTCGAACTTTCCCTTGGGCTTGTCAGACTTCACTTCCCCTGACGAAAACACTGTGTCGGATTTTGTGGCCCCACTTTCGATAGACCATAAATCCACATCTCCTCCAAGAAATGTAAGCTTCTTTTACTCAAATATTGGGGCAGTAACAACCCACTTCAGGAATTTACTTGACTGAAAGTACATACGTTCTTTACTAACGTCCGAATGTATTACATCAGTTGATCTCTACCACCCAGGGAGCAGAGGAAAGTCGTCAGTTCTTCTGTAACTTCGTACCTGTGAATCTCGAGTCCTGCTCCGGCTCTGAAAAATATCGTAAATCCTTCACTGCACGTGTGATGTAGTTTTGATTTTTCCTGTCATTGAGAAATTCGGTTGTATAATATTTTGTGTTAGTCTCTTCTAAATTATTCGAAAGAAAATTCATATTAAATTCTTCGCTAAAACAACAGTAACGTTCTGCGATTGCTACGCTATACATTACAGGAGTGTATACGGTTTCTTGATTTTGTTTTCAGCTTATTAAAACAAGATTGCTAAAATTTCAATGTTCAAATATATTGATTGTTTACTACAAGGAAGGTAGCCTGCCTGCCAGCGTTTGAAACCGGATATGAAATGCTGCCTGAGTCAGTACCTAGCTGAGTCAGTCCCAACGTACGTGGCTGGAAGCTGATTATCAATTTGCTTGAACACTCGATTCTTTCACTGTGCGTGATGTGAAACCTGAAAGATCGTAAATATGTTATAGTAAAGCAATACTCCTTAGTTTCATGGCATCAAGATTTTTATTATTGTTATTATTTGTAAACTTTCATCATAAAAGCGACGTGAAATGCACATTTACACGAAAAACGTTAATCATGTTCATCACTTTGTATTCATTGGTTAGGATGACTTTCACGTCTTGCGAAGTTTTGCTTTTCAGTAAGGACTACACTAAAATGCTTCCTGATTCGTATACCAGTAAAACTGTAGGTCCCCTTTACCAGATAGGATTACTTGGTAAGGATAGTCACAATAGACAGATTGTGGGGCAAATTAGAATTCTGTTACTAGGCGGCTGAAAAGCCCTTCCCGACCAATAATACCATATGAATTCACTTCATTATAGATTAGCATCGGAGATTGCGAGTATCGAGTCTGCACATTTTACACTAAAACTGCGTGGCTTTGTAAATGGCGAGAAAGAATATAAATTGACATATTTGTTACAAAGGGAGAATTGTCTAAATCACATATGAAAACATCGTAATCAGTAAGCAGTTTTCAAGGAATTAAGGCGGCATTTCTAATCTTTGAAAGGAGAACTGGGCGTAATTGAAGCAAAACCCCTTATGAAATGCGGAGCAGTATGGCCCCACCGATTGAGGAAGAAAGCTAAGCGAAAGAAAGACATGGGGGGAGGGGCGACGACTTCGGTGGGACCAGCGTTGCAAAGGTGGGAGTTACGGCACAGCCTCCAGTAGGCTTGGGCTGCCTAGAAGGCCACAGTCGACGAACTTATTATTTTTTTCTTTTTTTTTCGTATGTAAACTACGTATGAAACATGTTTTGTTACAGTTTGTCTCGTGTGCCTAAATATAATGCTAAATGATACATTTGTTGTTTCGCTGGTTATAAGGAACCCAAAAGTGATGGGAATCTTATTGTTAATAACAATCTCGTGCTTCCGCGGTGAGTTACAAGGAAATTACGAGGCGCCTCAACTGTGTAATTGTAGCATATGCTCAGATTTCAGTTTTGTCAGTGGCTGTTTGTAACGATATAATTTACAAGTGACCCATTATTTTGTGGTGTCATTTGTTTAATGGAAAACCAATAGAGAACGTTATTTCTCGTTATGCGGAAGCGCAAGATAATGTTCATAAGGGAGCGTCCATAAACTACGTGGTTTGGTCCAAGGGGTGGGGGATGGATAGAAATCTACACTAGGATACGATTGGGGGGGGGGGGGGAGAGATAGAGTTCGGAGCCATGCCACGTAGCTTTTCATTCATATTATTTTTCTTAGTTAAAACAAGGTACAGAACACACAACAGCATGTGAATATTTATTTCCGTCATTATCTCCATATGAATTTTACGATAGTCTGACAATATAAAACTGTACAAAATGTCTTCTGGGACCAATAGGAGAAAAAGCTATGTGCCATCCGGGGGAGGGGAGGGGGGGTTTCGGAGGAGGCCAAAATGGGGATACGCAGTTTATGGATGCTCCCTAAGGCATTTGTTGTGTTATTCGTTCTAACATACAAACCTCTAAGTGTTTGATTTAAAGTTGATTTCTTCATAACGACAGTTTATCGTTACCGCGTTAAAAATAGAGAAAATCTGCTTGTTGCCAAAGAAAATCTACGCTTATCGGATTGCTACTTTTGTTTCTTGTCACAGTGACTCCATCCCCATGTGACTCTGTTGTTACAAGCAGCAAATATAAATTCAAGCGAGAAGGAAAACTAGAAACCAGAACAGTTACTAATGCACTAGATAATAGTAAATGCATCTGCACGGTAATAAGAGACCTTCGCTAGATTGCTGTTCCAGGAATGACAGCGAAGCGATGTAAGAACTTTATCTGATCCGCATGAGGGGCACTTGAACTAGCCACTGGATTTGACATAGGCGCCCATATGACGTCAAATGAATAATTCTATTGGTTGCTAGTTTTTGTCGCTATACATTCTGTCTAGAATTTCTCATGTTTAGCGAGTCATGCTTCCCAAATTTTCTTGTCTTCGTTTGAACCATTTGCTTTTGGGCCTATTCATAGTACTATTTTTTTTTACCTAAGAGATAATTGAAACAAATTATCCCTTTTAAGTAAATTTTATTCTCGATGAACTGCTAAGTAGTAATATTGGCTCGGTGATTTTGAATGAAGTATTTGTGCACTATTATATTACTCAGGAGTCTTTAAGTTTGATGCTGTCAGAGATGTGCATGTCATTCATCATCCGTGAGTAGCATCACCCAATGAAATCGGCCATGACCCGCATTTAACAACCGTCTTGGCAGAATCTTCTGTCCTCTTTACTGCAGCCATCATTACATATGTTTTATGCTGTTATAACGAAACTTTCGTAACCCCGATTGGCGGAAATTAATGATTGCTTTTATTCTCGAGCTGGCAGGATGATTAAAGTGTCTTAAGTTGGTGCTCTAACCTTTTGATACCTTAAATTATCAAATATTTTTGTCATAGCTGTATCCAAGTAAAATTTGATATCTTATTAGACCCATGAACTCCAGATATCGGATTATATAAATTCTTATTTTGCTTTTTAAAACGTATGTACAATTCTCCATCGTAAATGTTTTGTCAAAAATCCTTCGTGAATGAACGTTTAGATTCGAAAATCTAACCGCTAATGGATTTACTCTTTTTTTTTTTTTTTTTTTTTAATGTACTTTTTAACTTAAGCATTCATTCTAAGTGGGATTTACTCTCGCTGTTAGGAAATTGTATGGATAGTATTTATTTACATTTAAATGTCAGCGTGGTTATGATGTTGCAAATTAGAAGTACATGAAAAGTTTTGGGGGAAATGTTACTTTAGTGTCCATTCAGAAAACATTAGAAGCGCATACGAGTCTGAGTTTAGAGTTGTGCTTACTCATCATATCCATAAGCAAAATGAATGCTTATCGGAAGTAAGCCATTTGCCTTGAATTAAAATTTGATGTTTTGTGGCTGAATTTGAAGCTTGGTTAAACATCACTCGACGCATAATGCGTAGTACAGTTTTCATTTAGGAGATTCTTGCTCTTATTCACCCCTACAGACGTTCCATTGCAAGCCTCTGTGTCTAAACAAGCAACACAGTTAACCAGGGCAGAGGCACCAGTCAATTCAGCTTTACTGTCTCATATGTGGTAAATGCATTCACACATATTAAATTTACCGTTCCTTGGTTGATGGCATTTATTTTGAAGCTGTTTATAGATTTATAATGGCAGCTTTACTTGCACATAAAAACTGTTTAGGTTTCCAAAGCTTGACTGGCAGCATGGAGCTTTGTTCGCAGCGTCGTTTTAAAATTATTTTATTCTACTGTTTAGTTTGCAAAAACCTGGCATAAATTTATATCGTTGCTTACTATAATCAGTTTCGCCGCGTTAGTCTTTGCTAGAGTTTTGTAGTGGTTATACTTTTTATTCGTGTGGCACTGCTTGTAATTGGTGTTATTAACTTATGAAACGTAACTAGTAACTGACCACTGTTTCGACGTTGATGATAAACTGATTGTGGTAGCGATTTTCGCATTCGAATTCGTCCAAAGAACCAGCAAAAGTTTGTAACAAACGGCTACTATCGTTGCTATTAATCGTTTACGAATTGTAGTATAGTAATGGTAGCACTGAGCTTCGCTTGACGCACAGCTCGAATCTCGTAGGAAGGGCAACGTTCGCAAAGCGCGCTCAGTATCTGTTCTTGCGTCACGTGTTTGTGCTATCGCGCACGACCAGAATTCGGCGAGTGTTTGCATCCGCCAGCCGAAACCGATTCTTGACGTCACGCCTGCGCAACCGGGAGCACTGCTCTGCTACTCTGCCGCCCCTTTCTCTTGCTCCTTTTCGGTGAACCTGTAGCCTTTACGTGTTAGAAATATGGGAAGAAATTAGAATATCCGAATAGAATTTTTGTCTTTTATGATAAATCAGTAGGAATGTGTTTCTCTAGTAAAATACATTCGCAAACCAAATAGGATATAGCTGATGTAGCTCTATATGTCGGTTTTCAGGGTAGTACCAGTGTCGAGGACGAGTTATCTTCGCTAAACAAATTAGGGTAAGGACGATGGTTTCATTTTTTCTGCCGGTATACAATTTTAACAATTAAGAAGCTTGTGAAGTAAGATAATAACGTTTATGATGATTGGTTCCCACCATCCCTCTGAATAAAACTTTTAAGATCAGTCATAGAAGCAATTTAATGTAATTACGACGCATATTCCTTAAATGTCTTTTTTTTTTATCATGCCCGACCTGTTCAATAAGCTAGGTCTATGTCTCGGAGAGAAGGAAACAGAATTGAGTTTCTGGTCAGAGTAATCATTATCCGAATGTAATACTTTCCAGCATGCTGTTAATTATAAAATTAAGGAAAGGATTCTGCTTTTCCTCGACTTCCACTGGCAACTCAAGGTCTCCTAATTTTCTCGATGTGCAGGAACGGTGGAAAATTGTCGAGTTAGGCAAGTATGTTCTTTCTGTATCGAATGAGACGTTAATCTTTTTAATTATCTATGAATGTCAAAAAATTATTCTCATCGTGCAGACATCGGTGAGATTTCTGGTTCCACTAACTGCATTCTCACCCGATGCTGAAACATTAACGGTGAAGAGATTCTTCCTGTGTCTTATTTGGTATATCTATGAAATTAAGCATTCGGGAGGACGCGGGTTCGAATCCCCATCCAGCCATCCAGATTTGGGTTTTCCATGGTTTCCCCAAATCACTCCAGGCGAATGCCGGGTTGCTCCCTTCAAAAAGGCCATCGCCGAATTTCTTCCCGTTCCTTGTCCCCAGTCACATCCGCCTCTAATGACCTTAGCCATCGACGAGGCGTAAAGCATTAAGTAGAAAAAAAGTATGAAAATAAATTCTTTCGACTGTGTGTCGAAATGTGTCAGGGAAGGCCAGTGCCTAGCATCCGGTGTGTAGAACAAGCTGAATCTTTAGAAACTGACTCGGTCAGCAAAGAGCCGAAATTAATCAAAGTCGGTCGATACCACTAGCGATAGGCTTTTTAATTAGTGGGAGGGTTGAGTGGAAATCTATGGCAGTAGTCGATTCGGTCTCATTTTTGTCTCGCTCTCGGCTCAGCCGTCATCGCAGCAGACACCTTGTAACAGGTGGGACTCACCGTGATGAGTTTATTTTAAATGTTTCAAATTGCTCCAGTACTCTAGTTTCTGTTGGGTTAGCTAGTCGCCCATGTTCGCTCGATGTTGATGTATATTTCTATACAGCACGTTATTCACGCAGAGTCGTGGTGGTCTGTATGAACGAGCCTGTTTCCTCTTCGAGATCCTATGACGAATACTCGCATCCGAGGAATGGTCTTGCTACTCTGTGCATACCTAATATAGCCTGTTAAGCCTACCTGTTCGCTCATCACCGCTCTGTCACAACGGCCATCTGTCGTCTTAAGACGTCAGTGGTCTTTACTGTAATGAAAGGGCTTACCTATATCAATTGATATGACAGCGCGTGTACGTTGTTTTAGCCACTGTGCTTGTGATATTTTGGTGTTTCGTCATGATAATCTAGCTGGTCGGTTGTGCCTAGGGTTGCCACCTGTTTTTGTAACAATAAGAGTACATTTGTATTTTGGAATGGCAAAAATAGAGTACGCTGTGTAAAAAATACGTTTATGTTTGAACACACATTTTTCAGTGCTTTTGACACATTCCACATACTTATTCTTCCAAAACACTTTCACAGAATCTGTGTAGTCTATATATTTTAAAGTATATGATAAACTAATTCTTTATTAAACTGAGCGAACTTTCATGTCTCTACTTTGCACTCATGACACAAACTCTTCTCAATGAATGAAGAAGTGGCAGGTACAGATATAAGAAAAGAAATTATTTTAAATAAATTTTTCAAATCGTCACTTTCGTTGAATATGTACTGTCATTCTTGAGAAGCAGGCATACCAGTAAAACTTCTATCATTTACTAGTTTGTCGTGCAACTCATTCAGCAGTATCCCCCCCACTCCCAATCCATTTAAACAGTTCATAGCAATTTGCAGTTAATGCAGATTTAAAGCTTCAATAAATCTCACAAAATGGTCATATAGAATGGTTGATAGTTTAGTTACGATCACAATACTGTTCAACAGTGGACCAGTGGCATAGTCCACAAAACAAGAATCTATTTAAACAAAGTTGTTTGAAAATCTCTCGGGCATGCGGTCGGATCAGTTGTCAGCAGACTGTGGACTAATCCCAAGACAGGGGAAGGCATTGGCACACCACGACCTATCCGGTCGAGTGCAACCAATTGACGATCAAATCCCAAGATGTTGTTCTGACTATTTTTGTGTGTCGGCCAAAAAAGAAAAAATATTTTAACCTAGACTTTTACGTCCACAGATTACAGAGTACGGACAAGTGAAATAGTGGCAACCCTATTTGTGCATATAACTAGACTAGTGCAAGCGTACGCGAGGATGGGACATTCTCGTCCTTCCCTGACAAGGTTCGCCTTTAATGACCACGCCAGAATCGCGGAAAGAGTAATTTCAACTTGATCAATTGACCATCAGAAGTTTCATTATTGATATAATGGAGTAGATATCACTTACTGGTCACTACTAAAAGTAAAAATCTGTCAAAAATAAGTTTTTATTATTATTATTTAGTTGTTTGAATTTGTGACTTTCATGGTTTGTATTTCTTCTCCTATATTTTCATTCTCTAATTCAGACGTCTCTCCCCCCACAAAGTTTTTTAACAAATTTCTTTAAACTTCGGAATTTAATTTTTTATCAAATGATGATTGAGGTATGTCTCGTGGCCGAGAAAACTTCAAATTTATTTACTTTGGCACTGACATTCCATATGTTGGAAATATTCTGCAGCGGAATAATCGCCTTCGATCTTTTCTGATGTTTGCATCTCTGCAAACAGATGAGCTCGCATGTTCTGTAGTAAAGCACTATAAATGTGGCGTCTCAAACATTGGTGTCATTGACAGTTACTAAAGAATTCCTGCTGGATTTGGAAATTGCAAAACGCCATTCAAAAATATGGAACACTTGTAGATCACGTGGCGTTATAAATCATTTGTGATTTGTCGTTTCCAAAATCTTTTGAAGTAACAGATTTTGCTTGCTATAAACAGGTATTATTGGGCGCTTTGCAGACACAAAAGCGAAGTGGTGAAGCATTGAACATATGTTCCAATGTTGCCCCTTTTTCCTGAAATTATATGTTATTAATTCAAAATAATTTTGAAACTACATCCTTTTGTGTCAATGGAACCTCTAGACCAGGCATATATCTAAAAACTGTTCACGAATATCTCGGTGGCAATGTGCTCGATTAATTGAGTACAAAAAAAAGTTCCGGATTTGGTCAAGAAACTTGCTCTGACTGAAAACTGGCGTAGTGCTATACTGGTGTTAACTACGTAGTAGCCTGTCCCGTCAAGGGTGCTCTTATTGGAGACAATCTCCGCCTAAGTGTTCTGCCATATATAGTTTTGCTAACTTTCTATTGTCATTTTACAGGCCGACATGAACAGCCGATTCGACAGTTTCAGGATACGGGCAGCAGATGTAGGCTTCAGATGTAAGTTTGGTGCCCGTATTTTCAACAACTTATCCTCTGATCAGAAGTGTGTGGTGATTACTACATACCTGATTCTGTCCCGGATGGGAAACCATTTATAGAAAACAAAGCGTTGCTAATTTCTTTGGTTGAGAAGGTCATCGCAGCACTGAAGATTGAAAACGCGAATACTATAAAGGAAGTTGTGCATAAAAATCGATTACATTGAGGCGTTTTATTAAGGCTGTCGTGGTTCTTGAAGATACAGTGGAGACTACTTACTGAAGGATCTATCCACATGCTGAGCCTGTCGGCTTTTGTGGTAAACTACCCATTCTGATCCACCGTGCCGGTATACAGGGTTAGCGTGAATGATTCATTGGGTCTCAAAATACTGTGTATTGAAAAGTATACGGCCTATAAAGACGGTGAGTTTAAGTACCATTTTATGTATCACTCAAGTTTCTGGTACGTACTTTGAAAGTTCAATGTGTGCTCATCCAATGGTAATCCAATTTCGTTCATACGTGAGATACACGTTTCTACCATGTCCGCTCAGCAGTAGTGATCCGTTCCTGTAATGTTTGACGTTGACTATGTTATTGACGTAGGAGGTACATAAACTTTGTCCTTCACATAACCCCACAAAAGAAATCGCATGGGGGTCAAATCTGGCGACCCGGGAGGGAGGGAGGCATGACAACAGAGGAACATCAGGACTAGCGCGCCCTATCCAGCCATGCGGCAGTTCTCTGTTGAGAAAGTGAGGTGGAGCCCCGTCCTGTTGTAGGATGAAAGTGAAAGAGTCAACCAAACCTGCAACCTATCCAGGTACACGAATTCGGTAACCGCCAGCTTGATGAAGAAAAATTGACCATACAGCTTTCTCTTTGATATGGCATTGAAGACATTTTATTTTTGGTGAATCCCTTTCCAGCTCCACAAATATATGTGGCAATTCAGTACCCTCACACTCACATTGCGACGATTCACCTTTCCTGACACAAGAAAAGTCGCCTCGTCGCTGAATACTTCCTTGCGTGGATGACTGCCATACAACGAATGAACTTGAGATTTTGAGGTTGGATGCCAGGAGTTGCTAAGCCAGAAAAGCAGTACTCTACAGTTTTTCGCGGGAAGGAGGTAGAAGGCAGTCGGTGGTGACATGATAAGTCTTGTTAAGAGCCAAGTCTACACTGGACATACAGCTGCGTAATAACGAAGAGCGATTGCAAGTCTTTACAGTTTCTAGATGTGCTCTCCTTGTTGCCCTTGTCAACTTCCTGATAGTATTGCATAAAGTCCTCTTTCTTTTTTATTGAAGTTCAAGCAATGATTCTTACTGTTAAGACTCCTAAATATTTTGGAGTTGCGGTATTTCGGTTTCAGCAGTATTTCGGTTTCAGCAGGCTCCCTTTGTAATAGCTGTTCACGAATAATTCTTATTTCCGCAGCAAGACCCCAAATCTTCAATTTTTGTTCATTACATTGCGATAGAGGGTCTCATTCTTACAAAGCCAGCTTATAACGAAACGCCCAAGATGTGCAATGGAGGAAATGCGTCATAATTGACCGGAAAATGGAAACTGTCCACATTAAATTACAATCAGCCAACCTGGAATTATAGTTACAGTTCCTGATGATTATAAAGCACGCGGAAGAAATATTACAGTCATCCTGTCAAGATTTCGTAGGATCTATCGCAAAGGTTGTATATTATAGAGGAAGTGAACCGCATACCGAGAGAATAATTTGAGAAATATCAGTACGCCATTATGGGGTAACTAACTCTTCCACACAGTTGTCACTTGCCCATCCTGCTGTTTGAATACAAACGGAAGCGCCTAACATTGCGTCAGATCTAAATATGAGTTGGGACAAAAAGTCTGGTGAGGAACTGCAGGGCCCGTCCCAAGTCGGTCAAGAGCTGCTGAAACCTTGGCGCAGATCCACCACCAGAGTGCAAGCTGCCAATACTTAATTTGTTTACCACTAATAACCACATCGCTTGTATTTATTAAGATGTTTCATGTTTCATCACAGGTTGACTTACGGCCTATGGTTGCATATTAAAAATAATCAGTCATTCTTGATCAGGAGTATAAAATCTTTTCCTCGTGCCGTAGAAGAATAAGTTATATTGTTACAATGCGTCACAGTTAAAAGGCAGCAAGTGTATCGATATTAACAAAGTGTAAACCAACCCTATTAATTTAAAAATAGTAAAAATTGTGGATATATAATTAAGAACGAGCTAAAGGAAAATGTGGAAATATCGTATAGAGTATTTGAGAGCAGCGAAAAGACTCACGAAACTGCAGCTTAAAACCCCTCAAAAAATAGGATAAATTAGTAGCATCGCCAGATGTTAAGAATACGTGTAAATTCCAAAGAGGGACAAGAAGGTACAATCTATACTATATTAAGACAATTGGATAAGGTAAACAATACGTCTGTGTCGGAGCTATAGGTAGTGTTCGCTAGAGCTATTAATTTAAACCGTAAACAAATACCGAAATGGGGCTTTGGGGAAAGGTGGAATCGTAAAGACTAACATAACTCCATTAATTTCCAACGTGTAGAGGATGTGGTTGAAACTTTAAGTTTTGCCCGAGGGCTATATTTTCGTTTCGGCTGATAAATGTGTGTAATAATTAATAGCGCGAACAAAATAAATAGTATAAAATGCAAAAGCAATTTAAAAATGTCTGCACGAAATAGTTAAATAATTTAAAACACTATATTCATAATAGTAAGATTTATTTAGTTATTAAAAAAACATATACCCGAATCAAGAAATAATTAAATTATGACTTAGAATCTACACTCAATAGAAGTACTGCAAACAGAACACATGTCGTGTGTTGGCATCATAGAAGGAAACCGGAATAATTTGAAAGATGAAGAAATGAATAATAGAAATTAATCTTTCTACAAATCTTAGTCAGTGGCATGTCTTTACCTCAAAGATGACGTCAGACTGGAATGAAAAGTAAAAGTTACCAGTGACAATAAATATACTGCACATTAGTTACTTAAATTTGCACTATCAGCATCAATGTGAAGTGACTTATTGCTAAGTTTCCCCCACAGCTCACCGGAAGATAGCACTATCCAACTTGGCTCTTCTCATAATCATTTTTCCGCATGTTTGCATTTGGAGTAGCTATTCAAAGCGTGTTAGATCTCACGCCATTAGTTTGAATCGGCAATGGATCAGATGTAGCAGGCACCCTGAAGATACGCTTTCGATGCAGTCAGTTTATTCTATCAGAAAATCTGATCAGAGTGAGAACTGGTGTTGGTGAATATTGATGATTTGGCAGTATCTTACCACGTCAGGGCACCAGGTCTTTTCGGGAGTTGGATCTTGGAGCTGGCTGCAGTGTTTGCAAACCTGTCATCTACTTATCCCAGCCAATAGAAAAAGCAAATTTATCGTCTGAGATCACTTTTGTTCTGGGCGCATCCATGACTTGATGGTACACCATTACGGTTTTCTTCAGTCTGTGTCCTTCCGTGTAAATGCTTGACAATAATGCGACGAGATAATGCATGAATCGTGGAGGGTTTCACTTCTTACCGAACGTACCAAAGGGAGTCGTTGGTGGGACAATCCGTCGCCTCTCTATCCCATATCTTTCTCAATTTACTGCATTAACAGCACGATTTATATGCTAGGTAATCCTCCAAAAACGAAGATACAAGATATTGCCCTCGTCTTCGCCGTACTGCTAGTGAACTTTCCTCTGGGCGTAATCAATTTCTCACGATGCGATCAGTCTATTCAAGAACTGTATGAATAAAGGCATACTCGCACGGCCTACAAGATAGCGCAAAAAAATTTCAATTTTTAATGCGTCTTTCGATTTGAATCTCTGGTTAGTGTGGCAGTTTGGCCGATGGCGTATTTAGGTGTATAGCTAAGGGAGCGTGCACAAACTACGTGGCTCGGTCCAGGGGGGGGGGGGGGGCTACGGAAGGCTACGCTGGGCTACGTGGGGGAAGGGGGAGTTTTCGAGCCAAGCCAAGTAGCTTTCCTTGCCTAACATTTTTCACAATTAAAATGAGGAACAGAACACACTACAGCCTGTGAATATTTATTTCCCTTAGTTAATTATCTCCGTATGTAATTCAGAATAGTCTGGCAGGAGAAAAAAGTACAAAATGTCTTCTGGAATCAAAAGGAAAAAAAGCTACGTGCTACGTGGGGGGGGGATAGGCAAAAGCCACTTAGGGCTATGTGAGGGGGAGGGGGGGGGTTCACAGAAGGCCAAAATGGAGCTACGTGGTTTATGCACGCTCCCTAATCATTCGGCCACATGGCAGCAGGCCCAACCGGAAACTTAGTTGTCAGTTTTGTGTCATTTCATTTACTGATTCAGGCAGATGCCGGAGTGTTTCCTCAAACTACCTCTAAAAGGAACAAATTTTACGTAAATACTTTTTTAAGTTTCAAACGCACCTCATTTATGTAATTTATTCAACGTTTACTTATTCAGAGTGGTGTAAGGTCAAATGGGTATCCAAAAAATTTGGCTGCCGTAATTCGGCACCAAGCGAATGTTTGCCGGTGTGTCTGAAGCTGGCTAGTTGTGCTGTTGAGAGCGAGGCCGCCCCTATTAGAGTTTGGAGCACGTACCAAGGCGGGTGGGCTACGCGTTCTGCGCAGAGAGAGAGGGGGAGATGTGTTGCGACGCTGCCAATTTGCTTCTGTCACGCAAACCAACACCACAAGCTTCAGCCGTCTGCTCCTGGCACTTGGCAACGGCGCGACTCGCACCACATGGTGGCGCGGACTCAGAAGAAGACTGCCCTTTCAAGTACTGATACACACGGAACACTATTCCTCTCGCTTGTTTGTGCAACACTTGGCGTGATTCTTTACCATCACAAATAATGAACCCCATGAGGGCAAATTAATCACTAAACACGGAACACTATAAGTGAAATAAACTGTAAACTTGACGAACACTGCACGACGCGCACAGAACGAACACAGGAAAGCTACTGACACGCGATTGGCTGTGAGTCACGTGGTACAGCTCCACAGGCTACTGCGCATCCGCCCGTGACCCGCCTTCATACTTGCTCCGAACTCTAGTGGTACTAGACATGGGCTGCGGCAAATGACGGGGAACCTGGCTCATCTGGGCCCAAGGCTCGCTTGCTCCACATACTGCGTCGTCACACTCACAAGAAGGCATTCATCAATTTTCTACCTTACGCCTTCATGGCCAGGTAATTATAACTAGCAGGTCAGCTGTTTTCGCGTACAATAACAACACATAATTCGATACGGATCAGTAACTGCTTCGCATTAATGGCGGAATTATACCTAGTTCTTGAAATATACTGTGCACTTAGGATTGCAGCCTTCACTCAACGTCACCCATCTTTTAGCTTTGAAAGATGTCATTATATGTCATGAGATGACTAAGTATGTTACATCTAGTAACTTTCCCGGTCCTGGACGCAGGCTGCACACTCTGAGCTGATTGCAGACACAACTCTTCAATGAACTACGGATACTATGTTGGTAATTGTCACTGATCGAAAAAGGACACAGAAGAGTTCCAGTCAATTGGACGTTCCTATGTAATGAAAGATTATATGTATCTTGATGTATACTAGTAATCTCTTTAAATCGTACAACTTAAGAGGATAGGTTTCCTAGAACAGATTTAATTCTCGTTAGACAGAAGGTAAAAGAATAATAGTTATAATGTTAATTGTTCTTTTGCAATTTTACATGACGTTTATGTGAAAACATTAGTTGAAAGGTGTATGCAAAAGTCAGTTTTCACAGATATATCGTTGGAATGATAATACACATTCGTAGCAGCATATTTTAAAAGTATCGGGATTACGATTTCATAATATTTATATTACCGGGCATTATGTGATCAGAGGTACGATTAAAATTATACTTGTAACCAATATTCCGTACGCGGATGCTAACTACGATCGTTCAAATGTAATTATTATCCAGAAAAGGATTGTCAGCTGAGAGCTGATAACACGACATGGTAATTTGTTCTCAAAAATGTATTGCTCCAAAAAAATATAAGTGCGTTACTACAGTAAAATTTGTTCGGTTTTATAATTATTGAATTAGACACTCCTTTCGTAGAAACCATATTTTCGCACTATCAGTACTCTTTGATATACTTCCTTGTGACAGAAATAGATCAACTACCCAGCAGATTCTTGTTATGCAAAAAAAAAAAAAAAAAAACTTGCTGATACCCGACCCTACACGCTTAGGGAAATCGGAACCAAGTCGAAGGCAGCAGCGAAGAAAGGCGAGGTGACGTGAGGTAAGCGGCAAGGCCGCCTGCAAAGCGATCTCTCAAGGCCACTCCGCAACTCGCAAAATATAAGCCGAGACTCCGCGCGAAGGTCAGCACCCAACAGAGAGAGGGGCGTGCCATCGACGAGTTCGCAGTTCACATAGGGCAAAGTAGAGGCTGCGTGGGCAGTTAGAATTAAATGAATGTTACTACAGTAAAATAGGACTAGATTTTTCAATGATTTCAACTTTTGTATTCTCTTTATTTCAAATAAGACTCCCAGCGTATTTCATTTAGCAGACAGCTTCAAGTCCTTTCAGTGACTGCTTGGCTTAATTTCTACCCATAGTTTACTGGTACCTCAAGTATAGTTCAGTACAATGTCCTGTATGTCAGTTGTGTTTTTATGGTTTTCTTTCGCCTGAAATATCAACCAGTGATACCAGGTTTGTATGGGGTAACAATTTTTATAATTATAAAATCAATGCCATAAATATAAATCTTTTCTCGATGAATTTAACTTAAAGGTGATTCTAAAGAGTTTTCGAAAATGCCGTCACCACGATAAGGATTTCCGTATGAGCCGTTTACGATAAACGCCACCCTACTTCTTTTTAAAGCCTATGAAATTAAACGATTTAATTTCCTTGTATTCTTAAAATTTCGTGGTCTGATAGGGCGCTAATGACCCCGCTGTCGACGCGCCCTAAAACAACAATAACAACAATAACAACAACAACAACATCGTGGTCTGAACGTATTACCGGAACTATTCCTGTAGTTTACAGGTAATTTGTGTGGTTAAGTGCATAAATAATGATTGCCTGATAATAAATCTTGTCTGAAGTATATTTTCTTTCAGGTTTGTTGGAAGTGTTGTAATTGATCAGATAGTGCTTGCTTAACGAAAGTCCTTCACGTCCGAGCCGTTTCAACTAGAGGGAGGTTCAACTCTAATTTCGCAATCTCACTTACTTAAATTGCCCCTAATGAAACTCGGTGTCAACTTAGAATGGGCCAAGTGTTTTCCTGTTACAGCAGGTGCATTATCCAGTTAGCCTAATCCCGTTTCTATTTTTAGAGCCTGAGATCCGTGATGTCAACCAGCCGTCCTACCTCTCTGAAATGAATGTCTCTTACTGTTGACATTCTGGCATACATGCACGTTGTCTTTTAACCGAGACTTTCTTACTAGTTTGGTTGAAGTGCAAGATAATTAGCAGATCCCCTTATCTGAAGACATTACGTAATTTTGCTCATTGCTTATGCTTTCCACATCGTTGTAACGTGAAAAAATGTTGATTCTTCGAAGTAATGAATATTTTTAATCGAAGCATTGATCTTGATTCATAATGAATGACTATGTTGCTTGTTCGTTTTCAGTTCTACTGGTCGCGAATCGCAAGTGATCTGTTGTTCATTCAGAAGTACAGGTGTCTCTGAAAATTCGCATCCGCATGGCATTTCCAGTGTGGTACAACTCTTTGAAAGATTATTGCTGAAATTAGAACTTAATTTAGTAGTGAACTAAATGATCTACAAAATACACAGAACATATGAATAGCTAGCTATAGCTGAGAGCGGAGTGTACCGTGCACCAATAGGCGGCTATTGTAATGTCAACACTCGGTGGTAAATGCGGTTTATCAGTTGTCCACACGTATTCCAATTCAAATTTTCACTCTACTTTAAAATAATTTTGGAAATATGTAGCATGTATTTTCCAATTTTTTCCCCCGCACTTTGTTACAGTTTAGTATATGTACTGTAAAAACTGATTTCCAGAGCTTCTACTTCATAAAGGTAGCATGATTCGTTAACTATTTCGTCTTTACCCCCGAGCAAGGGTTTTGTACCATAAGCTAAATATTACCAAAACCATTTTAGCTCAAAAGCCGACACAGCAGACTGTTGATCAACATTGAAAATGTACTGTATCGTAAAGTTACACATTTGACCATATTAATCGTTCGAATGTTTCCTTCGGCGGGGGATAAAGGTAACGGACTTTGATACATGATACCATCTAAACATATCTGCATTAATTTTCATGAATCCCTAGAGTTTAAACCCCTGCACAAAGCTGACATTTTCCTTGATAGTTTTGACGTAGTCTATGCTAATTACGACGTAGTCTATGCTAAATACGTATTTAAGGCATTTGGACCTTATTTTTTCAACTTTTACACAAGCCCTTTTGATCAATTGTTAACGAATGTAGACACATACTAGAAGTTTAGCGTGAACTAAGCTTGATGTTTTAAATGGGAATGGTAATTATTTTTAGCCAAACGGTATGATTAGGGTAAGGTATAGAGGGTAATGGTTATTTTTCTTTAGCACGGTAAGTAGTAGACTAGTAATAGATTGCCAAGGAATTTATGTAATTTCTTATTTGCCAGTCCTGATTCTTCGGATCCCTTGAATCGGCAACTAGATGGTTTAGTTTTCATTAATAGGTTCATGATGGTTGCCACAGAAAAGTTGATGCAGTATATTTGTCGATTTTTTGTCATCGCGTAACCATTCCTGATATGTATTATACCTAACCGAAATCTACGTATATTGAAGCAGAGATTTAAAGATTGTCGCTTGGGTATCATACGTTAGGAAATGAATTTTTCGAAATTGTACCCTTAAAGGGCAAAGGTACTATTAAGATCACGCATATGAGACAGTTCAGATTCAAGCCGCTAGGGTTTGTTGGCGTCGATAACGATTGATGACGTATCGCTAGATAGCAGCACCACATATCAGAGACATAAATATGATGTTTTTTTTTGTTCAGCTTAGTTGCATTTCGGCTTCCGAGGAGTAATAGGTGTTTTGGTAAAAGCAGAGAGCTGCAGGTGAAATCACAAATGAGCCGGTTCTTCTTTCAACTTTCTACAAACCACCAACCTCGTTGTTCATTGTATTTTCGCACGAGTCATCTAGTGGGTAAGCGGAAACGATCAGAGCTGCCATTAGGAAGAACACTGTCCGGCGAAGCAGATTATCAGTGAACTGAAAAGTAAGGCGGAGAGAAGACCAGTATTTAGGTCGACATGCTAGTGCGGGATGGGTCAGGACTAGTGTTGTAAACAAAAAAAAAAGTTTTTTTTTTTCTGACATGAAAAATAAAAATATGAAAAAAACTGAAAAAAGTTTTTTTCTGGGACATGTTTTTTTTTCATAACTACTAAATTTTGCCGGCCTCGGTAGCGTAGGGGCTAGAGTGCTAGCTCCGCGTACCGAAGGCCGCCGGTTCGAATCCGGCCTCGGGCATGGATGTTTAAGTGTTGTGTCTGTGTGAATGTCCTGTCCTTCCTGTGGCGTCCATACATTGGAAAAATACAATATATATGACGAATTATACTAAATTTCATATTTTTAAGGCATTTATCGTTTAATATGGCTGTTTTAGAGTTAATACTAAGTACTTATCTTAATTTTTAAATCTACTATATTTATCTGGTTCAGTAGAAAAAAAAAATACAAAAATATTGGCAACTTTGACAGAAGTATTCTTTTACGAACGGGGATTTCCCGAATAGGCTAGGTTGTACGAGAAGGAATCCCCGTTGTTTGGATTGATACTATTTGAACTAGTGCTGCCAGCCCTACAAATTCATCTGTAGACCTACGGATCTTTTCAAAAAATTAGGAATTTTAAATTTATCAACTGTTTTTTGCCTCTTTTTATTACTTATTGTGCCTTCCTTATATTCGTATACTTGTTAAACTCTCAGCATATAGTGATACTGAGTCATTAAATTGTCAGTGAATCATTTCCTTGCAACCGTTGGCATAAACCAACGATTCAAAAGAAATAAAGCTCCTATTTTGTATGATAATAGATTTAAATTCAAACTTAAAAGACAGTTATATGAACTATCGGTGCAGTCTTTATGCACAGTGCGTATTTTGCTCACAATTTAAAATTGCAATCTCAAAATCTTTTGTGTACAATATAACCAGTAAAAGAAAATGTAACTTCTTCTGAAGTTATGGATCTAGAGGAGACAGAAGAAGAAACAGAAAATTACGACTCCACCAAACTAGTGTGGTGGTACTGACATAGAGGATGAATAAAATTGTTACCTATACAGATACATTTATGAATCATTATGTAAGACATTATATGATTTAGTAAGATTTAAAACACACATGTAAAATGTAACTCCCGTAAATAAAACTATAATTTATCAAATATATTGTTTTCTGAAGAAAAAAAAATTAGAAAAAAAAAAACCGGGGTGCTAGGTTTTTTCATGTTTTTTTCACAAATTTGAAAAAAATACATTTTTTTTCAATTTGCAACACTAGTCGGGACAGCCAAACCTTGAGAAACTTTTTTGTATTTTCATTAGATCTGTCAGCAAACACTACTCGCACGTCCACAAAGTCGGAAGCCTCGTGCTTCTGGGCAGTGCACTCCGGTAGGAGTGTAGCCTGCGGAAGAGAATTTAAAGCAGTCCCTGGTGCTTTAAAACTGTGACACTGGGAGAAAACCGTCAGCAAGAGCCCGCTAGCATGTTACGGGGATTATTTATATATATATATATATATATATATATATATACTTAGTTAGGATCTTTCATGTACTTCATAGATTTTGGAACAACTAGCTATTTTAAAATTATGAATAGTTTATTAGGCATTAAGATTTACGTAAATATACATGGGAGCTACTGGGAACAAAATCTATCCAAAGATTTTATGTTGGTAGATAAGCAAATAAATGGCATTCTTTACCATGTGCACAAGAATATGCAGAAGTGCAGATTGTAATAGGATTTTCTTTTTAAGTAACAGTAATATTTTCTTTTAATAACATTAATATACCAACTAATTGTATGAAACCAAGCATCAAGCTACCAAAGAAACGTTGACAACAAACTTGCTGAAGGATGGAACTCTCTATAATCTCAAATGTGATGTTCCATTCTTCTTTGGTAGAGATAAGTAGCACAAACTCTGAATGGAAAAATGTTGTAAAAGTGTTATCGTCTGCAGCAATGTAAGATGTTAGGCGGGAAGAACAAACGAGGACTATGAACTTATGACAGGGCCAAATGCAGTCAAAGCCAAGAGACCGAATGTGGTGGGTGAGCGGTTAGCGTTCTGGCCTCTCATTCGGGAGGACGGCGGTTCGAATCCCCGTCCGGACATCCGGATTTGTGTTTTCCATGGTTTATCCAAATCACTCCAGGCGAATGCCGGGATGCTTCCTTCAAAAGTAAATGGCCGACTTCCTACCCTTCCCTTGCCACAGTCACATCCCGCCTCGAATGACCTCGATGTCGACGATGCGTAAAGCCATTAGTAAAAAAAAAAAAAAAAAAAAAAATCAAAGCCAAGAAAGAAATTTAAATAATAAAACAAATGAAAATGTAGTAAAATATAGTAGCAGTGCAATACTTTAAAGAGAAATAAAAAAAATTAAAACGTCAAAGTTGGAGTAAAAGTCAGCGAAATTGAAGCAGTTGTGCTACGGGAAAGGTATTCAAAATGAAAATTCTTGATAAACAGTAAAGACAAAATGAATCTAAATGCTGTAAAAGTTAAAAGCTGGAAAAAAAATATTACGAAGTGCTCTGAACAGGAGATGTGCAGATTAGCTGCACGACGCGACAACCGAGCCCGACTCACCTGTAGATCCTTTAACTATAGAAGAACTATTACGAGCTTTGAAAGAGTTTAAGAAAAAAAAAATCACCAGGATCACACAGTATAAATATGGAATTAAAAAAATACTCATCAGACCTTTTACACAAACGAATCTTAAATTTTATAAATGTATTCTGGACAACAGGTTTTATACCAGAGGATTGGAATATTGCTTTACTCTACCAATGTTTCTTTTTTCTTTTTAAAGAAGACTCTACGGTCTAAGACTATGGTGTCCTTTGTCACTTGCATTATTCAAACTTACACATAAGCTGGTACTCAAATGAAAAGGTTATTTCAAAAATACAACAAAAATTGTCTACCACGAATTTATTACTTATAGATAAATAGCAATACGTTGTGTGTAGTTTTCACGACTTTTAGTTAATGTATACAAATTATTAAAATATTATTTTTAAATGTGATTGTGTAACAATCAAGGAAGGATTTCTGAATGTTATTACTATTAAATAAAGACTCTCAAATTCAAATATAAATTAATTTCAGGGTATTACTTAACAATGTCAGGCAAACGAGACTTTACTCGTTTATCAATACAAAATCAAAACTTTTTCTAACACACAAGTTGAACGCAAATATTATAAAATGTAGGTCACGTAATTGGCTTGCTTCAAAACAAGGTCCTTACTGGGTGAAAAACAGTTTGCGGCAATGTTCGTATCAATGAATTTTATTAAACATTATGGACTGCGTTCGTAGATGTTCTAGCTGGAACAGGTTGACACTCTGCCATCAGGCGCGTGGGTACAATCAGATCAATCACGAGATTAACTATGGTCAACTTCAATTACACTCGACAGAGAGTTCTGACTGATAGCAGACCTGCCTCTCACAGAATAGCAAGTCTGAGAACTTCACATCACAATGCCAAAGGCGTAGGTGAAAACTTAATTTGAAAAACTTCGTTTTCGTTCCCGCTTCCTCCACGTCAACTCGAGGTTGCAGCATTTCCATGGTGGGGGTTTGACGTTCCTGAAGAAGATTGATTGAGATAGTCGCATTTATGCTTACGTTATTTCGAAATATATATTTGTCTTTAGCCACTTGCGGAGAAAAGCGTATTTTCTTGTAAACTCCGATAGTGCTCTTAGCGACTAAAATATTTCTTTGAGCTTGTTAAGGGTTTGGGTTGAATGAAATAATTCGAGGAAGTTGATTAGGTCACGTATTGGGTAGAAGCTACATAATTTTCGTAATGTCGCATTTACATACTGTCATTTATGAAATATTCAACTAGTATTGAGACTAGGTGACAGTAATAACAAACCGAGCGTGGTGAGTGAGTGGTTAACGCTCTGCCCTCGCATTCGGGAGGACGCCGGTCCAATCTCCGTCCGGGCATCCAGATTTGGGTTTTCCATGGTTTCCCCAAATCACTCCTGGGGAACGCCAGGATGCTTCCTTCAAAAGGACGTGGTCTAATTCCTTCGTTCCTTGGCCCCAGTCCCATCCCGCCTCTAATGACCTCTACTTCGACGAGGCGTAAAGCCATAAGTAAAAAGTAATAACAAACCACCTCTTAACAGCTTTTAAAACAAATTGTGGTTGAACAATGTATTATGCCTTCATCTTCGACTACACAATTGTGCTTTTCTAATGTCTGTACTCTGCTACTATTACCAATAGACAAGCATTTCTTCGGTATGAAGTGACTTACTCCACCATATGAAGAAAATTTATCTGCAATAGTTCAAAGACGATTTTGGTGCGCCTTTTATTGGCTTCGTTAAATCTTGAGTGCCAGCAGGCCACTTGAGCAACGTACAATAGTCCTCATCAGGCAAACATACTCTTCGGACTGTTTGTACAAGACTATAGATTAGTGTTTGTTTGATTTTTGTGTAAATTTAGCCACCCTCCTACTTTCTGCCTTGGGAACCAATATACACGAGTAAGGAATCCTTATAAAAGTAGGTGTCATTAATGTAATCGCAGACTTTCATGAAAAATATTCGTTATTCCTCATGATGCTTGTGAGCGACTTCATTACGTAGAATGTTCATTTCACTTGTTCAATTTTTCTGTTAGTGTGAGAACTTATTGCAGTCAGTATTAGGGCTAAACCTTATACCACTTCTAAGCTTGAAGAAACAGTTAATTAAGAAAAAAACGCGGAATTATAAAGATTATCAGTTATTGCTACTAAGAAATACTACCATTACATACCAAAGCAAACGAACTTTATAAAAAATATTTGGTTTCTTGCATGTACAATTATATTTTATCGTCAAATTTCAAATATTTGATTATTTTGTTACCAACTTCTTGGAGAAAAATCTGTGCAGAATTGCCTAGTAAAGGATCATGAAAGTATTAAAATATAAGCAAATTAAGTCGTGACTGCTTCTGAATTGTCGGATTTCGTGTTAAAGACTTGTAAGAAAATTCCATTAAGAAATGCTGGAAACATTTAAAACTGTTCTAGAAGTCCCCGTAATAATTTCTTAATGGCGAAGAACTTGTTGCGCATGTCGCTTAAACTTTACAAGATTTTTCTATGTATTTAGAAAATGTTCAGCCGACTTCTCTCTTGCTAATGTTTAAACTGAGATTAAAGACACTCGCTGCTTACCACAGGACTGGAAAAGTGCGATAGTAGTGCCAGTACATAAAGAAAAAAAAAGTCGAAAATTACAGGCCGATCAGTTTGACATCAGTGGTAGGTAAATCAGTGTAGAGATTGATATGCAACCACATCAGAAATATATGTGAGGAGCGTAATTGGTTTTCAAGTAGGAACATGGATTTAGGCAAGGATATTCATGCGAACCTCAGTTGGTGGGATATATGCAAGATACTTCAAATGAAATGGACAAGGGAAGCGAAATTGATAGTGTAGCACTAGATCTTTAACAGAGTGAGCCATAAAATTGTAGTAAATAAGATAAAAACTATTGGAGTGGATGAGAAAGTGATCTGCTGGGTAGAATAATTTTTAAAAGGTAGAACACAGAAAATTAGTTTAGGAAATGCTGTATCAAAAGAAATGGAAGTAAAAATGGGAATGCTACAGGGTAGCATTGCTATTCATTATTCTATTGAATAATTGTGTTGATTGTTTATTAGAAATGAGATTGTTTGCAGATGATATAATACTATCTTAAATGATCAAAACCAGGGGTGACCAATCCGCGGCCCGCCTTGAACATTTTTCCGGCCCGCGAGGTTCATCACACTTTTACCAAATATACTTATTTTATAATGTCCAAAGTAGTGAAAAACAATGTATTAAAACAATACATTATTTGTGGATCAATATAGTCAAAAATTATCTGTCGAAATTACGAGTATCATTATTATATTATCTGTGTTTTCATTTAAGAATAATAGAAAACAGGAATAATAACTCATTATGTTTAAATTTTTCACTCAAATAAAAAAAAAAGTCTATAGTGGGTCTAAATTTATTACGGAGATATATGATTTTATATGCGGCCCGCGGAGTTATGATGCATTTCCAAAGTGGCCCGCAAGATCATTTGGGTTGGCCATCCCTGATAGAACGGTATAGGACTGTAAACAGCTGCAGGGTGATCTGGGCAAGATATCTAGTTGGGTTGGTAAACATGGAATGAAGATAAATGCAAAGAGGAGTCGGCTTATTAGATACACAAATAAAAAACTAAAGGTTGATTACGATCATAAGGTGGGGAAAGAATGGAGTGGAACGATTTTATTTTGGAATGTTTGTAGCAAAAAATTCCGTCTGTAGAAGACTTGACAGGTTTTCCAATATTTTTTTATCTTTGTTTTAAAACTGCGTTCTGCAAAGAATTTTGTAATTGTAAAGAATTTTGTTTTACGGGCTCTGGATTAACAAATTTTAGTTCACGCTTTTATTATTCTGGTAGGTCAGGTCAGTTAGCATTTTACTGCCGTCAGGCATCTTATACTTCGAACAGGATATAAACAAGACGCCTAAATAGCAACAGATTGCTGGCATATAACGGTTAAACTGTTGAAAAGCTGAAGGGAGGCAGCATTGTTGAGCATCGTGGTGTAGGTGTTTTTAATGGAGTGCTGCAGAGGCGAAATTGGCGACAAGGTCGTGCATACAGGAAGCGGGCTGACAGCCACAATGGCCTGCTTACGTAAGAGAAACGGCGGTGATTCAAAACAACAAAAAGCCCATATGCCATCTCGTCATTTGCTTCATTCTAGTATTACAATTTGTAATGAATAGAGACCGGATTATATGCATTTGCATTTGCATATTAAGCCCATTTTCACCGATTATTGCATATTTTACCCAAAACATAGTGATGATGCATATTTTCGATACATTAACAAAAGTTAATAAATAAAATATTACGTTGTGGCCGACAAAACCTACTAGCAGCATGGCTCTTAGCAGCCGTGCATCTATTGTTTTGATAGCTAATATTATTTTGCGTCCAAGTAAAACAGACTCGCGGGAGATTAAGACGAACGATGCCGTTCTGCGTCGCGCTCTACTACTGTAGCACTCTTCCTACTGGACAGATTACGCATGCTATTGTTCGCGGGCTCATTTCATGTTTATTTTTTATTTATGTGTACAAAGTTTAATATATACCATGCCTCCCGAAAAAGTGGTCTTTTCGTGGATAGTGACTATCCTGGAACATATACATACGACGGAAATGTCTTATATAGTTGAGTTTACGAGAAAATTATTTAATGTGTCAAAAAGTTTCAAATATTCTAGCATGTCAAGAAAAGTCTTGCAAAAGAAAGGTTCACAACAACTATTAACTCAGCAAGTAACACTTAACATCAAAGGCAAAAAAAATTGAGCATGGATCTATGTGAAGCATTGTTTGCAACCAATATTCCTCTTCACAAACTTACAAATCCTACATTCAAAGATTTTCTGCAAAACTATTGCTTGAATCAAAATAAAACACATGTATCAACATTTCGTAAAAATTACATTCCAACAATTTATCTACACGTTCTTGAAGGAATACACAATTAACTTATGAATACCATTAGTTGGATTTCAGCTGACGAAACAACCGACAGTTGTGGTCGTTGCATTACAAATTTAACTGTCGCTGCATTAAAACTAAAACCTTTTTCTTCCTTTTTGGTGCAAAGAATTTGAAAAGGCAGATCATTCTACGACTGCCTGATTTGTGAACGAGGGTTTTAAAAAAGTATTTCATGAATCTTCTGCATATGAAAGAGTGTTTATATTTCTCTCAGATTCTACTTCCTATATGATCAAGGCAGCCAATGCCCTTTATGTATTTTGTTTCAAAATTGACTTTACCTCCGGAACCAGTGGTAGCTCGATGGGCAACGTGGGTTGAAGCTGTATTTTTTTTTATAATGAACATTTCGAGGCCATTAAAGGTGTAGTAACGACTTTTATAATGCAGAGGCTATGACAGTTTGTCAGTATAAGGTAGCATTTAACAATTCTAGTATTAAAATCTTGAAACTCGAGGTTTGGCGTTGACTGAATCTATTCAGGTAATGAATAAAATCCGCCAAATGAACTCCGCATTGTCAGAGGTATTCCTATGTAAACTTAAAATGAAGTTTGAAAATATTTTGAACAATAACTCAGGTTTTGAACCTTTGTGTCAAATTAATAGTGTTATTAATGGGACGGGTGACCTTTTTTCCAGAAATAATGGCTGCTAACACAACACCCAAAATCAAATACTGCCCAAAAACTGATCGGGAGGGGGGGGGGGGGGGGAGGGAAGACAGGCATCCTAAAATATTTCCGACCATCGTGTCACTGCAAGTTCTGTTGTCTATCAGGCTCTGAATCATAGCCCTGTAGCAGCCTCTAGTTGTTTACGCGGTATCTTCTTGTTGGATTGCTGGATGGCTAGACACCGCTTTTCTGTTTAGGTTTGATTGTAGCAAGACCGTCTTGAATTTGAGGCAGTAAGTGTTATACCTTCTACACCTTAACAAACCGGGAAAACCGGGAATATCGGGAATTCTCAGGGAATTTAATGTAACCGGGAAATTTCAGGGAAATATCAGGGAATTCAGGTAATTTCGAAAATTATCAGGGAATTCAATTGCGACTATTCAAAATTTAGAAATTTTTTAATATCATCCAGAATTCATTTCAGTCATTAAATATTTCATCTTATATATATTTATCATAAAATAGACAACGATAGTGTAAACAGCACGCTAGCACTCACCACGAGTGCCTTCGATTCGCGCCACCGTGCGCGCCACTGTCAAACAACCACGCGAGCGTGCCATGTGCTCTTATATTGTTATCTCCACTCGCGCGAAGTGTAAATGCCGCATTAGAATCCTAGATAGTCCGTTGAGTTTACTAGCTAAGCGACAGTACTTCATTCATCGTGAAATTTCGTCTATTGTTTACAAACACGCAAACGCATTTCGTGTGATCACATCTAATTTAAAATTGGAAGTATTTTCTAAATATCGTTATGTTAGTTTGTTATCAAACTGCAAGTTTTCTTAGTTTTTATCATTTATGTGGGGGGAAAATGTTATTTTTTTAAATTATTAATTTATTTTAATCGTGAAATTTCTCATTAAATATTTCAGCTCATATGTTTTTAACATGAAATAACCGACAATAAGGCACAAATAATTTATTTTTCTGATCATTAATTATTGTTTTTTTTTCTCTCTCGCAATCACAATTACCATTACCACTGTCTATGTTGCAATCTTTCAAAGCTGTTTTGACTGTTGATTCGATGCGACAGTGTAAACAGTGTACTAGCGCTCTCAACGAGTGTCATAGTCTCGCGCCAAACACCCGCGACTGATGCGAGCGTACCGTGTGTTCAGGCAGTGCTTCTCGATCCGAATAAGCTCGCGCGAAATTGTAAGAGAAGAATACTGGAGACGCATCTTGTGTGATCACGTCTAATTTGGAATTGGAAGTGTTTTCTAAACATCGTCGGTTTTAGTTCATAATCAAACGGTAAGTTTTTCTTAATTTTTATGATTATATCTAATTTTTCTACTGATATTTTTTAAATTAATAATTATTTTTGAACATTCATTGGGTGAATGATGATTGTAGATTGGTTGTTATTACTTTTGGTTTTACTAATATTTATTTATTTAATTTAATTATAAAAATATCATTTTTTAAAAATTTTCAGATTAATGAATTCAGCATGACAACACGATTTCAAAGTGACTGGTTGACTAATCCAGACTTTAAGATTTGGTTAGAAGAAGTTAAAACTGATTCTAAAAGTGCAAAATGCAAACTTTGCAATATTACATTTTCTTTAAGTAATATGGGTAAAAAGCTATCAGAAGTCATGCTAAAGGACTGAAACATATTAGCAAACTTAAAAATTGCAAAACTGTCTACCCTCTTCAAAGGTTTTTAACTCAGCCGCAACAAAGTAGTACCGAGACAACTATACATGGTTTGTCTGAGAAATTGATTATTTCTAATCCAATAAAGACATGCGAAAAAGAACAGCAAATTCCGACATCACAAAATACTCTCAGCTCCTTTCTCATCAAGCAAGAAGTCAGCCGTGCAGAAATACTTTGGTGTATTCAGACACTGATGAATCACAAGTCAATGCGCTCAGCTGGAAGTGATGTACAATTATTTAAGAAAATGTTCAACGATAGTCAAATAGCAAGAGGAATGGAATTGCAGCGAACTATAAAATTGCTTACTCAATTCTTCATGGGATTGCTCCTTATTATAAAAGTAGACTGATGGACTCCATAACTTCTTGTAATCATTTTGTAATAGGATTTGATGAGTCACTCAACAAAGTTTGTCAAGAAACTCAAATGGATTTAAATATCAGGTTTTGGAGTACTGAAAAGAATGAAGTATGTATACGATACTTAACATCTGCTTTTCTTCGTCGCACAAGAGCTTCAGATCTTCTTGTCATTCAAGGAAATGCTTCAACCTATTATTAGTCTTAACAAAATTTTACAAATCTCAATGGATGGACCAAATGTTAATCATAAATTTTTCAGAGAATTGAAAGCTGAACTACAGAAAACTAAAGAAATCAGTGATCCGTTGATACTTGATATGGGTAGTTGTGGTCTTCATAACATGCATGGCGGATTTAAATGTGGAATTGAGGCCACTAACTGGAATATTGTTCCGTTTTTAAGGTCAATTTACTATCTGTTTAAAGAGGTACCAACTCGCCGTGCTCAATTAACAGAGTATTCAGGATCGACTCTTTATCCTAAAAAAATTTGTGCAGTTCGTTGGATAGAAAATGATAGTGTTGCTGCTCGTGCTATTGAAATTATTCCAAATCTTAAAGAAATGGTGGAGGGTTTACGGCATGATAAAAAGAACCAACTAGTGCCAGTTACAAAATTGTAACAGAGGCTCTTTCAGATCCTTTTCTGACAGCAAAACTAGAATTTTTTTCGGTCATTAGCAGCTGAATAGCAACCATTCTTACAAGAATATCAAACTGATGCTCCTATGACACCATTTCTACACAGCTCTTTAGTGACAGTTCTCCAAAATATAATGCAAAGGTTTATCAAAGCAGATGTACTGAAGTCTGTTGACTCATTATCAAGCATAGACTTAAGTGATGAAAACAATTTGATTTTGTACAGTCAAATTGACTTAGGATTTGGTACTAAAAAAGTTATCAAAGGATTTAAAAATAAAAATATCACTGATCTCATGATTTTACAGTTCCGAAAAGATGCCGCGTCTGCTTTGAAAGCTTTTACAAGAAAATTGTTGACACAATCGCCCTTGCTTTATAAACTTACCAAAGCAGTCTCTTGTTTTGATCCTAGTATTGCACATTTTCCTGAAGTCAGAAGTAGGAGATTGAAAAGCTTACTCACTATTTTGAATGAAAATAATTGGATCAGTGGTATTGAGGCTGATGAAATTAGTCGAGATTTCAACAATTTATGTTCTCAACCTTCAGCATTACAAATTCTTAAAAATTATTCACGAGGAAGTAAACGCCTAGATCATTTTTGGAATGAATTAATTCTTACACACGCCAATCCACAGTCAATAGTAAAACTGTTAAAGATAGTCATGGTTTTATCTCATGGCAATGCTAATATTGAGAGAGGTTTTTCAGTCAATTCTGAATGCTTAGTTGAGAATATGAAAAATGAAACTTTAATTGCTCAGCGGTTAGTATATGACTCTATCTTAAGTGAAACAAATGGGGATGTTGCAACTCTTGATGTTCCAAAATCTTTAGTTCATTTTATCGTAACTCGCGTTCAAAATTGTCTGAAGAAATTGAACGCCGAAGAAAAGAAGCTAAAATAACTGAATCAGAAGATTTGAAAAGAAAACGTGTAGCTAATGAAAAAAAGAGATTTGGCATTAAAAAAAGCTAAACTTCTAGCTGAGATTCAAGTTATTGATGATCAATTTAAAAATCTTCAATGATTTTTATATACAAAATATTAAAAGTTTTATTTGTTCTAGTTTATGCTAGTCATTTGCTTGATTGTATTTTGCTAACTGTAAATTATTTTTCATAAGATTATTGAATTAGTTATAAAATACCAACTATGGAAATGTACTAAAAATGAATTAAATTATGATATTCAAATAAACATGTTTAAATATGTCTTCTTTAATTTTTGTACCAGATTTAACAATTTTAAAGTAATCAAATCTTAAATATTTTAATTATGTGAATAAAATTTCTAAATCAGGGAAAAGTATAACAAACTTCACTGGAAAACCTGGAAATATCAGGGAATTTTGAAATCATTCCTTTGTGGCCACCCTGAATTTGTATGGTCACGTGATCTGCTCTCTAGAGTATAATGAACGTGTATCTTAATCTGGTGCCACGGCTGTTGCAGATGTTCAAAACAGTTGCCACTGAATTTATTCACTTAAGAATGAACCAAATTAAATTTCAAGGAAAACACTTGAAGACCTGTAATGGAAATATACTGTCAACTAGGTAGAAAGTTGACGGGAAATGTCTTTACGGAACGAACATGTCCATGATGTGTGCAGCTTTTGCGGCTAAGTCATAGAGGATTCGAGAAGAAATCAAAGAAATAAATGTTGATGAAGTTTATGTTTAGATATTATGTACACCCAACATAGCACTGTAGGGACTTTCGAAAGACTGGCAACAAATTTTAAGTACCAGTAAGACTCATTCGAATAATATCAAAGTTCTCAAAATTTTAAACGTTGGAAGAAGTTACTGGGATTTTACCACCTTACAACGCAGTTATCACATTATTAAATGAGTGTTTCTCGCCTTCTGTAACGTATTAAAATGAACTATGTGGCCCGAAAAGTAGTAACCAAATGCGCCAGGTTGTCTTCTTTAGGGCCAGAGCCTAGCATACGTGAAATTCAAAATGTTAATGTGATTGATGACTAACAGTAAACGATATGTCTTATAACACCTCGTTAAACTTATTTATCAACGATTCTGTGCATTTTTTATAATTAAACACGTTGACAAGAAATCTGCAAACTCCATTCGATAATATTCGGATTTAGTTCGTTCCGTTGAAAATTTTTGTGTTGTTGAGGGTATAAATAGCTGCTGTAAAGCCGGTAAAGCAGAATATTCATATATTGACTATTGAGATGGTTTATAATCCATTTTTCTTGTCGGCAGCAGGCATTGGATACCTGTAATTAGAGCGTTGTAAGGCGTAACTTTTCTGTATAACAACTTCTTAATAGCATAAATTTTCTCATGTGAATAAAACTGCATCGTCAGAAGAAAGCTCTTTAATACAGAGGAACAAGTTTACATACAATTTTCTTGTATCCTCGGTCCTTTCGTTTAAGCCACCGATAACTTCAATTTAACGGCTAATTAAATTACTGTTAATTGGTTCTTAAAAAATACATTGTAAAATAACACGTCAGCACACATTTGGTCTGGTATCTTAGTAAATGAAGGCGCTCTTCAGAAACCATGGTCCCGGCATCAAATCCCGTTGGAGAAAGGATTTTTACGCCCTTCATTTTGCTCTTCTGAGTACCACCCAGCGTGCTGGGTGAGTAGTTAACGCTCTCGCCTCGTATTCGGGAGGACGGCGGTTCGAATCCCCGTCCGGACATCCAGATTTGGGTTTTCCATGGTTTCCCAAATCACTCCAGGCAAATGCCGGGATGCTTCCTTCAAAAGTCCATGGCCGAATTCCTTCCCATTCCTTGCCCCCATCCTTGCCCCCCATCCTTTCCCGTCTCTAAAGACCTCGCTGTTGAGAGACGTAAAGCAGTTTAAAAAAAAAAAAAAAAAAAAAAAAAAAAGGGCAGCCATCGGAATCTAGGGCAAGCTAAAAATTTCACTTGATGGTGAATATACTGGCTAACAGTGCATTACAGATGTTGTTGTTGTTATTATTATTATTGTTATCTTCAAATTTTAGTTAACACATTCTCATTTTAATTTCATTGAATGCAATTTCGGCAAAAGATTTAATTACATCCTTAATGAAGGTTTATAAATTGTATCGCGGCAATGTAGAGAACTGACCTCGCTAGACTGAGACCGGCATGTTAAAGTGCTGCGAAAGCTTTACAGTGAGATTTCCCCTTGACATGTTAACAACAACAAGATGAATATATTTGTTTTGCTGATGGAGTTTGACCATAAGGGCATGTTACATTAATTTTATGAGGAAAAAATCGTTTCTGTACGGAATTTCGTTAAAACGTGATCCATATACACAGTCCAGTCACATTAATGTGACCACCACCTAATTTCGACGTCAATGTGAAATAACCAATCACAGAAGGTAGGTGGCAGCACATTACAGTGGAGTGCATATAAAGGATGTCCTAGGGCATCAGAAAGCACCCCCAATTTTCCCGACACGTGACAATGAACCAGACGACAATGACGAGTAGTCCCACGAACTTCTATTTCGTTAACATCGGTGGCTTTCGATACAAACAGACCCTACTCCATAATTCACTAGTTGCCAACGACGTTCACATCGCGGCCCTGGCGGAAACCGTCGGCTCACCTACACTTGACATCAAAGTACCTGGCTTTAACACTTGCCGCAAAGACCGACCTGGCGAGGCTCGTGGAGGTGTAGCCTAGGGTTGTAGGGGATCTCCACATCCGCATCCGCAAGTGCGAAAGTTTCGCATAGAATTGGACATCCGCATCCGCAAATTTTATAGCGGATGTGTAGCGGATGTGTGTGTTTTTTTTTTCTGGTTCTAACCCTCGTATTCGTCCACGCCCGTAGGGAGATTTATATATAGCCTATTGTTTTCTCTTTATATAAATTCGACATATCGTCGCTTAGTTAACACCACCATGCTTTTATTACTATTTTTACGGTCCTGTTATAAGAATAACAATGACTTGGGCCGTATTGTTAGCTAAGCGACGGAACTTGTATGTAACAAAGAGGTGCTTTGTTGTGCGTTTGCGGTGGAGCTACCTTCTGAGGTGACCGACTAAAAGGGCTCTGGTGACATTTGCGCTCTAGGGTCGCCCTCCTGGAAGGATGGTCTATAATCCTCTACCTTCCTGGAAGGACGGAGTCGCTGGAAGAAACGTACAGTCAAGCCCTGATGGCTTCTAAGGCTTTTCAAGCAACACAATTGTCGAATACTGATCTGAGAGGTTGAAAAATTGCCAATCTGCCATGTAAATACGGAAGAAATAGTATTTCTTTACTATTTTTAGTTCTGAGTATTGTAAAATATCGTCCTAACACCGCCTTCGTAAGCCAGTAATTAAGATCCAGCACAAAGAGTTAAATTCAATAAAGCTTCTTTATTCTCTGTCTTACCACAGAAAATAAAATGTTATCTACTAAAGCCTACAGACTAAAATCCAGACATAAAGAGTTTTTACATAAGTACCCATTTTACTCCGTGAAAGAATTTTCTTATTAGGATTTAGTAATTAAAGTTGACTGACAAAATGGTGTATGGGAAACTATGGAAAACCCAAATCTGGATGCCCGGACGGGGATTCGAACCGGCGTCCTCCCGAATTCGAGGCCAGAACGTTAACCACTCTCTCACCACGCTCGGCGGAAATTTTCAAAGTTATTCACATTTACTAAACTAGTGAATGATTTTCTTTTTGTGGAAACCGTTTACAAATGCACCAATTAGGATATCTTGAAAGCGTATTCATATGTGGTAATAAACATTGGATATTACATATTAGCTGTTAACATTCGAATTTGAACATACCAATGGGTTAGTTAAATACATAAAATCTGTTAATCAGTAGCTGTTAATATTTAATTATTAATGGTTATAATTACTGTCCCGCATTCCCGAAACTCCTTTCACTTGCGATAAAAGCGTGAAAATCTAATCCAACCACAACACTTGCAATGCTTGTATCTAGTGTACATCACAGTTCTGTGAAGCTTGGATTAATACAAGAAATTATTATGAAAATTACTCCAGCAATCAACATCTATATTGATGCGATTTGTCAATTCAGAAAAAGAATACTCTATGATCTATGTTCAGCATTATACATTAAAAACAATACTGTTTGCTAAAATAAATGATATTTTCTTAACTTCATTTAAGTAACTTTTGACAAGGAAGAAGGTATGCCCAGTATAGTTAGTTTACTTTATTTTTTAACCTAACTACAGGTATCTCGACAAAATGCATTCTGGAATCATCTGTTGCGACTAATTAGTCGCAAGTGTGCGCGCTCTAACATTTTATTTTTGTTTGTTTGTTTTTTGCTACTTATTTTCTATCGCAGCGACAGAAAATGCTAGAGTGCGCCTAGCCTAAAGACATCTTGAAGTCATACATTTTCGGGATATGATTCAGTAAATTTCTAGTACTTAATAACTTATTTTAATAACTATTTTCCAGGCTTTGAACTGGCTTAGTGATTGAAATGCACGTAGCATACAATCTTTTAAGGATTATTTAAAATTTGCTTGAATTAAGCCTCGTAAATATTTATTTACATATTTACACTGTCTCTCTATTTACATTATTTGCATTTTTTCTTTTTTTGAGTGTGTTAAGAAAGCAGGTCTAGCCCAGATGTTGTAAGTATGATATCGCTTTCAAACAAGAACTAATATCACCGACTGTACGAATAACGCGAAAACAGTAAGAGCCTAAACAGATGAGATGTACTGGATAGTCAGGGAAGAATTTTTCTTGGAATTCTCAACTGCAGGTAGGCGAGGGCAGGTATAACTACCCACCGAGCTTGGGTTGAGCGGTTTTGTCACTGAGTGGTTTTGTCATATATCCAGTCGCGCCGCGAACTCCATGAAGTTCATGTGTCAAAAAAATTTGTTGTCGTGTGCTTTGTTAAGTAATTATATAGACCCGTGAAAGCATCACCAGTTTCTTTTTTTGTTGTTGTTGTTGTTAAAGATGAAGCCAAGGAAAAGTGCAATCTGGCTATATTATATCGAAACAGACAATATTTCCGCAAAATGTAGGATTTGTGATAAAAAATACTCTAGAAAAGGCAGAAGTACTATATCACTGAAATCACATCTCAAATCTATGCATAAAAAACAATATGATGAATTTTGCAAACTGGACCAAACACAACAAAAGGCAGAAAAATTGGATGCAACGGAATTGACAACTCCGTCACAGCAAACCAAAAAGCAGATTACGTTGCAAGAAGCTGTGAAAAAGAATCAAACATGGGACACATCGCGCGAAAAATCCAAAGAAATGGATAATCTAATTGGAGAAATGATTGCATTACAGAATCTTCCATTTAATTTCGTCGCGTCATGAATGCAGCTTTGCCAAATTATCAGCTGAGAAGACGGCAGTTTTTTACTCATCATATATGTGAAGAGATATATCCAAAAATGGCTAAAAAAATTGAACAATTGCTTACACAATTCACTAAACTATCATTCACCACTGATGTTTGGTCGGAACCAAGTGCTAATGTATCGCTTTTGAGCTTAACTGCACACGGGATTACGGAAGACTCCAAGCGAATGCAGATTGTATTAAACTGTCACTCACTTCATGGCCGACATACCGGTGATGTAATTTGTGAACATTTTAAAATGATGTTGCAGGAGTGGAACATTCCGTATCAAAAATTGCATTGCTTTATTCGTGACGGTGGGTCGAATATGGTGAGAGCGGTAAATTTAGCAAATATCACTGTTGTGAATTGCACTGTGCACCAATTACAGCTGTGTGTTCGTGCTGCTATTGAAAGGCAAGAAGTGAAATATCTAATTGGAAAATGCAAGAAAATTTCAGCGAATTTTAATCACTCCCAAACTGGCCAGGATGAATTGCATATGATTCAAAGAGAGCAGCTTAATCAACCAGCCCTCCGCGTGATTCAGGTATGTCTTGCTTTGCATGCGATTATTTAATTGTAATAGAGAACTAAAAGAAATTAAAGGATCACAAAAAATTCATAAAAGTTTTGGACATTTCTTTAAAGTTTGTTGTAAAAATGGCCTTTTTTTTAAATTACCGTAAATTATTTTAAAAAAATTGCTCGATGTGTCTAGTTTTTTTTTTTTAATTTTTCAATTGAAAACTTTTTCCGTATATATATATATATATATATATATATATATATATATATATATATATACAAACTTATTTAAAGTTAAAGAGCGTTGAAAGAGAAACTACAACATTTTTTGTTGATCCTAAAAATGATACACATTGTTTTAATTTCAGGTGGAACAGCACTTTTTACATGATAGAGCGGCTGTTAAAGATCAAGGATTCTATTTGTCTATATGCCAGCAAACGTCATATTCCACAAATTTCCCCGCAAGAATGGTTGCTTCTAAATAAATTAGTAACAATCTTGAATCCATTTGAAGAAACAACAAGAATTCTAACCGATGCAAAAACTTGCATATCATCTGTTATCCCATTGATTCAGGTACTGAAGCATACTTTGCAGGCGGAGAAAGATAAGCCGGACACAGATCAGGATTTAAAAAACATTATTATAAATATAATTGAAGACATAAACTCTAGATTTGGGGAACTACAAAGCAACAATTTGTTTGTTCTTGCAACATATTTGGACCAGAGATACAAGCTCAAATTTTTCAGTGAAATAATAATTGAAAGTGTTCAGTCTGAATTATTACGCTTGTTAATACTGCACGATGATTTGGGTGTTGGAAGTGGAACCGCTGAAATAACAAGCGTGGATCGCCCCATCTCACTACCAGTTCCCGGTAAACTCTTTGAAAAAATCTTCCAAACTCGTATTATCCATTCACTGAATCCCTAACATTAATCCCTTCTATTCAATCCGGTTTCCATCCCCATCACTCCACCAATGACCCACTCATCCGCCTCGCATCTCCAATAGTACCATCCCTCAACGCCGGCCATTGCACACTAGCAATATTCTTTGACATCGAGCGAGCCTTTGATAAATTCTGGCACCCTGGTCTCATATACAAACTCTACTTCCCTCCCCCATTCCTCCAACTCATCCACAGTTTCCTTACTAACCGCACATGCTCCATCAAAGTAGGTAATGCCCATTCACCACCCTTCTCGCCGCTGGCGGGTGTCCCGCAAGGTGCTGTGCTCTCTCCACTCCTGTTCTCCCTATACATCTCCGATATCCCTACACCTCCACTCGCCTCCGAAGCAATAGCACTCTACGCCGATGACATGGCCTACTGGATCTTGCATAAAAACACCACATATATCAATAGCAAAGCAACCAGATTCCTCAACATCCTCCAATCCTACTTCCAGAAATGGCGCATCAAGCCGAATCCGACAAAAAACACAGGCAGTGCTCTTCCAACACAAACACAAAACCTCCACATTTGCCCAAGCTGAAAGTAACATACAAATCAAAATTTGGAACACACCCCTTCGCTTCTGTCCCAGTGCTAAATACCTTGGAGTCCACCTTGACAAAACCCTGAATTTCGGCCAACACATTCACCATCTCAGACAAAAACTCTTATCTAGACTAAATCTAATCAAGCTGCTCCGACGAAAGCTGTCTGCCCGCTCCTGCTCAACTCTAATCCACACCTACAAAACCTTCATGCGCCCCCTGTTAGAATACGCCGCCCCAATCACATCCATCATCTCAGCACCCAACTTCAACAAAGTGGTCACAACTGAAATAAGATTTCTCCGTAACATCTTAGGCATCCACCCACGCACCCCCTCAGACACCTTTTACCCCTTAGCCAACATCCCTCCCCTTCAAGACAGATTGTCCAAACTCCGGCAAAAGTATGTCAGCCGAATAGTCCTGCACCGCCCTGACCTTCTCCCCTTGCTGGAACGAAAACTTCATCACCGTCATCCTAAGCAAAAGTATGTGTATCCCCCCACATTCTTGTTCACTCCATTTTAACAGATGACACAAAAGACTCACAAACATTAGAGAAACTATCAACAGTAAACATAATGGCTATACCCTAGCATTGCGGCCCGCTGGGAGTTCGTTGACTAGGCCGAAACAAAACAATAAAAGACCGCGACAGTTCCACACCTCCACACAACCAATAACTGCAACGCCGCAACCAACAATTAACATCAGCGCATCTTCCAATCACACAATAACATAATTACTGTCGAACTATATTTCTCATACCATATCAACAAAATAATGTTGATATATTGGCAACGTAAGGAATGTCACCGCCTAACCAGCGCCAACACCAGCACATCTAACACTCAAAATAACTCCATTAATGTTTGCATATATCTACTGTGCCATAATTTCTGCATAATGTTATTAATGTTCAGTATATTACCTTTAATTTGTACCATATTATCTGTATAATGTAATTAATCTGTATATTACCATCAAAATTTATGTACCATTTTCAATGTAAAATAATAAAAATCAAGGGAGCATCTGGTAAGTCTCTGACTGATAAGGGCCGAAATGTGGCCCTACAACAGCCCGCCCCGCTGGGCCTCACCCAGAGGGGAATGAATAATTTAAAAAAACATCGGAAATCATTTCAATCGTCGGCGTAATGCAGAAACGTAGCGATTTATCCGACGTCCAAAAGGGCATGATTATTGGCTTTCGGGCCTAGGGTGGAATCATTTCGGAAACTGCTAATTTTGTGAACTGTTCACGTGCCGCCGTGGTGAAAGTATACCGTGCATGGCAAAATGGCCTATTCAAAATCAGCGGCGTGGAACATGTGGTGCACCACGGGCGATAGATGACAGAGGCGAACGAAGGCTACGGAGATGCGTTCGAGCAAATAGACGTGCAACTAACTGTTGAGCAACTGACCGCCCAGATGAACCAAGGGGCTACAAAGAGTGTATCATCAACAACGGTTCAGCGAACGTTGCTGCGCATGACCCTCCGCCGCCGACGCCTGGTTAATGCACCTATGCTGACTGCTGTTCATCGGCGACAGGTGGCTTTTTCCGATGAATCACGTTTTATGCTCCATCGGACAGATGGACGTTGGCGCATACGGCGTGAAACGTCTGAAAACAAAGATCCTGCAACAATTGCTGTAAGGATCCAAGGTGGAGGAGGGAGCATTATGGTTTGGGAAATGTTTTCCTGGCATTCACTGGGTGAATTCATTGTGGAAGGCACGATGGATCAGCACAAGTACGTATCTGTCCGTGCGGACCATGTCCACCCATTTTTTTGCTGTCGTCAGTCTTTTGACTGGTTTGATGCAATCCTCCATCCCTTCCTATCCTGTGCTAACCTCTTCGCTTCATATATTCTAATCTCTGTCTACCTCTACAGTTCTTACCTTCAACTGTTCCCTCCACTAACAAATTAACCAATCCAGCATGTCTCAAAATATGACCTACCAGCCTGTCTCTTCTTTCCGTAAGCTTCTTCCATAAACTTCTTTTCTCACCCATCATTTCCAAAACTCTTTCATTTCTGTCCACCTAATTTTCAGCATTCTTCTGTAGCACCACATTTCAAATGCTTCAAGTTTCTTTCTTTCCGGTATTCCTAAAGTCCATGTTTCGCTACCGTAAAGTGCTGTGCTCCACACATAGAGTTTTAAGAAGTTCTTTCTAATTCCTAGATCAATATTTGAAACTAAAAGGTTTCTCTTTTTCATGAAGGCTCTTTTTGCTAGTGCTATTCTGCTTTTAACATCATTCCTGCTTCGGCCATCGGTTGTAATTTTGCTTCCCAAGTACCAGAACTCACTCACTTCTCCTATTGCATCAGATCCTATTTTTATATTTAACATGCGAGTAATTTTTCCTCAGAATGGTGGCATCTACCAGCAGGACAATGCGAGGTGTCATACAGCTCGCAGTGTATGTGCGTGGTTCGAAGAGCACCAGGATGAGTTACCTTACTCCCCTGGCCAGAAAACTCGCCGGATTTAAACCCAATCGAGAATCTGTGGGACCACCTCGATCGGGTTGTTCGCGTCACGGATTCTCAACCGCGTAATCTAGCGCAGCTGGCCACGGCACTGGAGTCGGCATGGCTCAACATCCCAGTGAACACCTTCAGAAACCTAATTGACTCTCTTCCTGCACGCCTCGCAGCGGTCCGCTCTGCCAAAGGTGGTTATTATGGTTTTTGAGAGGTGGTCACATTAATGTGACTGGACTGTGTATTATCGAATTACCTACAAGAGCTAGACATTAGCTCTCTGCACCTTGTGTTTGCGAATTTTCTAATTACATGTCTTGGGACCTTCACAGAAAGTTTTTAGAATATTTAGAACTTCGTTATTGATTCATTGGAGCAGTTGAACGGAAACTTGTAAAAAATTCTTGGTAGTTTACGCATATGTAAGCACAACTATATCGGCTCGCTACAGTGTTATATTAACGCCTTCGTGAACAGAATAATACAATAAAAAGTACTCATATTGACTGGTAGACTTGTGTTGCAGACAGACGGTGGAGTAGTGGAGCCTAGCGCATGCGCCTACCGCATGAATGAAGGCGAGACGTAATCAATAGTTGCGGTAGGCTCTGCCTCGGCTATCGACCTGGCATGTCTCCTAAAAGAAACAACTCACCAGTCTCCGGCATTTTAACTGTACATCGAGTAAACCACTTCGTGTTCGCGTAGTATGAATGCCAGCTTTAAAATTTCTGGAAATACATAATCTAAACGTGAATCCAATATAACTTACAGTAAAGGGGAATAAAATCTACCTTAATTGACGTTACGACTAGCTATTTTTAATAAACTCTTAGTATAATTTTTAAATGCAACGTTACAAATAAATATTTAAAGCTAATGGATTTTGTTTGAATCGTCGTTCTATGACACATTTAGAACATACTTATTAGCAGGAACAACAGCACAATGAACTTCCTAAAATATTTTGCTCAGATTCTGTGTTTTTGAAGTAAGTTGGGAATAAAGGATGCTTAAAAGTCCGGAATAAAAACGACGCTTGCCTTGAATAGAATTTGAGGCTTAGAATTACCTGGTATCGGAAAGCGAAGGAATGCGGAGGATTTTATTGGCCGTAAATGTATGAAGGAGGGAGCAACAATTTGAAAACACGGCAGAAATTTTTTATTTTCTACTTGCCATGGAGGAATATTTAAAAAAAAAAATATGAGCAGAATGGTAATGGAAGAGGGAAAGGTTAAAGGTCGAAAAAGAAAAGGACATTCACAGGCTATATTAAGAGCCATCGAAGGTATTTCCTAAGTATCGCAATCGTAGAATCGTAGTTTTTGTCGGACGACTTCATTATCTTTTCATATTGGGTCAGTAAGAACATAAAACATATGGTTTAATGAGAATGGAGTTTATTATTGAGAATTTTAGCCAAGAGTGTAAAATCACTCACAAAAAAAAAAAAAACACATATTCGGCATCTGGAATTTAGAGTGGTGCAATCAACTGTTCGCTTGTGTGTCTGTTGCGTCAGTGTCCCTGCCCCGTGCGTGGGACGAATTGGAGAAATATGATGGGCATGAATATCTGAAAATTCAGCGTACGTGATACTGATGGGTGCAGTTAGTTAAATGAATGAAGTCACTGGTTTCACGAGACATTTTGGTAGTTGTTGGATATGTATAATTCATTACTGAATCCTGTCGAATTCAACGGCATGAGGTTAACACACTTTTGCCTTTTTAAACCTAATTAAAATGACTTTTCTTGGCTGTCAGTCTGTTTTTGTATTCTTTGCTGGCAGCGCTGAAACCTTACGGGTGGTCTGTCGCAATGTGCTCTATTTGTGGTTCAAATAACATAGCTTACCAATCCATTCAAAGCCTGTCTTTTTCGCCCCAATATGAGTCAGTGTCGTTGGTTTACAAAGAAAACTGCAGTACAGCTCGCACCTTGGCCTTTATCATACGATGGTGTAGTAGCTACTATACCTCGTGGTCCAGCGTTAGCCCATTCTAGGTTCTTGCGCCTCTTAACTCTCCCTATTTCTCTATGTTTTAAACATAAGCATGGTCTTTTTTTTTTAACTTAGTGCTAGAAAATGACTGACACGTGAAATAAAAATAAAATAAACCTGTGCATTGGAGGAAAAGTGTGTTGTACTGTTACTATCGTCGTGGTGGTGACTTGGTGATCTGGGTTCAGCGAAACACATTGTTTGTCCTAGTAAAAGGGGAACTTTCGTTTGAAAGAAAACTGGTTCTCGTTAACCACACTTATCCGCTAGCAAATGGGACAGTTTTGATCCATCTCCCCTGATCTTTAAGGATGGAATAAAACCGAACAGCAATAGGGTGGATCATGTACATTGACCTTATAGGGTTGTTAAAAATACAGCTGTGGCATGGCCTTCCACCTGAAGAAACCGTCCTACTGAATCTAATTTGCCAAGAACATACTAGCTACTCGACGAATTATCTTTTCTTTTATTAAGACTGATTTAGTTCGTAGAAATGGTATGTCTATGGAGTTCGTCAGGTTAGTGGTTGTTGCTGCACCTTTTCGGCTATTGAGTACGTTGGGTCTTTGTTTCGCGTATAGACGATTCCATCGATACTTTCACGTGAGAAATAATTAATGTTTTTGTGATGGCTGAGCTGCTAATTAAGACATTTTTGATGTGATTGTACGTAGCAGTATTCTCCACCGTGTTAAACTGGGAGGAGACTACATGGTATGTGTTGTGCGAGGCTATCCTGCTTCACCAACTCGCTGAACAAGATAATGACCATAGCGAACTGCTTGCATATAACCGACGACCTTAGTACGTTACTTTGCCGGCAGACACCTGCTTTGGTCCTATTGTAATATCAGTCCTGTCACCAAGTCGGGTACGTGAGTCCAGGCCTGGCATTCTGGCTCGATCTCCAATCCAGCAATACAGATACCGATTTTTCCATGGTTGCCAAAAATCACACCCACGTGAATGACGGGAGGGTTTCTTCAAAAGCCCATGTCCGAATTCCTTCCCGTACAGTTTCTAATGGCAACATTTCATCTGATCCCGCGCATAAACCGAACATTATTCCTTATGATACGGATACATTACTTTGAATTACGATTAATAGTTTGACTATCCGTATAACAACGATTGATTTAATTCATCTACACTTTGCTTTAAACATTTTGTGCCTTAAGTTACGCTGTTTAGTCCTCACACCGTTTACAGTAACTTCAGTCATTTCTCTAAATTCTAGATGGAAGACCAGAGAGATGATGCAGTTTTACATTTGCGTCCACCACTTCCTTAGCATCGCCTGGGTCAGCGCCCTCGCGGGATATCACTCCTATTAAGCAATACCAATAGACGCAGTTTGTTTACACCACGTTCTCGCCAGACTAGACGGCGCCATCCCTGCACGCAAATAAATGTGTTAAGAGTCGAACATACTGCAATCGTGCCGCGGGATGAACGTTTGGCGACGTAATCATCCTTTCCGGAAGATAAAGGTGACAGCGAAATTAGTCGCCACGGACACTTTTTTAACCAGCCCGCTCCTTGACTTGAGGAAGTAGGATGTAAGGGGTTTGTTGATATGAGAAGGTAAGTGCAAGATGGGAAAAGATGGAAGATTGCATCAAACCAGTCAGGAGACTGATACAGCTTTGACCCAACATCAAACGTAGTTTAAAAGTATTCAACACTGTATTATTTAGGTCAGCCTTAAATTAGGTCATCTGTTTCCAATTGTAGTAATTAAAGTCATCGCGACTTAACAAAAAACTTTACGGTGGAGGGCGGAGGTGTGGGAAAACTACTTTTTTACTGTCGCGCGGAAATCGTTTTCAAAAAGCCCCCTCAAAGATATGCGTTCTACGGAAGTGATTTCAACGCATAATTCCTTTATGTAGAACTATTCGTTTGATTAAAGAAATAATCATTTTTTTGCAATCCTCATTCCGTCTGCTTGTGTACGTATGTAAACTACATGACGGGTCATTTTAACACGCACCAACTGTGAAGGATTCGATAACTCACCTTGTGATGCGTCTCACTTCAAATTGCTGTCGCTCGTGGAGTAGATGGGTGAAAGCGCTTTGCTAATGGTGTTCAGCCACCTTTACGAGAACTAGCGGAAAGTACGACTTTGTGGTGGCCCACGAAGGGTTTTTTTTATATGAAATATTATATACAGCTAAAGAAATTAATAATCATAAGAATTTTAATATTTAAACTTCACGAACTGCCATCAAAAACCGTGGTTTTAGTTTGTTGAAAAAAATAATTAGGCACACTTGCAGTAAGACACAATCTTTAAGTATTGTTAAAAAAAATCAATTTATTTGATTTGTTTTTAATCAGATAAAAAATTTCTCATTCGAGTTTCTTCCTGTTGTCTACATTTTAACAGACTTGAATTTTTAATATTACTAATCTTGTCATAAGAAAATCTTCTATTTAATGCTAGGCTTTTTAAAGTTTTTGTTCTCAATAGTGCAACATGTTAAACCTACAGAAATTTCTTTGTCTCCACTATCTACAACAAATTTATCCAATGTTAAACCTTGAGCTTTATTAATTGTTATTGCAAAAGGTAATTGTAATGGCAATTGTTTTCTTGAACAAGTGATATTCCCTCTTTTACAAAATTTAGTTGAGGTTTGAATTGGAACACAACCACTGTTTAAGTCAAATGAAAATAATTTTCAAAACGAACCATTATCATTCCCTGCGTTTGATCAGGCGGACTTCAATTTTCTTGATAAATATTATCCTGAACATAACCTAAAGCTCCATTCACTAATCCTTTTTCGGCCCATAAATTAGAGCGTAACATAACTTTAGAGCCAATAGACAAACTTATAAATGGTTCCAGTCCACCTAATAATTCAGCATTTGCTGCTTTTGCTGCAGAACAATTATGAACAGCTGGAAAATAATCAACAGGTTGACGGAAATCTTTTAATTTTTGATGATTAAATTCTTTTACATCTTTATTTGTTGCAAATAGTCCGATAGCATCATTGAAAAACTTGCGTTCCTGTAAAGGAAAAGTTTGTAGACAACGTATCCTTAATTTTTTAGTCTTCAATTGTACTCTCGCCAGTCCCCATACGATCAAGTATATCTCGAAATATTTGTTGACATTCAATTTGTCGGAATGATATTGATAAAAAACTATTTTTGAATACTTCAATTGAACAATTTCCCTTCTAAGAGGAATTCAGTTCCTTCTACTTTATCTTTGTAAAGTGGTCTGTCATTAACAGTCGGTAACTGTTTGATATCCTCACAAAAATATGTAACCAATCCACCAAATGGTTCATCTTGTATAGCTCTTCGTAATCGTAAATCAATTTTCCTCAAAAGACTGCATCCAATCATACTAATTTCATCTATGAACACAAATTTACACTCGTGAATTTCCTCTTGAAATTGAGCAAGTGAATGTAAACTGAGCTCTCTAAATACTTACTCCTATTAAAAGTTTGGAATGTATTGTTGAACCATTTATATTGACAGCAGCAGCACCAGTTGGCGCAAGCAGTAGATAAGAAAATGGTCCCAATGTTTGATTCTGTTGAATATTAAAATAATTAATGTACTTTTTCCGGATCCAGCTACAACAATTCTTTTTGTTGAAAGTTCTTCGTAATCCTGTAGACAATTAAGTTGTTTTTCAAATATGTTTATCAGTTCTTGTTGTTCATTACATAAAATAGTATTCGTTGGTAAGTTATATTGAGTATTTTCTGATAATTTTTCATTTTCAATAAAATGTTATATATTCAATACTTGTCCATTTGAATAGGCCAAATATATTTGATATCGATTTCTCTTCTACCTAGATCCACTTCTGACTGATTATTATTTGGTCCAGCGGCTACATTCATCCAGTCGTAGGGTTGATTTAGTTCTACTTGGTCTATTTCTTCAAAATATTCTTCATGTTCTAAATTTTGTAGCATATAATCTAAATCATTATTGAAAATATCTTCATTTGTAAAATGTTGTTCATATATAATTTTCTAGGTGCTGTTTTGTGGATTTAGATCATTTGTCACATCAAAACATGTTGCTCGTAAAAATTTTAATTATTTTCAACACCAGGATTATATTTAAATTTTGGTATAACTCTAAGAATAAAAGGTACTTTTTAGTAACATAATTGTCGCCCCTTTTATACATTGTTGTAAATAATCGTGTAAAGACATATTTTCAAATTCGATTGGTCGTTGCTGATATTTATTCAAAGAACTGGAAATAGAAATGTTTCCTTGTTCATATCAACGTGCTCCCATAGATTGTCTGATAAATTAATTGTTATAAATTGGCGAGATGATCCAAACAAATGCCGGAATTTGCAAATGTTTACGAAATCTGCTTTCCTACATCAATAATAAATACTGTATGTGGCTGTGGAAGGATATCCTTTATAAAATGTTCCCGGTGTGGACGTAATTGTTGTTTCAAATGTTTTATGATTTACTTCATCCAAATGAAAATAAATAATTTGGAGAATTAGTTTCAAAACAAATTTGTAATGCTACAGGATCGAATAGCAATTAAAAAATACAAACAAAATATCGCGGGTCATAGGATCGAACTTAGGACCGCCCGCTCAGGAACCCGCACGGCTAAACCAATGTATCGGTACAGGTATAGGTCATTTAGACAATTTTTATACTTTTAATCCCCGATTTCTCTTAAACGGAGGCCCACCAGGCGGAACTGCTTTAGGGCAAGAAGCCAGAGGTGACTTACTATTTACCAGACTTGTTCGTTCTACGATAGCGATTTCAACACTGAAGACAGCATGAAGGAATATACAAAAATAATGATTCACATCTACAGGTGCGGCAGTTTTTTCACAAAGTGTACCACAAAAGTGTACAAATCGTCTCCTAGTGTAAGGCTGGGAATCAGTGGATCGAAGGAGTAAAGAAAAATATATAGATAGGAAAAACGGAAGCTATAATACAAGCAGGAGCAACTTTCAGTAGATTGATACAAATTTTGAATGTTACCAGGAGAAGGAATGAGAAAGGAGGAAACAGCAAAGTGAAAGGATGAAGAATTATTGGAAGTCGAGGATTACTTTTCGCGGTCCTTATATAGCAAAACGAGAAGAGATAGACCTTTGTTTATTGATCAAAGAATTCTGGGTTTACAATGTCAAATTGTGTGTTTCTAACATCTGTGTATTCCCGAGGAATTGTCAGGTACTTCGTTCGAAGGCCAAGACCTAATTTTTGATCGTATGATTAATTCATTCTTTAGTTTCTATCGGACAATGGTTCCAAATTAATGGAACGCTTACTCCCATGGGTACGTGAGGTTACTTCAAGAGGTAATTTTAAGATAAAGTATCATTCGTTATATATTGTCGGTATACTTAAGTATAATTAAGTATGCGGAAATACTGTGAGTAAAATTACAATTCATGGAACGGAACATTATACTACTTATTTTAGCTTATGATAAAACAAAACGAAAGGTACCCTCTCTGAGGAAGACAGAGGTAGTAACTGATCCAGGACACAACATGAGCGCACCGCGAGATTGAATGCTGTCATGCGGTAAGGAGCAGAAACGTATAGGGAGTAATTCTAGTGATGACATATATTGGAAATGGGGAAACCCACTGACATAAATTAGTTTGACAAAGAGCAGACTGTTATGGCTCGGCGCCCGGGGACAAGCATCTTCGTTCTGGCCTCGCATTCGGGAGGACGGCGGTTCGAATCCCCGTCCGGGCATCCAGAATTGGGTTTTCCATGGTTTCCCCAAATCAGCTCCAGGTGAATGCCGGGATGCTTCCTTCAAAAGGCCATGGCCGAATTCCTTCCCATTCCCTGCCCCCATCCTTTCCCGTCTCTAAAGACCACGTTGTTAAAAAGGGACGTTAAACATGTAAAAAAAACAAAAAAAACAAGCATCTTGGAAACAGCGACCGAGCGTGGTGGGTGAGCGGATTAACGCTCTGGCCTCGCATTTGGGAGGCCGTGGGTTCGAATTCCTGTCCGGACATTCAGATTTTGGTTTTTATTGGTTTTTTCAAATCACTCAAGGTGAATACCGGGATGTATAATAAATGTGGAACGGTGTGGCAGCTCAAATGTAATTAGTGGGGGGGGGGGGGGGGAGTGGTTACTGGGCTAGCACTAAAAAAAATCGCGCTTCAATCCCGGTGGGAGCAAGAATTTTTAAGATTTGTATTTGATCATATGTACTACGCTGGGACGTTCTGTGGTTCGGATTTTACGTTAAATTTGTAGGTCCCAGAGGAAAGGAACTGGGCGTCCTACATCTGATACAATGGCTTATTATGCCTCCTCCTGGAGATCCAACCAACCTTGAGGTTAGGTTTTTTACTGTTTATACATTTAATCTATCCAATCCAATACTATTATATGAGTAAATAGATAAAATTAATTTCTCACAAACTTCTGTAAGCATTTTGATGGCATCTTTAGATTTCTGTTCAGCATGCAAGATTTCGAGTGAAGATCTGTCACCCAAGTACTAATAATAATAATACCTCTGCATCTGATGTGTCCATTTGCATTGCAGGAGTGATTGAATTAATCGTCGAGAACCAGTGGCGGCGACAACAAATGAAATGCGACTCGCTACGTTCCGATGCGTCCAGATGTGCGTTGCAGCATTTTCGCTCGATGCGATGCGGCCCGGCCCGCACTAGTGTGCGCCTACCTTAAGGAAACTGTGTGATCTGTGCGTAGACATCGGGTGCCAGATACCGGAAACCTACCAAGGTCTTGTCGAATCCATGCCACGCCGAATACTTGCTGTATTACTTTTCGAAGGTGGACCAACATGCTGTTAAGCACGTAATGTTTTGGCTCACCAGTGTGTATGCAGGGTATCAGACATTAAAACAATTGTTTCATAACTGCTTCTATTCCCGCTATTTCTACTTTTTCCTAAAATGATACATGCAAAATAGTAGCTAGAGAGAAACGGAGTATTCTTAAGTTAAATTAAAATTATTTGTTCATAAAACTATGTTCAACAAATAATAATAAAATAAAAATCATTTTAATGTACCATGTTTTTATAACGGACTAAAAAGTATAAAATAATTTCTCTAATCCACATTTATAACTACTTATAAACTGCCCTGAAAATTTGTTCTTGGAAATTTTTGATAGCTCTTAAAATACTTGTGAGATTGGTGACGAAAAACATTGGGCATATGCAACAGATAATTGATGCATTAATAGAGCTACTAACAGTTTTATTACACCGCAAATAATGTAAGTATAAGTTTTCAGGACAGTTTAGAAGAAGTTAGAAATCTGTATGTGGTTTTTTCCTTGGTAAGAATAAAGAAATCATTTTATACTGTTTTAGTCCGTCATAAAAACATGGTACATTAAAAAGTTTTTTAAATTATTATAATTTTCTGCTTTTTAGGGTTATGTTAGTGAAAATTTGTAATTGATTTTAAATACTTTGATGACATAATCACAGATTTTTTCATAGAAAACATTTGAGTTATTTCCATTCCGGGGAAATAAGGAACAAAAAATAAAATAAAAATAAATGCATGTACATAGTTTGAATCATAAGTTATGGTCTGGAATTCGAACAAAAAACTAATAGTTCTGCCAGAATTCGTCAGGCAGCATTTCCAATTTTTCTTTTCCTAAATACATTATTCAGACTACTGCAAACATTAAAAAAAGTAGCACTGGAAAATGTACTTTCAGTTGTTGCCGAATTTTCCTATTTTCCGGGAAACTTTTCCAGTTTTTCTTTCTTTAAAAACCTTATTCGGATTATCATGAACATTTAAAAAAAAAAAATAGCTAAATTGGTACACAGAAAAAGACTTTGTTTTCTCTGAATTTTCCGGGCAACCTTTCAAATTTTTCATTAACTTAAAACCTTATTCGGACTATTACGAACATTAAAATTCGGGAACAGATATGGCTATATTTTTTAAAAGTTTTCCTGACAACTTTTCCCATTTTTTTCCCCATTTTCATGCATTATCGTCCAGTTCTGAGCTATGGTCAAAATTTCAAGTCTCTAGCTCATCGAGAAGTTAGTTCAATAAATACCTAAATTTAATAACTTTTTTTCTTTGATATACTTTTTATTTTTCTCTTCCTAGGATAAGAATTCTTTATTTTTTCCCTGTAAGTGGGTGTCCAGATTATAATTTTTGGTGCCTTCAGTATCCTCACACAACTCAATACATCATTAAGCCTTAAAGCCTGGTTCACATTTACCAGCACGTGACGTGGCAGACACGGCATAGAGCTAAGTCTATTTTTTATAAGTAATATAAAAATTTTCCGTAACTTTACAACTAATTTTTAGTACAAAAATTTGGTTTGGTTACTCACTTATTACTATCCACATAGCAAAATGATTTCCATTGTGAGACATGTCCTCTAAACGTTTCCTGTCTAATGTTGACTCGGGACTCCTCGTACTTGAATACAGTACTGTTGGATCCTTGTAGTCGTGATTCGTTTTTACAGCCCTCATTCAGTTCAAGTAATCCTGATGACGGTGATGGTATGTATGAAGATGAATTTGCGATTCTGACCCATGCGATTCATATGACGAATCTACATAGTTACAATAGGGACTCGGATCTCTTTGTTTACTGTCACTATCCTTTATCACTCGCGTCAGAAAGGAATGTTTATTCTCTACTCATACGATTAATTTTTCTTAATACATCTTGTTTTTATTGTTAGATCAGGTGGTATTCAATGTGGTTACGTTGCCGCGTTCATACCAACCGCGCAGAGCCCACAGACACTCACACGCGTGTCGGTACAGAATTAAGACCCATTCACACTAGCGGTCAGCTCAGCTCAGGTCAAAAATCGCTATACACGTAATCCAATGGGAGCATTCACACTACGCGGTCCGCTCAGGTCAGGGCAAGGCAGCTCAAACTAAAGATCGCGCCACCATCGATCAACAACGGTCAAGACATGAGCTGAGCTGACCGCTAGCGTGAACGAGCAACGGTCAGGTCAGATCAAATGGCCGGCGAACGTCTGAAAACTATGCTCGTAAGCAATTAAAAAAGAGTAATAAATAAAAAATGTTTTAACGGTATGTTATTTCTGTTTATTATAAAGTCGGCAAACTTTAATATAAATTCAAATATTATTACACATTTTAGTACCGTCAAGATACAGATCCTGTTTCCGATTTTTTTTTTTTTTTTTTTTTTTTTTTTATTATTGTGAGTATATTTTTAGAATCAAACGCTTCTGTTCCAGCATTGGCACATAAACAAAGAATATTTGTACAATTTCTCTCGCTCATCCTGAAATTCACTTTGTATATGGCATGAAATTTTATCCTTCCGTAAATAATTGTTCAAAATACATCTTGCTAAAATTATGTTATCAATTAATCCTGGAGCAGAATTAATTTTTCTAAAATAAATTTGAAATCTTTGAATCCTAAAATATCAAAAGCATTTCCCATCACTCGTCTCTCACGGCATAGCCGGTAGTTAGCATTCATTTTTCTCTTGATCTGTTTGCGCTTGAAACTCTGGATGCACCCAGAACCATCCTCTTTTTGATCTTGACGTTTTTTTTGGCTTTTGATCCAAAATCATTGCGATTTAATTGACGTTGGGGTAGAAAACGGCATTGTTCACTATGAGCAACGGAAATGAAATGGCCTCGCCTACTACTTGATCTGTCCTGACCTGAGCTAACCGCTAGTGTGAATGCTATCCTGGATTGTGAGCTGAGCTGACCTGACCGCTAGTGCGAATGGGCCTTACACATTCTCGCCGATAATGCTGCCCGTTGCCGGCCCGTATCTGCATGGACACGCACCGCTCTCGCGCGGTAGATGTGAATACGCTTATATATAATGTTTGCAGACATTTTTATAAAAAAAAATTTCTGTCAATACTTGTCGGGCACGTACGGTGTCTGTAGATGTGAACCAGGGTTTATAAGACTTATACGCGGTGAATCTTAAAAACGTCTACGTAAATGCATTTGCGTAGTACTGTAACAGCGAGAAAGTTTTCTTCATCATACCATTCCATATACAGTTATCGCGAAGCAGCCTGTAACCAATCACTTGACTGAATGTCAGGATACGTTTAGTTAAGCGTTGCGCAGAGGTACGTTCATTGTTGTATCAGTACTTAGCTCCCACCGAGCGGTTAACTCCTCGCATTCGGGAGGACGCCGGTTCGATTCCCCGTCCGGGCATCCAGGTTTGAGTTTTCCATGATTTCCGCAAATCACTCCAGGCGAATGCCGGGATGCTTCCTTCAAAAGGCCATGACCGAATTCCTTTCCGTTCCTTGACCCCAATCCCATCCCGCCTCTAATGACCTCGACGTCGACGAGACGTAAAGCCATAAGTGAAAAGAAACTTAGCTCCCTAACAGGTTAGAGACTTTTATTCCCTTCTCTCTCTCTGACTAAGCGCTTTATAAATTCTCTTAGGATTAGAGAAAACTCACAATTTTCTGGTGCTGTAGATGTTTAAAGTGTTTTCGTTCTCTAGTTCATTTCTAGAAAGGGCAGTATACTTTTACTACTTGACTTGATACAGTACAATGATTCTGATAGTTCCAAATTTTTGTTTGTAAAATGTAGACAAAGAAAGTGGCTTCGTAAGTTTCGGTGAGCTGGTAGTTTCCATGTTTGGTGTGCTGTTTCCCGCTTTAGGCTATGCTGGAGGCCCGCCCTTTTAAGTCCCGCTGGTGACTCATTGCCCACGGCTAGACGGAGAAAGTGGCCGTGCTGTTCCGCTGCATTCCTGGTCAATACCGTTCAGAAGCAGTGCCCGATCAACTAGTCCTCCCTAATTAGTTTATTATAGAACCAAGCCGCAGCAATCTACAGCTGTGATTGCTTCTGTGTGTTGATAGCAAAGAGTTGCTTCCTTATTAATCACATTGGTCCGATCCAAGTTGACGTCATTCTGGAGACTACTGTCTTTGCTTTCATGTTATTGAACCCAAGGGTGTTTGAAGGTAATTTACCTGACATTGACTGTAGTGTTCTGACTAGTGGTATCATTTTCTCTTTCACTACGTAGAGCAATAGCGTTCTCTTACTCGTCCTTGTATTCGGCTTCGTTCTGACAATTTTCACGTTTGTGACCGGTGCTGTCTTTTTCTCTTTCAAATGGAACACATGTTTCCCCTGTTATTCGTTATAGCTGATAAGTAGGACTGTTTATCAAATGCAGTTTTAGATGAAACTGTATTTATTGACGTGGTTATGAACAGTTTAATTTTTCACAAATATAACAATTTTAAGAATTAAGGGAGGGATTTAGGTTGACAGGAATTTGAACTATTGCTAAGCAGCTAACAGGAAAAATCTCGATAGGGAAAAAATATTGCACGAGGCCACAGGAGGATACAGAGAGTCGTAGGAGTGTAAGAGGCGTATATTGGTGATGCTCGGAAAGATAATTTGTGTAAGAATTAGTAGTAGTGCCTGAAAGGGAAAAGATGACCATGACCACAAGTTGGCATTCGATTTCAGGCATAAGGATGAGGGAAGATTTTCTTTTGTGGGTAAGGGGGTCAGAAGTCTGAATAAATTACCAAGAGATTGTGAATAATTTACCAAAAATGCAGAAAGAATTTAAAGTTGAAATTTGAAGAGGACAAAAGTAGGCGGGGACAGCGTGCGCTCTATGGTAATTAAATCCTTTTCACAAGAAGCTTCATTAACTAAGCACACCAATAGTCAATAAGTTAAATTATTTTCAATTTTCGAGGTCGCTGAACATTTGTTAAATAACTACGTATTCTAAATTCATTTTATGCATCCTGAATATCTTTTTTCTGTTATTTCTGTATAACACTTGTCTATTAATTTAAATTATTTTAACCTCTGCATTTGGCCCTATACTCGACACTGAATTTGACAGTCTCCTAAAACAACATATTGTCTACTTTTGTAGAGAATTTTATGCTCTACAACTTTTCTAATAACTCAAAATAACATTTAAAGGAAGCGAGATGTTTGTAAAAAAAAACAGTTTTTTGTGACCTTCGACCTGAATATCTTGACTAGCGTACACAAGATTCTCAGAGACTTTTGAGCCAACTTATAAAATATTAAAACAAAGGTTTATGCAAATTTTCAGCTTATCTTTCATTCCTAGGTTTAATCCTTATTTGACTGGACTATATGGTAGTATTTCTGTGCCAGGCCCGTATCGTAACTTTTCAATTGCATCACGTCTAAGGTATGTTTCTTTTTGCTTATATATACACCTTTTCTAGAAAAGTATATCCTCAAAAACGGGTGTGGCAAATTTTCAAGCTATGGCACTGTCAATTTACAGTTTGCTCTAAGCTTCGTATTAGCCTAACATCACCTTTCAGTTATGTTACCTCGAGAAGCATGAGACATATAAAAAAAACACTTTATTTTCGATTTGTTTCATCGAGCTGCATAAGAATCTATCATCAGATTGTGGCACTACGGTAATGATAATACTGGCAGAGTGTGATTATTATATAAGGTAACTCTAATGAAAGGTTCTAAATCAAAAAACCAAAACAACCTCAACTTATACCTTATTACGTTGTCACTACTTGAAAAGTAGTGGTTCTGCAAAATTCATTAGTTTTGCTTTAGATTTAGAAATATATTGTGCACAGACACTTACATCAACTAATCATCACAAAAATGGATTCTTGAATCTGCAAATAAACTATGAGCACCCTCCCTCCTTGCAAGTTTTAATCACTGTTCCCCTATATGTTCATTGTTTGGAACATATATAAATAACTTTTTTATTGTTGTGCTTTTACACTGGGGCACTACACAGTACTTATAACGAAGAATTTATTTTTAATTAAAGAACACTTGACACCTGCCATATACATATACGACTGCCTTTGTTTTGGTTCGGGTGTTGTGACGTCATTCAAGACGCCATGACAGTCTTAAGCGTTTACGTGGTAAATTTAATTTCGTTTTTTAAACATAAAACAACTTTCGTTAATGGTCTTTCTTCATGTTCGCTGTACGTGGGTTATTCCGTTATTTTTAAATGAACGGCAGACCAAATATGTTACCGAACCAACTATTCTGGCAATTCGTTTCTCCAGAGTTGCTCAACTGTTTAATAATATGGAATATGTATTAAGTTCTCTGGCCGTGTCAGATACTATGACCAGTGATTACGAGTGTTTGCCCAGTCTCAGTAAAAAAACGTGATGCTTTCGAAGAAAACAGGATTTTTTTTTTTTTTAAAATACAGAGTAAACTTTAAGGATCAAATAAAAATCAAGTTTGTATTTAAGCATTTATACGATTGCGCTATCGTCCCAGTTCGTGTTTAATAACTACCTCTATTAATTCTACTGAGTTCTTCAATCTAGGTGATTTTATTCACCCTGAAACACAGGTCAAGTTTATATTTGGTCAAATTGGGTATTTCATCCTAAAACTGGAACTATTCTAGAACCGTGACGATACGCGAAAAACGGTCACGGGCTTACACTAGTATGTAATAAAATAATATGTAATCGCCCATGGAGAGAGTTCTAAATTCAACCAACAGGAAAGTTAAACTTTTATTTTAATTTTATTTTTGGCACTACAATGAGATGCTGTCAACTATTTGAAGCAAACTATGAGGACAGCTATAGAAAGGCACAATATTCCAACACGAAGAAAGCCCATCATCGTAAGGTTGCCCACGCTGTTTGAGATGCTGTATTCAGAAGTGTAGTCCTTACCTTGCCATTTGTCAAAAAGTGAAGAAAACGTGGTGGTGTTCGTTTCTCACACGCTTGTACAACATTTCCTCTTTAAACTGGGTGGATATCTCGTAGTTCTGTGGGAACAGACTGGTAAGATACGTCATGCCGGTTTTTATAATCTTCAGCAGCACATTCGAGAGTTGCAAAAGCTGCCTTCTATCATATAAAGGAGTTTACTTGAAGTTACCGAGACGGTGCAGGTCATTTTGATTTTTATAATCTTCTTGTTACCTTATTACAGCGTATTACTGGAGACTTGTATAAATTCAGCAGACTTTGTACTGATTGTGGAGTCTATTTATTCTAGAAATTGCTGTGTTGTAGGCTGTAGCTGCCTGTCGAAGTATAAAGTTGGATTTGTTTCGCATAATTCATTATTTTATCTGAATAATTGTTTTTATTTAAATATATTCATTGCCACGTGGCTATATAGGGTAATGACATGTTTCATTTGCTTTATGAAATTAAAATGGCAGGTTTATGCTCTAAATGTTTCAATGTTTAGCTGGAGTTGAAACAACTAAGCAGCTTGGTAACTCGTTTCTTCTGCCCCTTTTGACGGTAGTTGCTGTTGTGCTTAATGTTGGTATAATCATAAAGACGGAATTGACCAGAGGAAATAATCCTATTGATTTCACTGTGATCCGGAAGTTATTCTTCCCTATATATATCTCTTGGCTTCTTTCAAGTAGTGCTTCTTGCTGTGCAACGCGCTTAATCCAAATATTTCTGGTTTCAGATTTACACGTATGGTAGACCCAAACGCCACATGCGGAATGGAACCAACAAGGTATAAATTCTTAATAATGTCGCTTATCTATCCCATTTATGCAAATATCGTTTCTTGTGGAAGAGCGGTGATTTCATTTCCTCTAAGCGCTTATTCTTTCCGGCATCCTGTGCGTCGCAGAAAGTGATTTTAATTACGAGGTGGAGCTTACTGTTACCCCATATGCGCTCCGTAGCCTGTAGATTAGTATGCATGAATAACAAAGCGATGTCGAAACCTTTTCTTTCCCAGCTTGTCCCTCTCTGTGAAACCAGTGCTTTATTATGTGGAATCCCAGTTTGTTTTCTCAGGGTAAATACGTCGCTTATGCTAACACGAATAACCAGTAATCTAACTTCCTGCAAAATCTTGCTTCGGTGCTGTGTGGTTAGTATTCATTAGAGCATGTTGTAAACTCACTTTATCGTGTCCTGTTTTGTTTGCATGTGTAACCCGGCGGATGTTAGAAGAGAGCATGACGTTTAGCTTGGTTTCAGCGAAGGTTGCAGTTTGGTGATTTGCCCCGCACATTCGGAACAATTCCGATGTCTCCTTTAGTTAATTGTTTTTAATTTTGTTTCAGGTAAGTTTGTGTCGTCTTTCCTCTGCCAGCAGTCACTGGTTGTAAGTAGTGTCGCGTTGAGTTTAACAATTTATTCGTAAGTTGACCAGCAATTATGGATATACACAATCCAATAATATATTACAGCTACAGCTATAGCTCTTACGCATCGGTATAGCTAGTGGCTTGGTGTAGCAAAGTGTTCTCTGCTCTTGACATATTCAGACAACATGCTTAATTTTGAAGAGTAGAACTGCAGATTGGGATGGTCAGCAAGCACTTGTTTTTCGACATTAAATTTCATTACTGCTACTGCCGTGCATATAGATGTATTACATTAAGAAGGAAAGAATCAATCTGAAGTACCGGTAAAGCCAGTCGTTTTCCATAGGTGTTCCAGAAGAGCCAAATGAAAGGCATAATTGAAATTTTGCCCTACAGAATCAGCTGCTTGATTAATAGCTTCATTCTCATTGAAATGAAGCGAGATTGTTTTTAAGGCTTTCTTTTGCTTTTTGTTGAATTAGGTCATTTCCATTCAACAATATTTTGTATATAAACTTAAAACCTAACTTAGTCCTCAACCCGAAGGTTGGTTGGATCCTCCAGAAGGAGGCATACTAAGCCATTGTGTCAGAGGTAGGACGGCCAGTTCCTTTCCTCTGGGACCTACAGTTTAACGTGGAATCCGAACCACAGAGCGTCCTGGCACAGCTCATATGATTAAACACAACTCTCAAAATTCCTGCGCCTGCCGGGATTCGTGTCCGGGGCAGGAGCAGCGAACATTTTGAAAGCAAGCGCTTAGGCACTGAGCTACCAGAACGCTCATTTTGTATATACATGTATTTATAATATATTCCGGAACCATTCGAAATTCTGAAAATTTTAAGGAACTTTATTAATGCAAGCTTTGAGATTTTGGAAAATAAAATTCGTGAAATTCTCAATAATCCGTCCACCTAGGCCGTAAAGTTCAGGTTGGATTGATTAAAGACTTCAAAGGATAAATATTTAGAAACCGCCCGAATGTGATTTTTATTAAGATGCATCAGATCACAATAAGTAGTTCCCTATCTGCTTGTTATGTGGTTTATGTGAGGCCGGAGATCATGAAAAAATTCAGCGAGATTCAAGAACGGGATAGTGGAAAATCTCGTGCCATTATCATCTCATTCGACGTTAACATTTCAAAATTTGAACCATTCTAATAAGGGTCTTCCTATGTTGCTTTGCCAATTGAAAGAAGGCAGTAGTCAATGTCGAGAAACAAAGACGAACTGTGCTTTCTATGGACGGTTCTTGCATCTCAAGTAAATGTGCAAAACAAAAATCCGGAAAGAGTTATTACTTACAAGAAAAGTACACTCCAACTATACTTTCGATTTCAATTACATTTTCCGGTGAAACTCTCAGACATTTCCAAATTTGAAAGGCAGAATGTGTTCGGTCTGAACGAAATTAGTAAAGATACACATAGTTGTCGGACCCCTCCATGAAACTGCAGACAAACGGGGTAAATAAACATGTTGGTTTCTGATGGTAGTGGAAAATTCCATTACTGATGTATCAGGAACCTATCAGTGTTAGATCATCTATATCAAATCATAAATGTCATGTTCACATTTGTGACAGATGTCTGCAGCATTTCTGGAGTAAAGATCTCTTACAGTGCTATGAGATCGATTACGCAAGGGTGAACGCTGTCAGACGGCGGCGAAGACAAAACCTCAAAGATAAAAAATTTTGTGCACCAACAGCGTGCACCATTCGTCGTTTACGCGGACTTTTTGTTGAAGCCCTTTGACACGTCAGTCCTCAACCCAACGCCTCTCACTCCAAAGCAGTCCAGGAACACACCGATTCGATTCATTCTTGGGGGGAAAACCCTGAGAAGTGAACAACTTGTTTAACTGGTCCATGACGTTGATGAAATTTACAAGGTCATTACACCCCTTGTAATGACAGCTGATGAAGTGCAATTTTGTTGTGCTGTGGTATGCTACATCTGTGGTGAAGGCATTGAACCGGGTACCGTTAAGGTTCGCGATCATTGCCACATCACAGGTAAATTGAGAGGGGCTGCACACAAGAACTGTAATTTATAGTTCAAGAACCTTTTCCACAATTTGTCTGGGTACGATGCGCACATCTTTGTTGGGTCCTTAGAACACCTCGATAACGATGGGATGGATGTCCTGCCCATGAACACTGAATGTTGCATGTCGTTTTCTAAAAAAATTAAGGGTACGTCGGTCACATTACGGTTCATGGACTCGTACCGTTTTATGGAGTCGTCATTAGAGAAGCTGGCTGGAACTCTTGAGGAGCGTGCCATGCACATTACCCGTGCGCATTTCATGGACACCGAGAAGTTCCAATTAGTGAAGCGAAAAGCAGTCTTCCCTTATGAATACATGGATTCGATGAGGAAGCTCGCTCCCTCCAAAGTCAAAATTTTATAGTTTTTTGTCGAAGTCTAGAATTTCAGACGATGACTTAGGTAGGTACATTGACAGCATGTCCTGGGGAGTCGATGATAGTGTCGGTGGCGGTGACTCAATAGACGCACCGTCCATTGTGGAGTTGGCGATGGCAGGGCTGTAGACTCTTGGGGGGGGGGGGGGATGTTGTAAGGTAAAAATTTGACAAGCCAATTATGTAGTAACGTTAAGGATGTGTACTTACCGCTATCCATTCTCCTTCGTCTTGAAGGCACTGTATCCTCGTGGTTGTGCCTTTTTACACCTCCTTCACAGTCCGTATTTATCAAATCCAACCAAACTTTGACGATCTGAAAAAAAGGAACAATTAATTACAATCTATTTGTATTATAACGGAATATTAAATATTACACTTACCAGCATCCTTGAATGATACAAGTTCAGCAAGATCAAACTCTTGGGAAGACATGGCATTAACATCTGCTTGATTGTCCATATTCATAAAACTTTGACGGTCTGGGAACAAAAAGAGAACAACTGATTACAATCTAACTACTTGGAATATAACTACAAGTATTTAATATCACACTTACCAGTATCCTTTAGTTCAGAAAGAGCAGTGGGAATGTGGGTCCGATCAACGGAGGCAACTGCACGCGTGCTTAAACCCCCTCACGGATACCCCCCAAATACCCACCATCCAACTCCACCACCACCGCAGGAACAAAGCCTTTACAGCGGGGATGGTGAGGCTAGGCACACTTCGCCACCCGTGTGGGTGCCCGTGGGGAGCGACGAGGACGTGGCGCCTGCCACGGACCAGGCTGAAGAGGAAACCTGACCGTATAGCTACAGCCACCTCCGCGAGTCCAGTGAGCGCCCGGCCCCACCCGTCGCCGTAGGGAACAAGGTGGAAGCCGTAGCGGACCGAGCGCGACGCGGACCTACCCTTTTCGCGCGTTCCGCCGCACCCGCCGCCAGCGCAAGCACCATCGACAGGCATCAGGTTCACACGCTATAGGGTACGCTCCGGCACTCCGGTGTGGATGCCTCCTGACGAGTAAGATTTCCCGCTCCTCGTTCAAGCTCGCAGAGCCCCATCGTAGTGCGCATCACACCTCAGTATAAAGCCTTGGCGTACAGGTGTCGCTGCCCCACCCGGGTCAAAGACCATACACTAGTGGTCCCCACATATAAGAGGACCTACTTGGGCAGCAAATGGCTCATACCGGTGGCAAGGGGAGCACAAGTTCCTTGATCACTGATCACCGGTCCCAGCTAGGACCATTCTATACAATCTGAAGATGACCCCGGCCGTTGCCAGATCACGCCAGCTTACCGGTACCGTCCGTCGCCTCCCATCAGGGTCGCGTCACCTCCATGCACCACGGGTCCTACTGCCGTGATCCTTCGGTCTTACTGCCCGGACGTTGGCAATGAGTGCTACCGGCGGGAGGGCTGCACCACATCACCCCACAACGATCCCAGTCTTCCGAAGACCAGGATCACCGGTCCGTTTGTTTGGTCCATACCGGTGGCAGGGGGAACCACTTCACCTGATCACCGACACCTACCTCAGCAGCGGCCGCTCCCGAGAACCAAGAAACGACCCAACCTTCTAACGGCAGAAGCCGGTTATCGGTACCGATCGAGTAAAACCGTTCTGCAGGGCACACACTCATCTCCCTGAACCCCGTCCTGCATATAGTCGGATATAACCGAGACATCGGCACAGTGTGCTTTCCCAGCGGCAGGGTGTACCACATCGCTGGGTGTCTGCCCGGTCTACCCGGTGAGGATCACCGGTACCATCCGCCAGACCCCTACAGCGCGGCTGATAGAGACCCCCTCACCAATTACTGGTGCTGTCTCCTTGGCGGGGCAGTGCCGCGGGTTTTCAATCCTCCAAACTGCAGGCGCCTTCGGCGTGGACTTGCGGATCTTCCTCCCAATTACTTGGGCAGTCTCCACGTCGAGCTCGGGAACCCACGTTCGCCATGCCCGTATCCCAGCCCTAAAGAAGGCCGATACCCCAGATTGTCGTCTCGCGCCCCAGGAAGCTCACTCATACCGACCGAAGTCGACCTGGTACTCTTGTTAGCGAGGCTACCCTCGCATCGTTTGAAGAGTTGCCGTTCGGGGAGACTTTCGTGAGACCCCTCCCGCACATTAAATACAGTCCGTTACCCACGCGCCTAACACCTGGGATAGGTTAAGTCAGTCGGACTGTTTTACGGGTATGCGCCGCACAGTCAGCCGGGGCTAGTCTCTGATACTAGGACTTGGGCACGGCCAAGTCCCGGCACCTCAAGTGACTGCCTCCTGCGGAGTACCCTGTCCGTGGACATTGGGTTGCCACCCTAATTGGCCCGAAAGCCTTATGTCCTCTTGTTAGCAAGGCTCCTCTTGCAGTGTTTGAAGAGTCATCGCAGGGGTCACTTGCGTGATACCCCTACCGCTCATTTCATTGCAGTGGGCCGACGCCCCTTGCCCAGGTTCCGGATGGGATCCCAATAGGATCGGGTAGTCGACTGACTGCTTTACGGGAGTTCGCCGAGCGGTCCGCCTGGAGCTAGTCTCGGATAATAGAGTAACGTGCACTCCGACACCTCAAACGACAGCTCCTCGCGACTTCCCTGTCTCGGGCACCTCGGGATCGCCAATCCCGAGTCTGGGCCGCCCCTAGGAGACGGACCCAGACCCCTGAGGGGATCCTTTAGTTCAGCAAGATCAGACATGGCAGAGAGTTACAAGGTTAACTGTACGAGACGAAGCAAGACAATAAGACCGCGAGCGAGCGTAACATGTCGCAGTCTATAGAGCTGCATTATCGCATTTAGTGCCAGGAAATTAAATCCTATTACTAATGTCTGAATGTAGTTTTTGGGGCTGTCTTTCTACTTTTATCTTAAATTGTTAGCCTAACTTTTTAATTTGTTCATGTTATATTTTGAGTTAAATCTAAGGGAGGATTTGTTTTAAAATATAAATCTGCCAGGGGTCCTGACTTATATTCTTATTCTATTGGAGGGTTGTTGTATACACAATCATGGGGACCTAACTATATGGGATCCTACTTACTGTATTGGTGGACAACTCTATTCTTACTATATACAAGGGACCTAAAATTGTGATGATTGGGCCTACTACTACTTATAGCTACTGGCGGGTTGGAAGAGGGGGAGGAGTTGAGAGGATTTCAGAAGGAGAATGTCCTGGTGAGCATCCTTTTGGGATGCCTTCGAGGAAGCACTTCCTCGTTGATATTCCCTATTTCTGCAAGTTCTTCATATGACGAGTTTCCGCATCTGGTGAAGAAACGTTCTGATGCTTCTTTTAGTGTTTCTGTAAGCGGTGGAAAGTGGAGGTCTTGTCTAATTATCCAGTTTGACAGATAGCGGGGAGCATCAACAATAGCATGCAGTGCTCGGTATTCCAATGCCTGCAGCTTTTTGATGTGGCAATCTGAGGACATGCTCCATATCTCTGAGCCGTACATGAATGATGTCTGTATTATTGCACGATAGATGAGCAGTTTAGTCTCTACTTTTAATCCGCCGCCTCTAAATATTTAATAGAGGCCGGTGAGCTTTGCTTTCGCTTTTTTCTTTGCTTCATCTATGTGCGATCCCCACGTCAGGTGCTTATCTAATCGCAGACCAAAGTACTCGATTTCTTTTTGCCATTCAGTGTCTGTCTCTTCTGTGTGGATTTTTTATTTTGGTAGCTTTTCTTTCTTATTAAACATAATTGCTTGGAACTTTGCGGCATTAATTTTTATTTTAAGGGTTCGGTGAATAAGGTACAGGAGGCCACAGAGGAGTCAACTGACAAATCTGTGCCGAATGTACCTACGGGGAATATGTTTACTCCCCTACAGAATCTGGATGAAGTCTCTCGGGAGCAACTGTGCGGTTAAAGGCGGAAAGAACCATGTCAGTCCAAGTTTCCCTCAATCATAGTCTATGAAACTGCTAAGCCAGTGGACGAAATCTACAGTACAAAGATTCTGGAAGACAAAATGCAAATTTCATATAGAAATATCTCCATCAAATACCAAGTATATACTGAAAAAGATTTTTCAGTTACGGTTTCAATTTCTGGTAAAGCAAAAAAACTACAATTTCACTCATATGAGATTGACCCATAAAAGCAACTCGAGGTAGTTCTCCGCCAGCTACCCAGAGACAGACCCATACAAAATTAAAAACTGGTTAATAGACTTGGCAATACCCTGTAAAGCAAGTGACATAGGTGACCAAATATAACAGTGAGTCTCGGGGAGGGACAAAATCCCACTATTATTGATAAAGCCTAGGCAACACTGCAGAGGGACGCGAAATTTCCAACTTAGGTCACTTCATGCACCTCAGCGTGACTGTTGAAATATACAAAACACCAGAATGCTCCACCCAATGTCACCGTTGCCAAAAATTTGGTCATGTCCAACGGAACTGAAGAATAAAACCTCGATGTGTCAGGTGTTCTGGGTCTTGTATGGCCTGACCTTTAAGGTGCGTTTACACGCTCAAGCAATTGGCGCAAATTGGCTTGCGCAAGCCAGTTTGTGCAAGTAAATCGTTGCGTGTGAATGCTGGCATAACGTGTGTGCAAGCAGAAAAGTTTGGCTTGAGTAAAATATGTCCCGACGGAAAATTGACTTGAGGTTGGAGTGTTGGCATGAGCGTCTGAACAAGGCTCAAGCCTCAGCTCCAACCTTGCGCATGCGCTTGGGTGATGGCAACGTTCGACCACCTGTTCCCTGACCTTATCAATTAGCAGTTATCTATTCAGTAATCTTATTCACTTATTTTATTATTTAGGCATTCAGTTCGTGTTCATTGTTGTTTAGTTTATTGTATTATTCAAAAATCCAAAGTGAAGTAATTTCTTGTTGAATTTATTGAACAAAAAAAGTAGTTTCCGTGTTTGTGGAAAGTTGACAGCAGGGTTGGAAAAAAATCAAGATGTTTACATAAAAATAATTTTAAAAAATGAAATTAATCAAGATTTTTCACTTTTTAAAAAAAAAAAACATAATTCAACTATTATGTTTGCAAGACGAAACGCATTTGTAGGCGCAGACGCCGAGAAAACCTATTTATAGGAATTATAACGAAGTATTTCTATTTGACACTATACACACATCCGGAAAGCTACATACGTCTGAATATCTCACTTAACTTGCTACGGCTTTAATAGAGCATCTGAAATCTAAGTTTAATGGTAGGATTAGCAAATTTCGTAATACATAACACATCCAATATGGCTAAAATGAGAAGACACATTAAAAATGAAAATACTATAACATATGGTTGTTCAGCACATTTTCTGAATTTACTGTCAAAGGATTTGGAAGTGGAAATGTCCAACACAAAGGAGCATTTGTGAAAACATTGTGAGGCAAATTGTTTTAAAAAGGTGGAAAAGCTTTTGCGTTACCATAAGACGTTCGTTGGAACACTGATTTTTTTTTTTGAAGTACTCATTTCTGATTGGCAAAAGTTAATAAATATTTGTGAAGAGAACAGAAATATAATAGAGATTGTAACTCAGTAAAAAGTCGAAAACATGGTAATAGAAAGATCTGTTGCATAATTTCTGAGATACTGAAACAGCATCAATCGCAATAGATATCCTACAAAAAATTAATGGGCCTCTGTCAGTTGCAGTAAAGCCATGGACATGACTTGAAGCCAAATTCGATGAAACTAGCATTAGCCACATATGTAAGTTTAAAAAGAGATACAACAAAGCTATGCCGCTCAGCCACTTTTTAGCGTATTTATTAGACCAAACTCAAACTGAAGTCAGGGTGACAGAAGAAGAGGAAGAGAGCGCGTTGGATGAAACTAGAACTTAAGGTTGAGGTTTACTGCCAATAATTAAAAACTTAGTCACAATCAAAATCCTTCAAATCTGTGATGTTTACTGAAGAAGTTTTAAAAAATGACAGCTCTGGAGTGGTGGGAGTCTCAAAACCACATTTTAATGAAGAGGGTCAAACCAATTTATATCCAATTTCCAGGCAACTAGTTAGAGCCATAGCATTATCAGTGTCGGTGAAAAGAGTATTTTCCACATTCGGACTGTCCAGTTTATTTTACGAAATAGTTTGGTGACAGAAAGCATGAAACATTAGCATTTCTTTTTGAGTATTACAATGAAGACATTGATTAGCTTTTTACTTTGGTTGGTCCACTAAATGGCAATTTGATGAAATCCCTGATTTTTATTGAAAAAATCATTTGATTTAAATCATGATTAAAATTGTTATTTCAATCAGAATGATTTAATCATGCCAACCCTGGTTGAGAGTAAAGAATACAGTGACCGCAATGCAAAATCTCATGGGCATAACATTTTGGTAGAAAAATTGCAAGCAGTATCTGCTCTTGAAATTTATTATTGGCGTGGTTAAATTTGGTAAATGCTGGTAGTGGCTTTTTCCATAGATGCGAAAATCGTAAGGCTCACTGCGTAATTCAGCAATTGCGTTGAAAAAGAATCCTTTTTAGCAACCAAGTCCATTCATTTGCCTTCATTTTGAATACAGCAAACTACACTTTTCGGGGTTCCTCACTTCATAATTGTGCAAGCCAAACTGAATGTGTGAACGGCAACATTTAATTCAGTTCATTTGCACAAATTGGCTTGCGCAAGCCAGTTTGTGCAATTAACTAAAGCTGCCCCAAGCGTTGTTGGCTGGAGCAAATACATTGGCTTTATATGTTTTGATTGGTGGCAATGCATTTGCCTCTGAATGTATTGAAGTCGTACCCGCAGAAAAGTGCAACACATGAAATGAGAATTTTTAATTATAGACTTTCCAGAGTTAGAAGAGTCGGGGAAAACGTTTTCAGCATTCTGGCATCAGGTTTTCAAGTATTCCAGAAAACTATACAGAAGGTTATTCAAGATGTTGATAAAATAATAAACGCCAGTTGTCTTACATAATTATTTCCATGAATTGCTGCCTGGCATCTCCATTTTTGTATAGTTTGTCGGAAACATCTCACACGCAGGAAAATCTTTGTAAGCATTTAATAATTAACACCCTTCGTTGGTTTGATAACTTCCTTCACTGTGGCGGCACACACATGTGTTTACTGTTCGAGGTGTCTCTGAGCAACTGGGGTGAAATCGGCCTGACTAAATGTCACGCGCGACTACCAGGCAAGGCTTTTATCAGGTGAGAAGCCTATACAGCATATTGCGCCTGATCAGACCGTATCAGGTATTAGATCATGTCGTCTGTAGGGGGTTTAAAACTGTTGCCTTCACCTCTCTACAATTGACGTTTTAAGACCACCCACTTCCCACGGGAAGATGCGTCAGCTTTGAACACAAGATTTCAACCCGAACGTCCCGAGATTGAGTTTTCAGTTCGTTCACCACCCCTTGAAGATATTGTGTATCCAGACCTTAATTTTGACTTCCGTGAAGAAATGGTAAGGTAAAAGTCACGGGGTTCCGCGGAGGTAGGGCTCCGCACTCCCACTACAACCATTGGCACAAGAATGGATGTGACGGAGTCAGCGTCACGATCCGGCCGTTCTTTTCCTTCCCGAGAAGTTTCCTCCTCGGTACCCATTGAATAGCAGGCTGAGTGGGCCAGGGTAGCTGTTCCGGACGTTCAGCTTCGAGGAAAAATCCTCGGCTCCGTCGTCAGGCGCTCTACCGCCTGAGCTACGCGGCCGCTGATGGAATTGTGGCTATTTTAATTTATCAACATACTGGCTTAAGGTATACGTAGAACCTGAAGAAAATACGCGAAAAGATGTTACTACTATAAAGAACCGAAACCGACGAACGAGATGTGGAACAATATTTTTCGGTTGTTTGACACGATTCTGATAGGTTTGGGTGGCTACTAGAGTTGTAAAAGGAACGAGAAATTCTGTACCCGTATGTATTCGGTACTGAACCGATCAGTACCCGTTACTTCCGAATCGTTACTTATTACTTTTGATACAATCGAACACTAGCATGATGCATCCCATCGAGTCGCGTCGCGTACGGGATAACTTCGTTTGTACTTTGAAAAGTTTAAGTAAATTGTTTATTTTGTAAAATAAGTTTAGGTAAGTTGTTCATTAGGATAAAACTTAAAGTCAAGCAATTAGCGCATGGATTTTACGGAAAACCTCTGTATGTACACTTGATTTACTGCAGTGAATATTATTTATGAAAGAGTAATCTAATTTCAAAACAAACACCTGTTTGCATACACAAAAAAAAGACCTGACCTTTCACCTGACTGTGACATATCTAGTGACAATAACTAATTACGGTTATTTTTTAAAGTACCCTACTCACAACCCTTCATAGAAGCCTGATATGATAGTGGGACATGTATTTATCTCATCAAAGTATTTCGTTTTTAAATAGGTTTCACCACTGTCTTCCTTTTCTGTTTTCATTTATTTTTGTAAATTCATCTCTTTGTGATCGATTTGTTGAAATAAATGTGGGCATACCATCAAATCGGGCCTGCAGGCAGAGTGCTACTGACTCCCGCTTTAATTGTTTCATTTTAAAAATATCAATATTCAAAACTTTTAAATCAATAACGAAGGTACAGGACAAACACGCAATTAGATTCGAATTGTTGCGTCGCGGTTACAACAAACATTGACCATCAAAGCCAGTACGACATTGATCTCACGGATCCTGCGATAATAATACAATAATAAACACCAGGCAAAAGGAGTAAAGTCATTATACCTTGTTCTTTGTTTATGGAATTCTGGAACTGCAATTAAAAGGGCTGCTAGTTTTGTTTCTGGAAATTAGCGCAGAACACATTCGGTAAGAGATATGATAAAAGAGCTAGAATGGGATTCATTGGAAGACAGGTGGAGGGTGAAGAGGGTCATGGGAGTGTGCAAGGCTTATATTGATGATGAGGCATGGAAAGATATTGGTGTAAAAATTAAAAGTAATGCTTGTAAGGGAAAAGATGACCATGACCACAAGCTGGCACTCTATTTCAGGCACAAGGGTGTAGGAAGATTCTCTTTTTTTAGGTAAGGGTTTCAGGGATTGGAATAATTTACCAAAACTGTTGAAAGAATTTAAAGTTAAAATTTGTAGAGGTCAAATTTAGGTGGATGTAGGAAAGGGACAAGATGAATGTGTAGGGAAATTGCCACCGGAGCGTGCGCTCCATTGCAATTTAATTAAATATTATTAGAACATAACAAGTGCAGAGATGTATATCACAAACTATTAGACAACTCTTTATATTGTAAATTACACTATAAAATAAAATAGAAGGAATTAAATCTTAAAAAAAATTACATAAATGTTTGAAATCAAACCTCACTAATGAACGATCAACGAAAAAACAATAACTATGTCAAATTATCCATACAAATTTTCTATTTATAAATTATGCAGTGTAAATTTTAATGATAAACGAATTAAAAACTACAAAATTAGTCTTTACCTTGTAAAAATTAGTTACCTCGTTAAAAAATATCAAAACTTAACAGTAAATATAATTAATTACATTAAAATAATATTCGCACAATGTGTTTGTACAAAGACATTTTTATTTGTAACGAAACGAATTCAAATAAAAATTCCGACAAATACGCGCTTGTGTATACGACGAACGATGTTCAAACTTCAGTCTTTCGTTCACATTCAAAATGGTTTTAATTGCGATAGCGCACATGCACCTGTGGTAATTTCCCCACTCATCCGCGTTTCTTTTTTTATTCTTAAAAATTCATTGGTTGCTATGTCACATTACTTCTGATAGAATTGAGCACTAGCATGAATGACTTCGTTAGTACTTTGTAAAGTTCAAGTAAATTGTTCACTGAGTAAAGTAAATTTAGGTAAATTGTTCGTAGATTTGATTTACTGCACTGATTATTACATACTTCAGAATAATACCTAATATCAGAATCACAGCATACTTAAATCAACTAATTTCAAAACGAGCATCTGCTCATTTAATCGCTGGGCGAACCGTTCCAGCTCCCGCAAATGCGAGTAACGAAACATGCTAGTAACGAAATGAATTTGTGAGTAACGATTCGGTACTTCGAGTCAGGCGATGAAACAGTTACTCGTTACTTTTATGCCGCGTTTACACTCTCGCGCGAGCTTAGACGAGGCGAGGCGAGACACCGCGAACGCGAGAGTGTAACAGTGCACTCGCGTAGTCTCGCCTCGCCTCGGCTAAGCTCGCGAGTGCCGCTCGCCTCAGTGGCGGTTTCTTGACGCGAGTACATTGTTTACAGCAGAGGTAGTCAACCTTTTTACCTACCGCCCACTTTTGTATCAATGTATACCTTATGAAACAGACTTACAGCGAGTTAAAACCCATAATAATAATTTGCCAAATACTTTGTCTGACTTTCGCTATGTTTGGCACAATAAGTCTTCATAAAACTACTCACCGTAGTTAAATCTGTCTTTTTATTTATACTTTGCGTATATAAAAGGACGAAGTTTGGTGAAATTAGATTTTATTTATTGGTTTATTAATGACATTCCTAAGGCAGATTATGTTAAAATAAAAACTTGATATCTTGATCAATTTTGCAAGGAACAAACAAAGGTCTTCTCTTTCGGTTTCTTTCTTTGGCTATAGTATGATTAACAGCACAAATGCCTGATTACATGAGATATGAAGGAAAAGGTTTCATTAAACTGAATATCATTTGTCATACATTTTGATATGACAGGTGTTTGTTTTAATTATTTTACCACGGGTTTCATATTCATCACTATCGAATTTATGTTTACTTTCTGCGTCATATATGATTTCTAAACCTTCTTCCTGTCAAGTTCTAACAGCTTCTTCAATATTTGCGGTAGAAGGATTTTTCATTCAGTCATACACATTGAATTTCAAAATATCTGCAAATCGTTTTTCCATGTCTAAAGTTAGTTGAGGTGGGTACTGAATCTGTCAATATCCTCTGGAGTTATTATCGTTTATAGATAATAATTCAGGAAACTATTGAAATTTTCTTCTTAATAGATTGTAACGCAGTAAAAAGTTTTCAATAAAAAATGACACACAGAACATTTTGGTAACCTATAAGCGTTTTATTAGCCCCTTTAAGGTGCAAATCAGCATAATTAAATCTATAAATGAATGCAATTTTTCTCGGCGTTGTTTATTTATAAACGTTTCTCGGGAAACAAACCGAGTAATATTGTGCATCAATAATAATATTACTCGGTTTGTTCACGAGAAACGTTTATAAATAAATCATTAAATCTATTTTAAAAACGTTAAAAAGTCAACTAATTTTAAAAAAATAACGAAAGCGTTTAACTATTGGACCAAACCCCCACAGCCCACCACGAAAGCTGGCACGCCCACTAGTCATCCATGAATGAATTCTTGCGAGAGTGTAAATGGCAGTTCGTGTCAGCGCTCTTGCACGAGGCGCGAGGCGAGAGTGTAAATGCGGCATTACAGATCTAGTGGCTACAACAGTTGCGACCCCCGGACTAGAGCCTAGGGTTCTGTTAACAATTAAGAATGTCAGTTTGGCAGTTTGTTCCGCTTGTTGATGTCTTGTGAATTTTTTCGGTGCTAGACGAGATTTTGACTGAGCTGTATGTTGATCGACTCCGACTTTTCTTAGGATAACAGTCGTTGTACACTACTTGGAAGCTATAGCTAAATCTGTAATAGCACATGTGAATTGTACACTACAGAGCATCTCTCCAGCAGAGTTCATTTGTCGGCGATCCGAAGTTCATCGTAACCTGTAATTCCCTAAATTCGACACAGGAAATATGCTCACTGATAGTTTAATTCAGGATCTAAATAATGGTATTAACTTTCTACAATTCAAATGATGACCTAGTTATTTAACTTCCAACTAAATTTAGGTCAAAAATTCATTTCGACAAAAGCTACATCAGAAGAGGAGGTGGCAGTCTTGTCACCAATACAGCAATGGTTAGTCTATCAGAAATCTTAGAGGATGGAATATCACCACTACGTAACATATCTCTATAAAACTACTACTTTATAGTCTCTATCACACAGATGGTAATTCACAGTAAAGTACAAACTTCATGTTGACATATATGGAGCATATTATATGCTCGAACATTATGAATTTTCTAGACGATAATAATTTGCTTACAACAAATCAACACGGATTTCGGAAGAAAAGATCATGTGAAACACAGCTGGCGCTATTTACACACGACGTAATGAAAGTTATCGATACAGGTTCACAAGTAGATGCAATTTTTTTAGATTTCCAGAAAGCCTTTGACTCTGTGCCACCAACCGCCTTTTAGCGAAGCTTCGAGCGTACGGTATATCGGATCAGCTTTGTGAATGGATAAAGGATTTTCTAACTGGTCGGTCGCAGTATGTTGTCGTTGAAGGAGAAAGTTTTTCTAATCTAGATGTTACATCGGGAGTACCTCAAGGAAGTGTAATAGGACCACTTCTTTTCTTAATTTTTATAAACGATCTCGGAGACAAAGTGAAAAGCCTTTTAGATTGTTGCTGATGATGCGGTTATTTATAGGGAAGTAATTTGGCCGATTGCTTAGAAATTCAGCGCGATCTGAATGTTATTTTGGCTTGGTGCACTGAGTGGCAACTTACTCTCAATTGTAAAAAGTGCAAGACAATGAGCATAACTAACAAAAATAATCCGATTGTTCAGAAATACGAGGTAAACAGTTCAGTTATTGATATGGTCGATTCTATGAAATATTTGGGAGTAACAGTACAAAGGAACATGAAATGGGACATACACATTAATTCGTTAGTAGGTAGAGCAAATTCTAGGCTGCGATTCATAGGTCGAATCTTGAAAAATTGTAATGAACAAACAAAGGAGATAGCGTACAAATCTCTTGTGCGTCCACATTTGGATTATTGTTGTGCCATTTGGGACCTGTTTCGTAAGGGATTGATCGAAAGTATAGAGAAAGTACAGAGAAGAGCCGCTCGATTCGTGACCGCTTGCTACAGTCCTTATGAAAGCGTCACAGAACTGATTAGTAGATTAGGTTGGGAGTCTGGTAGATAGACGACACACGTTTCGTTTAAACTTATTGGAAAACATGCGTACTCCCACTTTCACTTTTGAGTGTAGTGAAATACTTCTTCCACCAACCTATTTGAGTCGGAAGGACAGGAAAGATAAAATTAGAGAAATAAGGTGCCGGACTGATTCTTATATGAATTCTTTTTTCCCTCGACACCATTAGGGATTGGAATGCACAGCAAGGAGATTAGCTTTGGTGCTGAGCACCCTCTGCCACCCACAATTTTGTGAATTGCAGAGTATATATGTAGATGTAGATACTTTTACACTTAAATACTTAATGCATTCAGTCTCATTAGTAATTGTACACTGTACTCTCGCAAACGGGCTGCTTCATATTCGTCATGGCACCATACTTGACATGGCGAAAATGATCGGCAAAAATTACATTGCAGCTTCTGGATTCTTTATCATTTTATGTAGTTTCTCCATGTCGAATCTCTAGCATGCCGTCTCTCTAGCTAATGACGCATTTCTAAGTCTACGTATATGGGCCTACTCCGCAATTCACAAAATTTTGGGTGGAAGAGGGTGCTTTGCACCTAAATTAATTTCTACTCCATGCATTCCAATCCCGAATAGCACGAGGGAAGAAGGAATTCATATAAGCATTAGTGCGGCATCTTATTTCTCCAATCTTATCAGTCTTGTAATTTCGGCCCAAATAGGTTGGTGGGCGAAGTATTTCATAACACTCGTAAATGAAAGTCGGTCTATGCATGTTTACCAAGTTCAAACGAAACCTACGTCGCCTGTCTACCTGAGAATCCCAGCCCAATCTACGAACGAATTCTGTGACGCTTGTATAAGGACTGTGGCAAGTAGAGACGGATCGAACGGCTTTTTTCTGTACTTTCCTATATTTTCCGTCAGCTCCATACGAAACTGGTCCAAAAAATGTTTCAGTAGTTGAAATACGGATGCGCGAGAGTTTTTTACGCTATCTCCTTTGTGCATTGCGAATTTTTCAAATTCTACCTATGAATCACAACATGGGCGTATCCAGCGAGGGGCAGGAGGGGGGTGCTGCCCCCCCCCCCAAAAGAAAAATCAATTCGTCTTCAGTACGCTTCGATGAGTGAAGAACTGGCTCAGGGGAACTATGGGAGAGGAAAGATTGACTGGATTATGCCTGATGAGTGTGCATCGAAATTTCGTGAAAGTACACCGTGAGATATTGACAAAGTTATTGAAAATTTTTCTGTGAATCGGAGGCTATTAATGTTTACATAAACTATAATTGAGTTACGATCTTGATTAACTGCATAATAGGTCCCTGGATTACTGTTAATAAATAATAAAAATAGATTCCTCAATAGGTAAGAGTTTTATTTTGTAAGAAATCATCATGTTTCAGTCCCCCACCCCACTTCCTCTTAGAAAAAAAATTAGTTGCCCCCCCTAATTCAGATGTTGCCCGCCCCCCCCCCCAATTCTAATCCTGGATACGCCCTTGAATCACAGCCTAGAATTAGCTCTACCTTCAAGCTCTGTGTGCAAGTCTCATTTCATGTTCCATTATACTACTTCAGGCGCCTTCGCCTATCGGAGGTTGGCGGTCCAAACGGCTGGACATGACAGTGCAGTAATTACGTGAGGTGTTTTTTTTTTTTCTTCGGAATTCCGGCCCTACCCCCCCTCTGGTGAGACTTTGTGAGATTTAATCGAACCCCTCCCCTGTAAAATTACGTGCCCCCCCTATGAAGGACAACTTTTTGAGACCTTCATATTTAGCTACTACCTCTCGCCTCTCGTTTGTCCTAGATATTGAGTTTTTCTCTGCATTTTGGGTGAGCAGCAGTTCCTTTTGTTTCTCCATCCGATGAAGTACTTACTCGTTTGAGATTTTCGGCACCCAAGACGATGATACAGAAACGTTTCAAAATCAATTCTTTTCTCTAGATTTTGGTCTAGGGACCAGCTTTCGCACCCATAGAGAAAATTTGAGAACACATAGCAACGAATCATTCGAATTCAGTTGCAGACTAAGATCCGATCTCATGAAAAAATTTGTCATGCTAATTGTCTCCTGGTTTGTTCTATTCTAGATTTGATTTTTTTTATTGCAGTCACACCGCTCATCCATAACAGTGCCCAAGTATTTGAAGGAGAATACTTATTGTCTTGTTGCCTTTTAACGACAGGGTTACCTGGATTTTAGTAGTTGGCACGCTTTGGTGCTGGTGCCGATGATCTTAACAAATCTTCTCTGTGGAATTTCGACCTTCTTTTATTATTAAATTATAAAGATACCTCAAGAGAAATAATTATCAATACAGAGGATGATTCAGAAGTTGAAGTAAGTTGTTAACCGCTGGAAATTATCAGAACTGTACATGGAAATGTACATATAAAAATAACGTTAATGGCTAGACAGTAGTAGTGCTAAAAATAAACGAAAGAAATAATTATTGTCTTCAAAATTATTTTATCAAATTCTCCTAAAAGAGTTACGGCGTTGTCCTGCCAATGTCATGTTCCTTGGTTATTAAAGTACATCTTAAATGTATCCCTTACACAACATTTTACGCTTTTAGCAGGCGTCATATTAATCAAATACTGCACTTATTTTTTTCTGGGATCGCACTGCTTTCATTGATGGATTAGTACCGACGTTTCGTCGCCCAACCTGGTGCCTTCATCAGGGTTTCCAGAATCGAAATATCACTCGGCGACGGAGTTGTGTGAAAACCATCACAAGGCAGTAAAAGTCCACATCTTCATAATTGATTGTTGTGTATACTTCCTGGATTCAACATTTCATATATAAATATGTATATAAGGCGGCTAAGAAATTGTTGCGACATTACAGCTGTGAACTCTAGACCTTTTGTAGTTTCTACTTGCCACTAGAAATCTTAGTATAGCAGTCAGTCTCTCAAAGGATGAGATTCTCCTTCTCACAGTAGTGTCTTGTTTTTGTTTTTAGATTATTTCAAATAAGGATCCGTAACCATCTGTAAATAATTACGCCAGTCTTCAGGTTCATGAGGTAATTTCCGAAGCAAATTCAGATGAAAGAATCTTTTCCTATTCAGCAACCATATTCTAGACCAGACATGGGCAAACTTTTTAGGGGGAGGGCCGGATAAAATAAAATATCTAGGCGGGCCGAAAAAAAAATTGAACACAATTTTTTTTTATAAGTGATAAACTTTATTTTTTATTTTTACATCACACACAACTTATATGTTACAATGGTAAAAAACGTAGAAAAAAAAGTTAAATATTGATTGTTCTTTAGAAGAGTATGAAGGCGCATGTGACATGAAACTGTGACTGTGCTTCTAAAAGGCGTTCATAATCTGGTAGAAACTGGAATGAACTGATTCACAGTAGTAAAGCTAAATGGTGGTCAGTCAATCGGTCTCTAACGCTGTTTTTACGAAGCTTCATAGTACAAAACACCTATTCAGTGTAATATTGCAACTTAATCAGTTCGAGCTGCAATTCTGGTTTTATTCACAATCTACTACGGCACTACGCACACTCAGTTAATATTAGATGCGATAATACCATAATGAGGAGACCGTTATTCTGTTATAGCTACGTGTCCTGTGTGTAATTGTAGGGATTATTCAAAACCATGTCGCGGACCGGATTGACTAGACCGAAGGGTCGCACTTGATCCGGGGCCGTACTTTCCCCATGACCATTCTCACTTTTTAATCTCATCAGACATAGTGAAATAATCACTAAAAGTAATCCTTCACCCATGATTTCAATAGAACTGAGCTAAAGACTGAAGTTAAAAACGTAAGTGCGTGAATGCGAGTTTTTGATCAGTTTTACCTGGTGTCTTGCCTAACGAAGTAAAACGTCAGTCAAGACGTTACGTGTAGACCGGCCTTAAGAGAAGAATACAACTTTGGTCTTAGAAGCGTTGATAAAAAGGCCAAACTCTTTATTGTGCTGGACTAAATTGTCCACCAAGCGTTGAGTGCAGGTAGATCACTAGCTATGACAACAGTGTCATCTGCATACCTGATATTATTATTTTTCCATTTATAAATATTATAATGTTACATCCAAATACTTCATGGAATCGGCCATATCAATAACTGAACTGTTTGTTTTGGATTTCTGAACAAACTGATTCTTTTTGTTATGCGCAGTTTCCTTGCACTTCTTACGATTTAGGTCAAGTTGCCATTTAGATCGCGCTGAATTTCTAAGCAATCCGCTGAATTCCTTACTTTCCTATAGATGACCGCATCATCAGCAAACAATCTCAAACTGCTCTTTACGTTGTCTCCAAGATAGTTTAAGAAAACTAAGAATAGAAGTGGTCCTATTACACTTCTTGAGGGACACCCGATGTAACATCTAGATTAAAAGAGGCTTTCTATCAACGACAACATACTGTAACCGACCAGTTAAAAAAACCTATATCCATTCACAAAGTTGATCCGATATACCGTACACTCGAATCTCCCCTAAAAGTCGGTTGTAGGGCACAGAATCGAAAGCTTTCCAAAATACAATAAAATTGCATCGGTTTTTGAACCTGTATCAATCAATAACTTTAATTATGTTAAGTGCGAATAGCGCGAGTTGTGTTCCTCATGATCTTATCTTCCGAAAACAATGTTGGTTCGGAATAAGCAAATTGTTCTGGTCTAGAAAATTTATAATATTCGAACATATAATATGCTCCATAACTCTACTACAGATGTTATAGATTTGGGACGGTAGTTACTCGGATCTTTCCGAGCTGCTTTCTTGAAAATCGTAGTTACCTGCTCGGAAGGTACATTTCTCTTCTAGGGATTTACTGTATATTTCAGATAGAAATTATCCGATTTCTGCCGTGTACTTTGAAAAAACTCTTTTTGGGATGCCATCCGGACCCGGTGCTTTCCCCCACTTCAGGAGTTCTCATTGCTTTATAATACTTCTATCTATTTGTAACGAATTCATCTCCAACTCCACACGACGTGGGAAGATGGGTATGCTATGCTTATTTTTATCAGTAAATGAATTTTTGAATTCTGCATCGTGTATTAGTACTGGGATATTGTTGTCACTACAACTGACTTTTTGTACGTATGACCAAAATTTCAGTGATTTGGAAGCGGCCATAAACCACGTAGCTCCATTTTGGCCTCCGTAGGCACTGGTACTTCGCTTCACACTTTGGCTATATGAGAGTGGGGGCTTTCGCGGCGTTGTACATAGATATTATACCACCACTCCCCTCTCCCACCATTTGCTCGTAGTACCACATTGACAATGCAACAGGTAGCCCCGCAGGGGCCTGGTACGCAAGTGTCCAGGTACGGGTTTGGCGAACCCGCGGTGCCCGAGCTGGAAATTTGTGAGCGCCGCAAGTTTCCCACACCGTAAACTCCTACCATGCTTCAACGACCACCGTAGGGCGTGTCGGTGGAACTTTGTGTGCCTAGGAGAACGGGGATCTTGGCTTCATCGCCCGGATCGCGAGGACGGAACAAACCTGTAAAAAAAAACCCCTCAACCTCAAGGTCAGCCAAGTGCCGAGGAGGTGTATGGGTGATGAGGGAAATCACTCGATAACGTGCAAACTCAGGGGTACCTGCGCACCCCTGTTGTATTAGCGCTTCTTTTTAAACTGGTTTTACTCGTGGGACCAAAACGAAGTCTTCCACCAAAACAAAAAATCCCTGCGGTACGGGTGTGCCGCAGGCTAATATAAATACACCCAGTTCTAAGAAGCGGGTGAGGGTTGATAGCCCCCCCCCCCCTGCTTCTGAACCAGAGTGTAACAGAAAAAAATGTTCCTTAGCGAATGCTTTTGTGATAATTGAAAGGATAGAAGGAACATTTGAAAAGGTGTCACCCTTCTATATTTCAAAGGGGCTAGAGGGTTTGGTTGGTACCCTAAATTCTGTCAAAAAACTGAGGAATGGGACGCTGCTGCTGGAAACATGTACCAGCAAGCAAGCAACCAAATTGCTTAATTGTAAGAAGCTCGGGGAGTTCGCCGTAAAATGCGAACTCCATAAGTCCTTAAATAATAGCAAAGGTGTTATTACGTGCCGGGATATTATGGACCTGGCGACAGACGAGCTTCTTAACGAGTGAAAATATCGGAAAGTGATCGAGGTACGTCAGATCACACGAAAGACTGCCACCTTCGTCCTGACGTTTGACACTCCAGTACTGCCCAAGAATATCAAGGCCGGATATTTAAACCTGAACGTCCGTCCGTATGTTCCGGACCCGATGCGCTGTTTCCAGTGTCAGCGGTTCGGACATACGACGGCGTCATGTAAGGGCAACCCCAGTTGTGGCAAGTGCGGCAAGGGCGCACATGACCCAGGTGTTAGTTGCGCGCTGCCGCCCGCATGCGTCAACTGCTCCGGGTCGCACCCTTCATGGAGTAGGGAGTGTCAAGTGTATCTTGAAGAGTGCAAGATACAGGATCTGAAGACCAAAGAGCGGATTACTTACGGGGAAACAAAGAAGGCCAAATTGCTTGCCGCTCCCATCTTCACAACTAGCTTTGCTAAGATGGCTTCAGCTCCCGTCAGGAAAGAAAGTGTTGCTACGAAGACGTCCGTTGCAGACATGGCACGAGCACAACTTGCTCATGCCAGTGCAAATGCGGCGCAAAAGTCGACAAGGTCATAACATCCAAGACCGCGGACGTCGGTAGCAACACGTCTGCGACCTCGATCACTCCAGCAGCAGTAACAAAGACCCCACCAGCCATCCAGTTAACAGCACCTCCTATTCCACCACGTGCTATTGAAATGGTAGCGATACCATTTGCTACCGGTGGAAACAGAGGTGACCAGAAGATCAGAGGACCAAAGTTTAGACAGACTGACCCGACCCAGTTTGTCAAGTCCCCTTCTTCGTCTCCTCCCAGACTGCCCAGCAGTAGGGAGAGTAAGGGGAAGAGGAAGAAGAAGAAGAAGAAGAAGAAGAAGAAGAAAAAGAATGGGGAGGAATTTGAGGAGTCCTCTGAGTCGAAGATGTCTCCGCTTCCGGGCAGGAAGAAACTGAGATGCTGGTGGACGAGTCTGGTCGCGTTCCTCAGCAGGAAGTGACGGAAGACCCACCCGAACCGGGGCGGGTGAGGCTAAATAGGTAAGGATGGCTCCCATACTCCAGTGGAACATCAACGGTTTTACAGGAGTTACACCTCTTAGCACGGTCTGATCCTTTGTGTCTCTGTCTCCAAGAGACACATTTCAGACCAACACACCAACCTGTGCTGAGAGGTTTTAACGTTTACCGAAAGGACGACACCGAGGGTGATCTAGCGAAAGGTGGAGTGGCTGTGTTTGTACGGAGCACTGTCCACTCCGAACCTGTAGCTCTCGCCTCTCCTTTACAAGCAGTAGCGGTAAAAATACATGGACCGGTGCAACTGACTGTATGCTCAATATATCTACCGCCGGGATCGCCAGTTGATTGCGGTCAGCTGGCTAACATCACTCGGCAACTCTCTCGGCCTTATCTCCTATTGGGAGACTTTAACGCGCACAATGCGTTGTGGGGTTCGACCACTAATTGACGCAAAGGTCGAGAGATTTGTAGATTATTGGAGCAGGAGGATTTGTGCATCCTAAATACCGGTCAGATGACGCACTTCACTACTGCTTCCGGTTCGTCCTCTGCCATTGATCTCTCTCTTTGCTCCGTGCATTGGGATGTGGCCCGTGACCTCCACGGAAGCGACCACTTCCCGATTTCGTTAAACATCGATTGCCAACGGGGCGAAACAACAACGACGCGGAAATGGAATATCAGAAGAGCTGACTGGCAACTTTATAGCCGGTCAGTGATACTCCAACAATGCCAGACCACCGATGACAAGGTGAAACACTTTACAGAAGTGATTCATCGGGCGGCTGATATATCCATGCCTAGCAGTTCCGGGGCACTGCGCAGAACGCCTGTCCCTTGGTAGAACGATGAATGTCGTTCCGCTATTCAGGATCGTTGACTTGCCTTGTGCCGGTTTAGGTTGCACCCAACACCTAACAACCTGGCAGCGTTCCGAATTGCTAGAGCTAAGGCGCGTCGTTTGATTAAGGAGAGCAAAAAGAGATCGTGGCAGAACTTCGTGAGCACCATTAACCGTTCCAAATCGTCAACAAAAGTATGGGAATCCATCCGCCGTATATCTGGAAGGTACTCTCGTTCTCCAGTATCTGGATTACTGGATCAGGGGCGTATAATCACCGACGAGCGAAGCCTAGCGCAGTTGATGGCAGAGTCGTTCGCTGCTATTACTTCTTCGTTGCTGAAACCGGGGTGCCAGTTTGGCAGACGAACTGCTGCCGAAAGATATATTCTAAGCTTCGACTCGACGGAATTTCAGTCGTACGACACCCCATTTACGTTTTGGGAGTTGGAGTCCGCCTTAACCGGCACCAAGGACACCGCGCCAGGACCCGACCTGATCCAGTACCAGATGCTGAGGCATCTTAGCAGAGATGCTAAAGAGTACCTTCTAGGTATTTTTAACGACATATGGACCGGAGGACACTTCCCCGACTCGTGGAAAGAAGCAACGCTAATCCCCATTTTAAAGCCCGGGAAGGACAAATTATTGCCAGGTAGTTATCGAAGCATGGCCTTAACAAGATGCGTCGGTAAGACACTACAGCAGATGGTCAACCGCCGCCTTGTCTGGTGTCTCGAATCCCGAAACCTACTGTGTCGCTTTCAGTGTGGATTTAGGAAGTTCCGTTCCACCTTGGACAACCTTATCCTGCTGGAAGCGGCGATACAGGACGCCTTTATTCGCAACCAACATCTTGTCGGCGTGTTTTTGACATAGACAAGGCCTACGATACTACCTGGCGGTATGGTATTTTAAAACAACTCCATGAGTGGGGTTTGAGGGGAAACCTTCCCCGTTTTATACAGTCATTTTTATTTCAGCGTTGCTTCCGGTACAGAGTTGGTAGGGAATTGTCGGATATTTTTATCCAAGAAAATGGTGTTCCTCAGGGCTCAATTTTAAGTGTTATTCTTTTCGCTATCCCATCTGTAATTAGGAGCCCCATAAGGTACTCCTTATATGTTGATGATTTTTTAATTTTCTGTGCCTCATCTAGCCTGAGAAGCATTGAGCGGCGGCTGCAGCTCGCGCTGAACAGGCTGGACGAATGGTCAGTGCGTACTGGTTTTCGTTTCTCTGCTGAGAAAACCCAGTGCGTACTTTTTACTCGATCTCGTAGCCTTTTACCAGAACTTCGCCTTACCCTGAGGAACACCGTTTTGAGTTTTAATGAAAGTATTCATTTTCTGGGCCTCATATTTGATAGCAAGTTATGTTGGCTACCACATCTCAAAGATGTGAAAGCCAGAGCATTAAAAACGCTCAACATTTTAAGTGCCTTTCTGGTAGGTCATGGGGTGCTGATCGCTCCTGCCTGCTACAATTCTATAGAGCCTTTGTACGATCGCGGCTTGAATACGGTTGTATAGTATACGGTTCGGCACGGGACAGTTATCTGCGCATTTTATATAGTGTCCACCATGCAGGAATCCGGCTTGCAACCGGTGCCTACCGCACCAGTCCCATTATCAGCATCTGTGCTGAGTCAGGTGAGCCGCCACTTTCCACCCGCCGACGCCTCCTCATGGTGCGACACTACTTGCACAGTGCCACAACACCAGCTAGTCCCGTGTACGACGTAGTAATTCGCCCAAATTACGAACGGCTGTGTACCAACCGCTTAAGATCAACGAAACCGTTTAGCATCCGTACAAAGGCTATTATAGATGAATATGGGTTTGAGATGCCCCCTTTTTATCACCAGGGTTGGAGTAAATCTCCTCCCTGTCTTTTAAGGAGGCCCAGAACAATTTTAGACCTGTCACGGTACAGCAAGCTGTTTACCGCTGACAGTGTTTTTATTAAAAATTTCTATGATGTTATGAACCAGCATCACCATTTCACTCCGGTATATACGGATGGGTCTAAGCAGGCTAACGGAGTAGGCTGCTCTGTAGTGTTCCCTCGAGCGACTTACACATTCAAACTACACAGCATGTGCATCGTATACACTGCAGAGTGTTACGCATTGTTGAAGTCGCTCCAGCATATGAAGGTAAGTCGGGGTCAAAAGTACATCATATTCTGTGATTCCCTCAGTTGCATTCAGGCCTTGGGAAGCATGTACCCAGCAGATCGTCTTGTCCAAGACATACAGGATACCCTCCGATCCCTCCAATCTTCTGGAAAGGAGGTCGTATTCTGCTGGGTACCTGGTCATGTGGGAATCAGGGGGAACGAGGCAGCTGATGAAGCTGCCAAGTTAGCCTGCATCAAGGTCAGAATTGACTTTGATCCGGTCCCAAAGTCTGACCTTGCCTCGGCGGGGAAAAGATTTGTTGTTGACGTTTGGCAGAGAGAGTGGCTGGAGGTAGAGCATAAGCTCCGGCTGGTTAAACCGACCGTTCAGCCGTGGAGCAGCTCCTTCCAGCGGGCGAGGAGGGATGAGGTCCTCCTTACTCGCCTCCGTATAGGGCACTGTCCTCTGACACACAGCTTTCTTCTCCGCCGGGAGGACCCACCGGAATGTGATGCTTGTGGCGTACCTCTGACGGTGCGCCACATTTTAATTGATTGTGCTTCGTTTATAGACTTGAGGGCAGACGTTGGGCTGGCCAACGATCTGGCCCTTATTTTAAACAATGAAACCAGCAGTGTGGCGAGGGTTTTAAAATTAAGCGTATTGGCCGGGCTAGTGCCTAAAATTTTAGGCAGATCGGCCTAGTTTTAAGATGGATGGGTGGCCTATTTACAGCCTCCCATCCATGTGCAACGTTTTTATTACTTATTGTTTGTTATAATTCCTGTCTCGCTGGCCGTTATACAACCAACGACACGTGTTTTTAATATTCTTGTGAACCTGCTTGGCCCCTTTACAGCCATCCAGGTGTTGTACTGTGTAAAGTACTGGTGGCAATTTTAAAGCCACGTCTGATTTTATTATTTATTTCATTTGCTGTCTGTATGGCCGACCCTTTTACAGTCGACCATGCAGACAGTATTTTATTAGTTTCTTAAGCCACAGTCTTAGCTGGTAATTGTTAGGGCGCTAATGACCCCGCTGTCGACGTACCCTAAAGCAGCAACAACAATAGCAGCAGCAACAGGTAGTGAAGTGAAATATTTCGCAACATAACGTCGATTCTTACGGCAGAATCAAATGTAAAGTAACCATTAGCCTCTATATGTTTATCATCCTAGGTATGTCAGTAGCCATCTCTTCTTTACAATCGTAAGCGAGTAAAATTTCATCCACCATCTCGTTCGAAACGACTAATCCGGAATATATTTGTATTGATTCTTCAAGCCTATGTACTCGCCATACAGCTAATAAATTAATATTGAGTGAATGTTGTATAGTAATACAGCACAAGTCATCTTCTTTTGTGTTTACCGAACGTGCATGTGCAATGGGAACATGTATCATATTAAATCTTTTTATAATACCGGAATTAAAAAATTACCAGTCCGTTGGAGGAAATGTATAGATAAAAAGGGAACTATGTAAAAAAATTGGTAATTTATTTTGAGATATTTTATATTTGATCTTTGCTCCCGTGTCTAAAGGCTCTGATGACATGTGACGGCTTCACAGCGTACTGAATCCTCGCGGTCAAAGTGCTTGTGCAATTCTGTAATTCCACTCATTTGTTTATTGTTATGTCACTAATCTGGGGAATACATTTTATTGTAATAACATGCCTCCTTGGTGTTTCAATTTTCAGAAACATTAGCTTATCTACTCCTTCATTTTCAGCGGTAAAGATATAAGTTTAATTTAAACGTTTACCTCTCTGGAGATGATTCACATGAAGGACGAACAAAAATTTTATGCACAGATGAAAATGGCTAGAAGATGCATAATATATTGGAGGAATGGCTGTTAAAGGTGTATGACGTAATAGAGGACGTAGGCATGTCGGAAAAGAGGATTGGATACATTTTACATCTTCTTCTTGCTGTCGTCAGTCTTTCGACTGGTTTGATGCAATCCTCCATCCCTTCCTATCCTGTGCTAACCTCTTCATTTCTACATACCCCTTACATAAAGAATTAAATATACGAAAGCTTTGTGCGAGATGCGTAGCGCAGGTGTTAAATGCTGACGGAAAACAAATGCTATAACGAAATTCTTAACAATGTTTATGCAGTTATAAAAAGGATACATTCAATTTCATGCACAGATTTGTTGTTATAGGTGACACTAGGATCGACCACTTCACGCCAGAAACATGGCTGTTCAAAAAATATAGCTTAAGTACAAATTGTTGGCGTGTTCACACTTGACACAAAATTTGGCTCCTTCTGACTTGCACTTATTTCCAAATCTAAAGAAATTAATGGCTGGAAAACTTTTAGAGCCAACTGAAGTGGCGATAGCACCCGTAGGCAAGTATTTTTCTGAACTTTAATGTATCTCTCTTCAGGTATTCACTGCAGGCCAAGAACTTTTTGTTTTTATCTATTATACTACATGGAAATGGGGTCCTACGAGGGTGAGTCAAATGAAAACCTTAAATTTGTAATAAAAAAATCGAAATTTCACGCCGTTATCCTGTAAGTTGGTAAGCGTGCTACAAGCAGCGTGCAGAATGGCCTAGTGCAGATGCACAAATACCGTCGCAGTATCAGTATAAAGATGGCTGCCCCACTTGAGAGTTACACCAGGGAAGAACAGCGTTCTGTTATTCGGTTTTTGAGTAGTGAAGGTGTGAAACCTATTGAAATTCACCGAAGAATGAAGGTTCAGTACGGTGATGCATGTTTGTCATAGCAGCAAGTCTGCGAATGGAGTAAGAAGTTCGCAAATGGTGTGACTTCAGTGGAAGATGCATCTCGTCCAGGTCAGGCACAACGAGTTGTGACTCCACAGAACAGTTGAAGCCATAGTGATGGAAAACCGCCGAGTGACACTGAATGACTTTGCAGCATGTTTAAAGATTAGTCATGGTTCAGCACACCACATTGTGCATGATGTGCTCCAGTTTTACAAAGTGTCTGCAAGATGGTTGCCACGGCAGCTGACTCCTGAAATGAGAGAACGACGTGCTGATGCTTGTGAAGAACTTCTTCGGCGCTTTGAACGAGAAGGTGATGGCTTCCTTGGAAGAATCGTTACTGGGGACGAAACCTGGGCTCGCTTCCACCAACCGGAAACGAAGAGAGCGAGCAAGGAATGGTGCCATTCCTCATCACCAAAACCAAAGAAGTTTCGAACAGAACCATTAGCAGGGAAGGTTATGCTGACTCTCTTTTGGGACGAAAAAGGCGTCATTTTGGAACATTACATGCCTAGAGGGACCACTGTCACCAGTGCATCATACCCAGATCTCCTAAAAAATCATCTTCGGCCTGCAATAAAATCAAAGCGAGGTGGATTGCTGTCATCAGGTGTTCTTTTGCAACATGACAATGCAAGGCCCCACACTGTCCGTACAACAGTTGCAACAATCACAGATCTGCATCTTGAGTGTCTTCCTCATCCACCATACTCACCAGACCTTGCCCCAAGTGATTTCCATATGTTTGGACCACTCAAAGAAGCAATCGGAGGAAAGAAGTTCCGTTCTGATGAAGAGGTACGCCACGCGGTGCATGAGTGGTTGCGCGAACTACCAAAAGATTTTTTTTCTGAAGGAATTTATGCACTTTGTAAGTGCTGGAGGACTTGCATTGAGCGTGGGGGAGATTATGTTGAAAAGTGATACAGCTTTGTACCACTTCTGCACAATAAATATTTAAAAAAATATTTAAGGTTTTCATTTGACTCACCCTTGTAGAATACCAATGCAGTTGGTCAGTTAAAAGCCATTGGCTGGGGATATGCTAAAAACCAGCGTTTCTCAATCTTTTTTAACGTGAGGACCAGTAAAATGTCAATATTTCTACGGACCGCTAAGTTATATTGACCTAATTTTTCACCTCCGTTTATATTAACCAAACCTACCGCATACGGCGGTCACTTAATACATACAAGCAATAAGGTCCTCATGAAACGTTCATTAAATTTATCCTAAAAGCTCTGGAAACGTATTTAGCGAATACACTATTATAATGACACTTCAGTAATATCCTCGAAAAGCAGATTATTTTTTTCGCTGCAAGGCATGCCAGATATGCTCAATAATGTTCATGCTTGGGAAGTTTGGTGGTAGGGGAGGTGTTTAAAATCAGAAGAGTATTTCTGAAGCGTCTTTGTAGCAATTCTGGACGTGTGGGGTGTCTCATTGTCCTGCTGGAATTGCACAATGGGCATGAATGGATGCAGGTGATCAGCCAGGATGCGTAGGTACGTGTCACATGTCAGAGTCGTTTCTAGACGTATTAGGGGTCCGATGTCACTCCAACTGCACACGCCCCAACCATTGGAGCCTCCACCAGCTTGAACAATTCCCTGCTGACATGCAGGGTCCATGAATTCATGAGGTTTTCTCCATACCCGTACACTTCCATCCGCTCGATACAATTGGATACCAGACTCGTCAGACCAGACAACATGTTTCCAATGTCGGTTTTGACGGGCCCAGGCGAGGCGTAAAGCTTTGTGTCGTGTACTCATAAGGGTTCATGAGAGGGCCTTCGGCTCCGAAAGCCTATATCGATGATGTTTCGTTGAATGGTTAGCACGTTAACACTTGTTGATAGCCCAGCATTGAAATCCGTAGCAATTTGCGGAAGGGTTGCATTTCTAACACGTTGAACGATACTCTTCAGTCGTCGTTGGTCCCGTTCTTGCCGGATATTTTCCTGCCACAGCGATGTCGGTGATTTGATGTTTTACCGGATTCCAGATATTCACAGTGAACTCGTGAAATGGTCTTACGGAAGAATCCCCATCTCATCGCTTCCTCGAAGGTGCTGGGTTCCATCTCTCCTGCGCCGACTATAACACCAAGTTCAAACTCACTTAAATCGTGATAACCTACCATTGTAGGAGCAGTAACCGATCTAACACCTGCGCCAGACACCTGTTGTCTTATATAGGCGTTGCCGACCTCAGCGCCGTACGCTGAGTGTTTACATATCTCTCTGTTTGCATACGCATGCCTATACCAGTTTCTTAGGCTCTTCAGTGTATATATTCCGCCGAGGATTCTTAAGTGATTCGCACTTCTATGGTATGCTACCGATCTGAAGTGTCTAGAATTTAGTGGGTCTGCAGCTGGCCCGTGATTACCCAAATGTTTATATGAACATCTGTTTCTCGCTTATGCTCAGAAGTATTTCCACGTCTCTTAGAACAAACGATGCTTAAACAACAAAAGGAGTGTCGCAATATTTCATAACAATTAGTTTTTGAATGTAGAATCTAAATATTGAACTATAAAATTCAGGCATAGATTTCTTACACCATTGACGCGGAAAAATGGCGATGTTTGTGCAGCTATCGATTTTACTGGAGCGTCTTCGTAACTGAAGTTGGCTAAATTTTCAAATTCGCCTGGTATACGTTTACACCAGAAGTATTTAAAGTGTTCAATATTTTTAAAATGGAGATTATTAAAAAAAAAACTATATCTGCAAATGGTAGTGGAAGCGTTTTTACGTTTTCTAAAATCTTAAAAATCGGTTGTACTTTCCCTGAGGTCATATAAATATTACTATGTTAATGTTAGTGGCCTTATATTCCGCCACTTTTCATTGTCCACACTAAAAGTTATTAGTGAGTTTTTGACCTTTAATGTGCAAACTATTTTATGAATCCATATTCAGCTATATCTTCGCCAATTGTGAACCGATTTTTTTTTATATATTAGAATATACTTTCAAAATTGTCCCATATCCAGGCCCGCTGTAAGCGGGCGTGCACCGCACGCGGGCGGCACATCCTGGGGGGGGGGGGGGGGCGGCATATCGAGTAATCGTCTGTCGCCGCAGGGACAGTAGCAACGCTGCCCCGCGAAATAAACTTGAAGTGCAGGAAATAGGGGGCGGAAAATTTAATGTTCGTAGGAGCAGCAATCTCAGTTTATAGACCCGGTTCGGAAAATTCCTAGATCCACTACTGGCTGTAGTTGGACAGGGGGCGGCATTATCGGTATTGCACAAGAGCGTTCAAATTGCTGGCTGCGGACCTGCCCATATCAATTCCATTGAAATCATTTTGATTTTTTAGGCCATTTAATTTCGAATTTTTGTATATCCCTTTGCTATTATCTGGCGGAGCATTCTCGCAGTGGAAATGCCTATCACGATAACTGCCCCATATTGAGTGATGTGTTCGACTTTGCTATTTTAATAGGGAGTTTATATCACAAATTATATACAAAAGAATAAAGCAATCTGACTGAGCTTCTATAAATTGTTTGAGTGTACTCAATTCCAGAATTGAAATATCGGAAAAATCAGTCCTGGATTACGGGATTGCAAAATCTCGGATTGCTGGTATTTGTGTTGTAGTTGTTTCTTACTAATATTTAGAGGACTGGAATTAGGCCTCAATTTGACCGTATTTTTTTGTTAATATCAGATCAAAATTCCCTTCACGCCGAGCCTTCGCCATCACTGCTGTGCCACCCGCCCCTCTCATCTTTGGTCGTTTGTGTCAGCCCGCAAAAAAAAAAAAAAAAACACTTAGTTGTTGTATAGATAATGCAATCTATCCATTTCTGTGAGATTTCTCTTCGAGCGAACTATTTAATAACTTATCGTGTCTCAAGCCGAGCTACTGAGCATGATTTTTTTTTCTGATGAAATTTTTGTTAAGTCTTATTTGTGAAAATCTGAGCACGCTGCTCATCACTGTTTTGAAATATTGGTTGTGTTTTATTTTCCCGCTTCTCAAACGATCATCCTTTTCTTCACTAGTTTTATCTAAACGGCGCTGTCTTATTCGAGCAGCATGTTTAGAGGGCCTACCCATATTTAAAATACGAAACATAGTACTATTAAAAATTTAATAATAAAAATGTTTTACAAAAAAATAAAAACCGCCTTCAAAAAAGTTAAAATTAAGTTTAATTTTGAAATAAGTTTATACCTTACTTAGATGAAAATAAACCTAAATTAACAATACATTACAATACTTTTACAATGCATTAATCAGTTATTTTTGGATTCGGTGTCAGCAAAAGCAAGAAAAACAAAATATTACAATTAAAAAGAATGACACTCATTAGATTAGCTGTGAAGATTTTACCGTATGATGCAGTCTGCCAGCTGACTCTGGTACGCAACGAGGCCGAGCCACAGATCAAAATACTGTCTAATTTCTTTTGCTAAACCGTCTCCCGCAAAAATAATTTCCTCCTCACTATATGCTGTAAAATATTTGGAATTTTCGTAAGTACTCCTCTTGTCGCCTTGAACAGCAAATAAAGTGCAGTAATTCGTTCCTCGGCATTAAAGCATGTCCGCTGAGTGTCAGCTGGCACCGGTTCCAAAAATAACGGATTGATGTTAAAATGTCAGTAATGGTATTTGTAATATATTGTCTGTTTAGATTTTTCTTCTAAGCTTGGTATAAACTTCAAAGTTCGTGTTTTTTAAGGCAGTTTCTATTTTTTTGTGAAACGTTTTTTTCACTTCTCTAGTATAAAGCCGTCCTTGCTTTATACTCGTAAGATAAATCTAACTCTTCCGTACATTTATTAATAGGAGCATATTGTGGAACAGGTTGAAATTAACCCTTATTCCTATGTTAATATTATTGTGGAACTTACTAGCATCACGAAAAACTCTGACAATTTCAGCGTCTTTGGTTTGACTCTAACGGAATATCTTCAGTATGTCATTTTATTTTTCATTTATTGTAGTTTTTTCAGTGTTTAAGCGAGTAATACCAGCAGAACGACGATTATATTTTCTGTACGTTGCATTTTTTTTCCTTCCAAATTCATACACTTGTTTAGTGATGAAAGTGCAGCCAATGAGTAGCGCTATCCTGCTGTCAATTCAGGAACATTCATTAAACAAACATTTACCACCGCCTCCCGTCTATATTCATGTTTGCGGCAATTCTCGTCTATGACCGGATGTAAGTTATTATCTATAATATAAAAATGAATCGCAAAATGTGTTGGTAAGCGCATAACTCAACAACGCCTGGACCAATTTGGCCAATTTTTTTTTTTTTTAAATGTTCGTTGGAGTTCAAGGATGGTTTTTACGGCGAGAAAAATTCGAATAATTGCCGGAAAATCCCTTAAAACAGCCCTTTTCTTTTCCCAACCCTTAAAACAGCCCTTTTCTTTTACCCATATAAACATTTCCTATACCATTTATCAGATTGCAATGAAACTTTGGAGAGTTTTCGAGTGTGCGTCTGCAAAGGTTCCTGTGAAAAAAAATTTCCAAAAAGTCAGCCCTATTCCCCATAACACCCCATAATTTAGCCAAACCACATTTTTTATTCGATTTAGATAGGAATTTGTACACTTATACTTTAAAACAAACAGAAAAATACTGCCTACGTATGGTTTCCGAATATTCATCCCCTCTCCCCCTTTCCACCTCCATTACATTTTTACCCCATAATTTAGGCAAAACCACGTTTTTTATCCGATTTAGATAAGAATTTGTACACTTATACTTTAAAACAAACTGAAAAATACTGCCTACGTATGGTTTCCTGAATATTCATCCCCTCTCCCCCTTTCCAACCCCATTACGTTTTCACCCCATAATTTAGGCAAACCTCATTTTTATCCGATTTAGATAAGAATTTGTACACGTATACTTTAAAAAAGAGAGAGAAATACTGTACACATTAATTTCACAAAAACCCAATTCCTCACCTCTCTTTCCACCACCTTAATTACACCCTCTGTCTGTCTATCTGTTTGTCCTCTATGCGCTCCTAAACCGTTCGTCCGATTATGGTGAAACTTTGGTGAGTTGTCGAGTGCGCATCCGGGGTGGTTCCTAAGAAATAAAATTTCCAAAAAACCACCTCCTCTTCCCCATTACACCCCACAACTTAACAAAACCTACGGATTTTATCCGATTTGTACGGAAATTTGCGTACATATACTTTAAAATAAACAGAAAAACACTGTCTACATTTGGATTCCAAAAACGCACCCCCTTTCCCCCTTCCCGCCCCTTAATTTTTACACAAACCTACACTTTTTATCAGATTTCCATGGAACTTTGCACGCATATACTATTAATAAAATAGAAAAATGCTGTAGACATTAATTTTACAAAAACACAATCCCTCTCACCCTTTCTACCCCAAAACCACCCCCTCTTCCCGTTGCATCCCATAATTTAAAAAATACCCACAGATTTTATCTGATTTTGATGGAAATTGGCACACAGAAAAACACTATAGACATTATTTTTACCAAAACCTAATCCCTCTCCCACCCAAAAACCACCTCCTCTTCCCTCCTACTCCCCATAAATTAAGAAAACCTACAGATTTTAACCAATTCTTTAAAACAAATTGAAAAATATTGCTTAGCGTAGGGTTTCCAAAAACGCCATCCCTCATACCCCTTCACATCCCCCTAATTTAAACAAATACACAGATTTTATCCTATTTCTATAGAAATTTGCACACGTATACTTTAAAACAAACTAGGAAAATACTATCTACATGTGGATTCCAAAAAGGCAACCCCTTCGTCCCCTTTACATCCCCTTAATTTTTTGCCACTGTGTTATATATAAAGGTACAGTTTTTACCCGATTTTGAAGGAATTTTAACACAGGTATACTTTAAAACAAGCAGAAAAATACTTATGTAAATTTGGTTAGCCTAATCCCACCCCTCTTCCCTTTTACCCCCTCCCTTCTTAATTTCCAATTATATTATCAAAACCCACAAATTTTTATCCGATTATGATGAAACTCTGTTGAGTTGTAGAGAGTACGGCTGGGAAGGTCCTGATTTTTTTTTTTTTTTTTTTTTTAAATCCTCCACCCCTTAATTTAAACAAACCCATAGAATTAATCAGATTTCCACCAAAATTTGCAACATATGGTATCCAAAATTGCAACCCCTTTTCCCCTTTAAACCCCCTTAATTTTTGCCAGTATACCTTATATAAAGCCAGTTTTTTTCCAACTTTTTAAGGAACTTTGCACACATATACTTTAGAATAAACTGAAAAATACTGTCTACATTTGGTATGCCTAAACCAAGTCAAGCAATAGCGAAGCATTGCCGGGTCAGCTAGTAGAGTATGAAAAAACGTACACTACACAGTGGACATATTAACTGTATTTCTCCTAAAATGCTCCTTCGCAATTAAAGATACAAGAAATTTGTTTTAGTCTATTATAAAATATGGAAAAATATTTTTGAAATCACGTTGTCAACTGGTATGAGCAATATTTCTCAGTGTAAAATGAATTAGTCATGCCTAGTTTTTCTTTTATAAGTATAAGACCAGTAAAACTTTTTTTCCGCGTAAGCTTAACAAGTTTGTTTTTATTTCTGTTGAAACTTTTTAGGCGGAAATCCTAGTAAACAGAGTTACCGAAATAGGATTTTTGTTAGTTTCTTTTCGTATGTCCTCGTTGTTTTTTCTCGTATGTGAAACAAAGCAATTTTATTTCCATTTTAGGCCTCGAATGGCTATTTCACCCATAAAATGTTTCTACGGAGGGTAAAAATAATCAATTTTTTTATTGTAGTTCGCCAGAACATCGCTATCATTAATGCTCTGGATATCTTCACGAGTCTCAATTTTGTAATGTTACTAAAGAGCTCCTCCAATACCGTTGTCATAAGAGACCGGAGGAATTTATTTTCCTCTCGGGAATGATCTCTGTATTAGCCGGAGGCAGCTAAATCGATAGCAGCGCCTCTGCTGGTATATCGACTAGTCGCCACGTGAGATGCGCAGCCTCGCCACAAACTACGGCAATCATAAAAACAATAAAATGCCTCGGATTCCACAAAGACTCTAATGTAGTCATTATGCGGTGGAGAACATGTTACCCTACACATCCACTTCTGAAATTTCACGATTTTATTCTTTAAATTCGTTCCTTGTTTGAAGTCAATTGCTATGCACTTTGAATAAATAAGTTGCCTACATACTATATAATCTCCTAAGCTCACTCATTCACTTACCACGATAACTATTGGCTGGAGAACGGTGTCATTTGTCAGCCTTCATTCGCAAAACAGCGACCAGAGATACCATTAGAAGAAATTTGTGGTTACGTCCACAATTTAATAGCCAAGCAACTGTTATCAAATTAATTGCCATGATACATTCATTATGTTTACTTTTCGTAGTGTTTCATAGTTGAAAAATATTGATAAATTTTGCGGCTGAAAATCGTGGATCTGCTTTTCAGTAACATGTTACTAATGAAAGCAACTTAAACTTTTACAAATGTAATTACTCATGGTCTCTGCTATAACCACGAATGCCAGTTGTCATTCCGGCTTAGGATAAATTTCAATTTAATTAAAACTTTCACTAATGTTTTTACGTGACCAAAATTTATACATTATGGTTTATTTGCTTTTTAGGTATTTTACTGACCACTTTCGTTAATGGCCTTTGTTCATGTTCGCTGGGCGTGAGTTATTAGGTTAATTTAAGTGGACATCTGACCAAATAAGTAAGCGAATCATCTATTCTGGCAATTCTTTTTTCGGAGGATCTCAACTGTTTAATAATATGGAAATTAAGATCTCTGGCCGCTACAGATACTATGACCAATGATTACATTGAGTGTTTGCCTAGTCTCAATAAAAAAAAAGAACGTGATGCTTTGGAAACAAACAGGAAAGTAAATAAAGAGAATGACGGCTACATGGGCCTTTATGGAAAAGTGACGGCTAGTACCCTGGACCAAAAAGTGTAATCGATACCCCGCGCAGGTGTTCCGGTGTAACTGATACCCCCTTCCCCTCCCATCCTTCTGATATGCCCATCCCATTGTTCTATTGTTGGGCTAACTGCCTTCCCAACCAACCACAGTTCCAGCTGCCTTCCCTTGAAATCGATACCCCGCGCAGGTGTTCCGGTGTAACTGACACCCCCCCCTCCCATTGTTTTGTTATGCCTTCCCCACTAACTACAGTTTCAGCTGCCTCCCTCTCCTAGTAATCGATACCCCGTGCAGGTGTTTCAGTGTAACTGATACCCACCACGCTGACCTTGAAATCAATACCGCGGCGAGGTAGATCCCTGTTGTAACTGATACCCGCCGCGTTGACCTTGAGACCCCGCGCAGAGAACATTTGGCCGGCGGGTGAACAAAAACTGGTTGTCCCTACCTGGAAAAGTATCTTGTTACCATACTGGGGTATGACGATCACGTATTTACGCATGGCTAGTCGACTCGCGCCCTTTGGATGATGTAATATAATAATTAAGAATTAGGACATTCCAGCTAATAATGACTTATAGTTCATGAATTGAAGTTTGATAATAATAAATAAATTTGGGTGTTTGTATGTGTGTGTGTATTTGATTTCTTTTAATTAACCCACAATTGGCAATTAAAATACATTTTCAACGGCACATACAGCATTACAAAATAAGTGTCCTTTACAAAGTTTTATCAAATTATTTTTCTTGAGTTCTCATAGGGGCGGACATCTTATATCTTTGTCTGAAAGCTTCCATGGTTCGGATTCCACGTTAAACTGTAGGCGCCTTAAGTAAGGTAAGGAGCAAACAAAATGGCCACCCTACTGCCCAGGGCCGGCGTTAGGGGGGGGGGGGGTAAACGGGTCAAATGTACCGGGGCCCGCCCGTCTGATTGGGGGGGGGGGGGGGCCGGCCACCTACTGTAGGGGCCCTCCGCTCGACAAGTTGTAGAACTAAAAAAAAAGGGGTCGCCGATTTGGTCTGAGGAAGGGCCCTAACCGATGAATTGGCCGAGTGCCCCCAACTGGTTACGTGACTGCTAAGAACGCTTACCCCGGGCCCCAAAATCCTAGCGCCGGCCCTGCTACTGCCAATTCAAGGCTAAGTATATCTCATTCAGGAGATTTCCAACTAGAAACATAAACTACCTTTTTACGTATATGTTCCAACGGTTCCAGATATAAAGTCGGTATTTTATTTGTCTGACACTTACTTCCTGTTACTACAAAAGGACCTCATATAATTACAAATCTTTTAGAGCCAGAGCGGCTCAGTGGTTAAGGCGTCTGACTTGAATGTGAAAGATTCCGTCTTCGAATTCCTGTATCTGAGGTGAATACTCGTAGGCCCGTAACCAGAATTTAACGTCCGACTATAGCTTGCAGTAAAGTATTCCATGATTCGGATTTAAAGTTAAACTGCAGGTTCCCTTAAGTAAGATAAGGTGGCTAGTTCCTTCCTTCCTTCCTTATATCCGATACAAACTAAGGGCATTAAAATTAAATTATTTCGATTTTAGTGAATTATGGATGAAACAAAATGGAAGAATTTGTTGCATCAGCTAACAGGAAGCACCATTTGTTTAATAGTAAATTAGAAGTAGCTGTTAGTCTTGAAAAGATTACTGTCAAGATTTTTATGGGAGAAAAACGTGAGATCTCGAAAGGTTAAAGAAAGATTTGTCGAAGAAATTCAGTCATCGGGATTCAATATACAGCACAGTCTTACAGTCAAGTTTTCTATCATTTCCCAAAATCACTCAAGGCGAGTGCAGGAATAATTCCAGTGTATTACATTCGTCCACGTTTCAGAGTTAATTTGTATATGCAGGTCTAAATATCGAGCCTGCTTGGTGGGTTTTTAATGTTCGGGATTGTCATACGGGAGATCGCTGGTTCTCTCTTTAGTGCATTCCATTCGTTTTCTTTTCAGAGTTATTTCTTGTACGCCGGTCTGAATATCTAGCCTGGTGGGTGAGATTTTAAAGCAAAGGAATGAATAAGCAGTGGTTGGAGACGTATGTTATATTGAATGCATAAAGACGATAGGCTTATTACAAGATCGGCAAAGTCAGGAAGATAGAGTAATATCTCCTCCACCAACCAGTCTACAAACTTTACTAGATAAGGTTTTATATCCGTGCTGTAGTATCTCTTGCGATCACTACGGAAGATTTTACACAGTGTTATATATAACAGTTTAAACGTTAGTTGTAGAACATTAAAGACAGTGACGATGTTATTACCACTGGAGAAGTGCATCGGAAGTCGAAAGCTATGAGGATCATAGAATACCTAGCCTGATGGTGAGCAGTAAAGTTCGGATCTATTCTTCGCGAGGATATGGAGCACGCCTTTACATTCTGATTTTCTTTCATTCCCAGAAATCACTCGAAAGGAGTGCTGGAATTATTCGTCCTCCTTTCAGAGTTATTTTTTATATGCCGAAATAATTATTGAGCATGGTGGGTGAGTTTTTAACGTTCGGGACTGTCATGCGAGAGGTGGAGGTTTCGATTTCCGGTCCGGCTGTTCATTAGTAACTGTTGTAGTAGTACTTTAGACACAAATAAACGTTTATCGCCTAGAGTCACTTCGAACACTTAGACAACAAAAAACACGTTTAGTGGTCTTTGTGCCGGTAGGAAGGGATGATTTTTTTTATTGGTAGCCATTTGAGACAATTTTTCTTTGTTTATTTGGCCGGGAGTCCTCGAATAGTAAAAAGTAAGAGTTTCGAATTGCCACGCGGTCCGTCTATGTCGTAGTTAACAAGCTTACAGTATTGTTTCGGCATGGACAGAGAAGACCTTAAACCCTTTCGTTTTTGTGGATAGGTGATTTGATCTTCACTCTTCAGCAGACTGTCAAACACGTAAAAATTCTCTCACTTTATTTTCGCTGTATTCCTCCTTAAACCCCTGTATTGCGACCTTTTTATATAAGTGTAACGTCCACTAAGTTGTAGAAGATGTTAGATCATTTGTGGATTTTTTCGTCAGTGCCAGTGTGTGTTCCAAAGTCTAAACGGATCTCGTGTACAACCCCAAAAGGGCATATAGTGAACAACGCGATGTGGGCAGTTCTTAACCCAATACATGCGACAAATGCGGTACAGAACACAGTGGGAAAATGAAGAATGCATACTTCCTGCAGGAACAGCGGTTACAGATGCATATTGCCGGGGATTGGTACATATCCAAAGTTTTCATGAACTGCGCCTCTCAAGAATAAGCTAGGAAAGGCGTCAAACAAAAACTCTTGAAAGTATATTCTTTTAGGACTTGCAGAATATTGACAACTTATACATGTACACACCAGTGTCAAGGATCATAGAAATATACTTGGTCTCACAACTATTGATAGACGTTCCTCAATTTCTTGAGTTAGTGGTCAGATCCTCATTCTGTTTCTATTTCATGCATATTTTGACAAGGTGTGTAATGGGTATTTGAGTGGGGTGATTTCAGGAAACCATGGAAAAACTGAATTCTTTGTGGTTGGACGGGGATTCGAAGCTGCCTCTTCCCTAATGCGAGATCAGAGTGTTACCACTCGTCCACCAGTCTCGGTACCCTATCATCGTCAACCCCGCCCCTCCTTTTAATCGACACCCTCTGTAACCTCAACTAGCTTACTGCTTCGCTGAACACAGTAATCGATACCTGGTTGAAATTGATACCAGCCCCCCATAACCTCAAAAAAGTTCAAACTTCGCTGCACATTGTAAGTGATAGTCCACGCAGGTGTTCCTGTGTAATCGATACCCCTGCAACCCCATATAGCTTGTAATCGTTACCCCGCACAGGTAGAAACCTGCTGTAATAGATACCCTGCTTGTTGACCTTAAAATCGATGCCCCCACAGGAAACTGATTGAAATCGATAGCACCGCTCAGGTGTTCGTGCATAGTCTCCCAACCGACCTAGCGTCATTCTGCAGTCATGCCTCGTCAAGTAATGTTGTTCTCGTTAGTGTATCAGCCGAACGCTGGTAATTCAAAGGGTTTTGCGATAAGTTTATCGTTTAAAGACTAATTTTAATCTGTTGCAGTGCTCTTAAGTGGGGCACAAAAAGTTACACTAACGTATGAAGAATGGATCGAGCTGATCCAAGCATTGGACGTAGTATCAGACTTATTCAACACTGCATGCACCCAGACCGAAGTTTCACTCGGCGAGCTCACCGTCTCCCACCGAACGGTTGCCGGGGTGAAAATAGTATGTTTTTACCCAAATATTGATCCTACCAGCGGCGTCTTCTTAGGCGATTCGTTTTGGAGGAACCTCATCAGTGCGCAACCGGCAGTGACCGGCGCACACAGGGGTATTTGGCACAAATCAAAATTATTTCTACGTATTTTTATTTCGTTTATTTTGTATATTAGAACCTATAACTACGACGTAGGAGTAATAATAAAGAACATATACTTTGAACACGCACTATATTACATAATAAGCACTTACTTACAAAATACCTAAACAATAATCATATACATACACTATAATAATATTGTGACGAACAGTTCCATCCTTCTTCGTCGGAAGCTTCATCTGGTGTCTATGCTTAGGTCGTCTTTTGTTTCGTTCTCATCTTGAATACTCGGGTCCCATGAAAATAACGTTTTAATAGTTTCTGGTTTCAATAATTTACATTTTTGGGGGGCTTTGGGCCTGATGAATCTCAAATACGGATCAGTAGTCAATAAAAGCTTATTAATGACATGTTGCATTGATTACAGCAAAATTTTCCAGAGTATCTCTCCCTAAATTGTCGATAATATTTGTTTCTAGCTTCTGCTGCTGCTTCGGACAGAGTGCCTGTAATGCATGCTCTATTATAATCGTAGTACTTGTGTAGGTGACATTGGATGTCACGAGTACATTTCAATGTACACCTCAACCGTTTCGTGGCAGCGGGGAGCAATTTTTTTATTTTTTTTATCTAACTTGTGCTCGCTAGATATCATTCACATAATACTATAAAATCTGTCAATGTTTAGTCAATACCTGTAATCTCTGCGAAAATCGTTTCCCACAATCAGTCAAATCATCGCTAGTTTTTCTCGGCCGACCCACATTGGACGGATTGGATTTTATAGGGATTTCGAAACATCCTTGAAACGAACCATGGTATTTCTTTAAAAATATATCTCGGTTCTCTTAGAAGCCTGACATTTTGTTTTAATTTCCAATTTAAGGCTTGAAAACGTTTGTCCGAACTGTTGCGTTTGTTCGACCGTGAATGTAGGTTGATTTAAAATATTTTTTCCGATTCATTCCAACTTTTGCACGAAATAATTTCCTTTCTCATGTTTACTCATATCATAAATAACTTTTCGGGTCATGAGCTTGATACCATAAGAGCCCAAAACAAAGAAAATCTTAGATGAATTAATGACAAAAAATGAAGTTTGCTTTATTTTAAAGAATCTAGATTTTTTTCTAATAAATAGACGTTTGGCACTTTTTGGCACCTAAATTTCAATGAAACTCCAAGGTAGTACACTAAACTAACACCATACAAGAAATCAGACCCGGGAAAGGTCGGAAAATACAGGGCGTTCGCCGGGAAACGCAACCCACTGTTAGCGCTACAAGGAAGAAACTGCTCCCGGCGAGCGAGCGCTCAGTTTCCGGCATTGTTCGACCGTCGGCCGCGGACTATTTCATAAACTTGTGTGCTAAGCATTTAAATGTGACGTAATTCATTATCTTACCTTATAAAAGATGCTGGAAGTGTTGACCCTCTTGTGTAATGCACATTTCACATCTTCTGAACATATTTCGAGACGCACGCTGCCCTAACTGACTTAATGATTTTTTGGGTGACTGTTCTAGTCGAAAAGCGATATCGTCAATTTTCTTCTCTGTAAGAATACGGTTGACCGACAGTCTCTTTTTGTTAAAAAATGAACCCGTTTCTCTTACTTTTTTAACCAGACGCAGAATTGTTGATTTAGCTGGCAGTAAAGCGCCAGGAAATTCGCGACGAAATTTACTGCGACACTTTTTAAACGACTTCTTCTTCACATATGTATCGTAGAGAAATATTCTTTGTTGCAAACTCTAACGTACCATAATTTTACTCACACTCAAACACGGCACAGATTAATAAGAGTATGAAGCCCCAAACCAGCCAAACCGCAAAGAAACGTTTATTCACAACACTGATTAATAAGAGACTGAAGTCACAAACTATCTACAATGCAAAGAAACCGTTCTTAACAATGTAAGGGTCACTGCACTGCACTGTTGGGGCAGCGGAGGTGTTAAACAGTGCGGTGATTCACGGTGCCGCGTGGCGGAACTGCTGGCTCCACTATCCGAGCAAGTTGCCGACGGCAACAGACTGGGAGGTTAGCGTTTTCCGGCGAACGCCCTGTATAACAAAATCACTCTTTAAGACTTTTCGTAATTAAAAAAAAAAAAAAAAAAAAAAAATGCGTACAAATTAAGTCGGTTTGGAAAAATGTACAGAAATAAAGTTGTGCGATACTTTTGGATGTATGTTACTATTATTTCATTTCTAGGTACCTGACTGTACAATATCCATGATTGAAGTCACCACTACTCACTTATGATTACTCATAAATTAAAATAGTACAACGTATAACTTTCTTGTTTTTGCTTGGTAACAGTACGTGCATCTTGCAATGTGTTCATAAGACGACTGTTCACGGGGTGGGAAATGGAGCTTATCTGAAAAACATAACGGGCTGTTGTTCTATAGACATTTGACTCGAGTCGGGTAGATACAGGTTTTTGGAATTGGCTTGAAATTTTTTTGAATTTGATCGGGTTTTTGTGTCAAATACCCGTGTGGGTTTGCGCCTTGACGACCAAGAAGTGGGGCTACCTATTTTCGAGATACTACACAGAGCTTGTGGACATTTTAGCTAAAAGTGTTACGTGACTATCATATGGCTACAGTGCAAAAACTGATTGATATGTATATTAATAATGTTCATGTAGCTCATTGGACTATACGCTTCTAAGACAAGAACTTACTGCGTATAAAAATGTACTAGTATTTGATGATATAGTAATATAATAGAAGTTAATAATATAGTAATTAAAATTTTGCATGTAAAAATTATAAATAAAAACATATTGTATTTAATTCATTTTTTTTATTTCACCCACCACACATTACAAAATAAATATATTTTATCATATTGTTGTTTTGTAAGTTCATGTTTATCGAAAGACTGAACTTGTATGAATTAAATGTTTGGACTTAAATGGCAGTATCTAGAATAACCCGCAGAGCCAACACACACTTAACTTTTCCGTCAGAGGATGTCGGCTAGATATGTATGCTTCATAGAACTCAGTGTTATTGATCAAAAGTGATGACGGAACATACAGGTATACCGACACATAAGCTGATTCGACTCGGATTTCATCAAAGTGATACGTTACATATTTCTTAGATGTTGCAATGATTTCGAGCAGATTCAGTTGGCTATCCTGACTGTAAATTTCGTCATTCTGGCATGTCTTACTTAATATCTCCTAATGTCGAATAGATTAAACCATATTCCAAAAAAATATTGTGATGGAAATTTACTTGGATAGTGTACTGTGATGCATTTTGATTCCGAGTGGCAAACACTTCTGACCACTCACCACTTATTGAAATTTCTTGTGATAACAAAAACATATTTGTTGCTGCAGTCCGATATTGTCCAGCAATGTCCATAGCTAATGTTTCAGAAGGAGCAGCAGCATTGTACTGCTGAAGTGGCACCATTGTCGTCTGTTTCATCATATTAACATCTTCGGACATGCTGCAACACATTCCTTCTAGGTTTTTATCCAATAGAACCTTTCACGTAGTTCATTCAGAGTCTTACTAAGGGTGCGTTTATGTTGGAGCTGCGATAAACGATGAGAGCGACGATAAACGCAGCGACAATAGCGGCGCTCAATTTCTTTCTTTATGTAGTGTTTATGTTGGAGCTTCGATAATAGCGTAGAATCGTGTTTATATTGCAGGCAATTGTCAACCGGCCTGACATTTAGAAGAAATCTAGCTTATTTCTTTCATATAGGAGTTGTATTGCAACAGTTTTAGAAGTTGTAAGAGAAATAATTATGAACTTCAATTACTTCATATGATGATTTCGGAGGAACAGGATTTCCTAAAAAAATAGCCGAAGATTGTTACAATATTTCTAATTTTCCGAATTGCGTGGGCGCTGTCGACGAAAAATACTTCAGAGTTACTTGTCTTGCCCACTCTGATTTCATGTTCGAGAATTACAAGATTTTTTTCTATTGTTTTTCAAGTATTGGTCAATGCTAATTATAAATTTATAAAAATGAAGCTGGAGGTGGCGGTGGAACAGTTAGATCTGAATGTCTCTTTAATATATGGAAGTCAGAATATTCCAAATCATTCTGCCAAATTCTGAAATCACTGAACCTCGTGTTTTTATAGGTGACGAGGCTTATCCATTTTTAAATAATTTATTAGATCCTTATGGACAATATTTAGATGCAGGCAGATGACACCTCAATGCTAGGTTATCGTGAACATGAGGAACCGTCAAATGTGCCTTATTTATTCTAAATGGAGAATTTTAGCCACAACAATTGATACTTCTGTAGTCGTAACTGAAAATATTAATAAGACCATTTGTTTGCTCCATAATGTTATTGAATGAAAAGGTATTGAACCAATCTGCAAAAAATACCGGCATCTTTTAAAAAATGTACTTTTGTTACAATTCGAAATAAATTAATACGAATTTCTACATAGTATGCATTTAATTTGATATTTATAATTTAAATTACTTTTAATAGAAAAATATTTTTTCAGTAAGTTATGTACAATTTCTCTTTGGCTGTATAATATTTTATTTTTTTACTTTAATCTTCAGTTTGTAGTGGTCACACATTAAAATGAGTTTAAATTACGGAAATCGCACTAATTAAAAAGGTTTAGAATTGTTCGTTTTATTATATTTAGTGGCCATTTCATCCTACAAATTGTCTAGAACGAATCTGTTATGGTGATTTTTGTATTTACAGTACCACAAAAGGGACCTACTAAAAACTTCACCGATCCAACGGTCGCAGCCACCCTCGATAATAGCGAAGAAAATGCTCGCAGCGATTAGCGCCGCTCTCATCGCTGCTCTGCTACTATGCGTTGCTCTGCGCGCTGCTCCAGTATAAACACCTCCATTGTTAACAATGTTTCACTTTTCTTCGCTTCGCTAGTATCGTCGCTCTCATCGTTTATCGCAGCTCCAACATAAACGCACCCTTATAACCAAGTGTTCCGCGGAAATTTCTCCATATATTTCATGGAGGATCTGTTCCTCCATATTTGTCGGGACGATAATGCTTTACTTTTAGCATCCATTGACTTCTAACACCTTTTCACTATACAATCCTCTATTTCAGTTTACCTTGGTGATAAACCTATGATGGCAGACATCTTATCAAGCGGGCATTTACCACTGCTTTTTCAACCGTATAGTCACTATATTAGAATCACAACATTGTTCTTCGAAAATTCTGGCCCGATCCCAATTCCCATTCAATTTCAATATTATCTTCAACAACACTTCGATGCTTTCATGATCTTTCATGCGTTCGTCGGGGAAGGCATCGGCGCACAGTGTGTTATTTTCCAAATCTAGAGGGACAAAAGTCAATTTTGACACTAGTCTACAAAGGCAAAATAGTTTTTTATATTTAAAGTAGACAAACTATATTATTAGGAACAAAGATTTATTTTACGCGTATCTGCGCCTAACAATGGAAAAAATAATTTGAACAATGGGCTTCCTGTGACCCACCGATCAAGTGCTCCATTCGGCCGCGCCATTCGACTGAGTTTGGCCGATGATTACGCTGTGTTTCTGTGTGGTATTAGGAATTTGTGTGTTGCTATTGCTTTGGTGAGTTTCAAGATAAGTTTAAGCATGATTTTTCCGTAATACGTTTTAAAACTGAATCATGAGCATCATTAAAACAGAGCGAGATTATTTCTGATAAAGAAAAACTACTGAGCCAGTTTCATTTTGAGTTTTAGTTTATTATACCACATTATACCAATCTATTTCTATATTTATTTGAAAGAGCTACTTATTAACTACAAGAATTACCTTCATTTGTTTGCGCATGTTTGCGACACCCATACAACTTTTCTTCATTTTCAGAATGACTGCACAAATTTAGCGTACAGAATTTTTCAACGTATATTTTGCTAACGCAAAACAATCAAGGATAGATGCTTTGCTATAGTTCGTATTGCAGTAACATCGTTTTCAAATGACATTATAATGAGTTTGAAAGCTACCATCAGAATTGATTTTCTAAAAATTAAGCAAAGATGATCTAAAACGGGAAGACATAGAGACCGCTTCCTAAACACATATATTCTAAGTGGTTAGAATGAAACGTTTCATTACCTCATAGTCTATTGTCACCAAAACTGCACTTCCTGGGACGAGTTCGGGCATATATGGCAGACCACAAAAATACTTCGAGAGTTCAAGTGTTAAAGCAAAAAGACGACGAATCAAGCATCTCCCTGAAACGGCTAGCCAAGAAGAAATTTTGATGGCAACCGAAGTGCAACTTCGCTAGTCAGGAAAACGAAATTCTGCAGCAATCGTGAAAGAGCTTTGTCTTCATTCACCTAGAAGAGGTTCTAATATTTCTAACCACTTAGAATATGTGTTTAGGAAGCGGTCTGTGTGTCTTCCCGTTTTAGACCATCTTTGCTCAATTTTTAGGGAATCAATTCTGATGGTAGCTTTTAAACTCGTTATAATGTCATCTGAAAACAATGTGTCACCTAGTTACTGCAATACAAACTGTAACAAAGCATCTATCCTTGATTGTTTTGCGTTAGCAAACCATACGTTGAAAAATTCTGTACGCTAAATTTGTGCAGTCATTCTGAAAATGAAGAAAAGTTGTATGGGTGTCGCAAACATGCGCAAACAAATGAAGGTAATTCTTGTAGTTAATAAGTAGCTCTTTCAAATAAATATAGAAATAGATTGGTATAATGTGGTATAATAAACTAAAACTCAAAATGAAATTGGCTCAGTAGTTTTTCTTTATCAGAAATAATCTCGCTCTGTTTTAATGATGCTCATTCAGTTTTAAAACGTATTACGGAAAAATCATGCTTAAACTTATCTTGAAACTCACCAAAAGCAATAGCAACACACAAATTCCTAATACCACACAGAAACACAGCGTAATCATCGGCCAAACTCAGTCGAATGCGCGGCCGAATGGAGCACTTGATCGGTGGGTCACAGGAAGCCCATTGTTCACATTATTTTTTCTATTGTTAGGCGCAGATACGCGTAAAATAAACCTTTGTTCCTAATAATATAGTTTGTCTACTTTAAATATAAAAAACTATTTTGCCTTTGTAGACTAGTGTCAAAATTGACTTTTGTCCCTCTAGATTTGGAAAATAACACAATGTGCGGCGGTTCTACTCTGATTCCCTTTTCTATTTCTGAAATATTTCAGTCGAAGGAGCTGGATTATTGAAATGGAAAGCCGTATTAGTTTGTTCGCAACCTGAATTTTTGCCCATAAAGGTATTTACCAAAAGGCTGTAACTTCTATTAGTATCAAGACTTCTATTCGAATAATGTGATAGTTAATGATATTCTTCCGGAACCCCACACTTCGCTGGAAGATTGAACCAGAGTCAGGCTCCGAAACGTCGCTTCTCCCCGTGGAAAGCTCGAGAAGCTTTTATACAAATGATAGTATATTTCCGCCTGGGAAATCTTGCGACTGAAATAAGCAACCCCTCGACTTCTTGAGACAAGATGCTCCATTCCCAATTACTTGCATCGGTATAGATATTACTTTCTCCCGTTATTGGTTAAGGCAATATTGGGGCACTCCACAACATGCTTTTCAGTGTTTCGAACGCTTACCGACACTCCGCGGCCCACTTCCACCTCACCGCCTTGGTCTTGGGATCATGCTAGCAGGATACAATTTTGGTGAAGTCTTGCACAAATTTTATGTAACATGTGCCAGGTCCAGTAAATGACCGTAGTTCAATCTTTCCCAGATCAAATTGCAATGCTTTAATTGGAAACTACGTGCCCGCAATTGCCTCCCGGAATAATCGACAGTTTTTTGGGTTAAGTTTCAGGTGCTGAAGTATTTCCTGCAGGTTATTGGAATGTTCCTCAGTGATATTCCCGATCCTATGCGATGTAACTCTGGTATACTGAGCAGGTTTTCCAGTTAAATCGGTTGAGTACGTGTTCTGTTAGTCGTTCAAAACTTGCTGGAGCATTTCAGAGCCCAAAAGGCATAATTACAAACTGCCGTAGACAAACTCCTATGCTCCCTTGCCTGTTTACCAGGTGTATTCAAAAAGTATAAGCCCTTAATTTTTTTGTGTGTAAGCGAATGAAGCGAGGGACTCTTGATTTCGTGCGCGTATGCGATATTTTTTTTTTTTTTTTTTTTTCCTTTTTTTCCCCAAGCCTGCAGAAGCTATCAGTCGCCGACACACTACCGGTGAGTGAATGTTGTGTTAGTGGGCGCCGTTGGATTTTCGTCCTTACGGCAAAAATTTTAATCGTGGAATAGTATTTAATATTGCTTAAAACTTTCGATTCCCAAATCTATACGATCCGTAAGATAAACATATTCTCGGGTAGGGAGCAATGGGCACCACACAGATAAATCACTTCAAAGATGGTCGCTCATTGGAGAGCGAAGCAAGTTTTAGTAGATAAGAGATAGTCATTGTCAAAGTACCTGGCGCTACACCACACGGAGCAACCATCATTAAGGACTACTACAAGGCGGTTTTGCGTCGTAACTCTGCGACACGAAAACGCGGGCAATTGGCATGTACGAGCGGGGTACCCCTCCCCCCACCCAAAAAAAAAAAAAAAAAATCTGGCTAGTAAGGAGCATGGGGCAGCGGAACCATGTCATTTTTAGTCAAAAACTGCCTAAGACAGTTGTGTGTGCAGGTGCAGGTGCATTGTCGTGGTGGAAGAACCAGTCTCCTGTCTGCCACAAATCGGGTCTTTCTTATTATTGTTATTATTAATTTAATTGCGATGGAACCAACATTACGGTGGCAATTTTCCTAGTCATCTAATTACCCCTTCTATTTATTTATATATGTAAATTTTCTTTTATAATTGGAATGTTAAATTTCTCCTCCATTTACTATTGATTTACAAATTTTAATTTTAAATTCCTTAAGCGTTTTTGGAAAATTATTCATCACTACACTATGTAATTTGTTTCAATCCCTGACACCCTTTTGACGAACACTGTTTCGTTCTTAAAAATTGATTGACGGTCTGATGTGGGGCAATAAACTCTTAATGAACTACGCCCTTGGCATCAAAAGAGCAAATGAGCATTGTTTTGTTGTTTGATTTGACTTGACATTTTTTTGGATGTGGTGACAATGGCGTTTTCCATTGGCTTGCTGTTGCTTTGTTTCGGGGTCGTTACCATAATACCATGATTCAACACCACTAATGACCTTTGAAACAACAGCTTGAAATTGATCCATATTTTCTGTCAAAGCACGACATGTTTCAACTCCATGTTTTTTTTGTCAGTCAGAACCCGAGGAACAAACTTGGCGGAAACCCTTTTCATTCCCAAATCTCGGTTAAAATTCGCCGAAAGGAGTTCCAAGATAACCCACTAATCTCCGACAGTTGATCACTTGTCTGTCGACGGTCTGAGAGCACAAGATCTGAATTTTTTCAACATTTTCGTCGATTCGGGCAGTTGATGGACGTCCAGAACGAGGTTTGTCATCAGTCGACATGCTGCCATTTTTAAACCGAGCGAACGACTCGTACACTTGAGTTTTTTCCCATAGCATCATCTTTGTAAGCTGTTTTCAACATTAAAACTGTTTCAGCGGCATTTTTACTGAGTAGAAAACAAAACTTCACAGTGACACGTTGTTCATTTGAACTTGGCATCATCAAAAACGAAACACTAACATAACAGCGCTAGCAAAACCAATCACTGCAGACTAACAGAACAAGCCAGGTCGACAACACAGAAGGCCCTGAAGTGGCAATGAGCTGCACTATAAACACCTAGCAGCAGAAGCGCGTAGTACACAAGCTACGCTCACGGCAATGCTATTCCGATTATTTTTGGGTACCCCATCCTACATTACCATAACGCACCCGCCCATTCTTCACATTCGGTTCAGTCCAAACAACTTTATAGAGCCGATTGACGATAACCACGTGCTATTTGAAGTTTCTGTAACCCCTTCTCGCCTCCTGTCAACTTCCCTTCGGCTTCCTTCTGCTTGGCTAACGGCGGTCTTCGGGCGAATCAAGACTCGTGTTTCCTGTGTTGCACTCATTCTGTCATAGTTACCATTATGTTGAGCGGTCTGATGGTTCAGTGGTTAAGGCTTCTGACTCGAGATCGAACGGTCCCCGGTTCGAATCCCTTTCTCGACCTTCACCGCTTGCTGTGTAATGAGAAGTACGCCAAAACCCTTACGTGGTTCGAATTTCACGTTAAGCTGTAGGCCTCCTATACCCAGTAGGTTTGTGTTTTGTTGTTAATATTGGCTGTGCGTCTTAGTCGGCTTACCCGGTCACCAGGTCATTACGACCACACTCGTCTTTATCAATATCGTTGGTAAGTGTGTCGCGATATTGTCTGAAGAAGGCTAGAGCCTTGTTTTTGCGTTCTGGACAGCTTAGATGGGAGCGGTAATTTTCTCAAGCGCCGATAATTCAATAATTGATTCAAAGTTTCCTACATCGTCGCCAAGCTCAAACTTTCTTCGTGAACCGTTTAGTCGTCAGGTTCGCTTTTCTCAATGGCATGGTCCCATTTTTAGTATACTGTGTCAATGATTTCCCATGTTCAACTAATAGGTAGCTGACATTGCGCATGTTCCATAATCTGCACTAGTGATGTGCCGGATCGTTAAAAATGTATATCCGCGGATACGGATAATTAGTGCCTAGATCCGCGAATACGGATACGGATCTCAACTTCCTCAACTTGGACCGACAGAGAAAAAGTCGTCAGCTACGATCAACGAACATCCAGCATACGCGACGTGTTTTTACCTTGCATGGTGCGTGTTTATGTTTATATTTTAAGATGACATAGGATAGCGTAGATTATATACGTTTGTGTTTTTTGGGAAGTTGTAATTAAAATTAAAACAATTTCTATAAAAAAAGTAGTGTAATACGGAAATATTTTACGATAATAAATGACGAATCTGCTAAAAACAAAATTTGTGAAGGAATGTATTGACATAAAGGTACAACTTCGTTAAAAAATCACCTTCAGATGAAACACCCACAGAAATATTAGTTATTTTTAAAAGAAAACTCCGCTAAGAAGATAGCCGGTGAAAACATTCAGCAGGGAACGTCTTTAAAAACGACAAATAGAGAATTTAGACTTTTTTTAACGAATACATAGAAAAAGTCAAAATGTGGAACATTGCAAAATAAAAATTAACTATTTAAATGCGGAAATGATAGCTTTATTTGGTTACCTTTTCAACACGTAGATGATTTTGGGTTCCGACGATTGATGGATCTTCTTGTTGCAAATTATGTTCTAAAAGGCAGGAAATATTTTACGTAATTTATTTGCAGCGGACTTTACGGTCCAAAATAAAGAACGTGTTGAAGGATTTTGAGAAAATTTCCTACATATCATATATCTGGTAGGTTTTTTGGTCAGTTGTTTCATTGTTATCCTTAACATTACAAAATATTTTATATGAAAAAATATCACTTTAAAAGCGGAGATTTCGGCAATATTTCAAAATATGTTTGAAGAGTAGGTAATCCCAACCAGAATGTGCACTTCATCTATATATTAATACGCTAAGCGAAAACTTGTGTTACATTTTTAAGAATATTTCGTTCACGGAGAAGTGTGAGATTTGTCATAGTTAAAGATTATATGGAGAGGAAGTGATGGAAGCTAAAATCTATATGTAATATGCGTTACAAATACATTAAATTAAGTAAAATAAAAACGCTCGCTCGCTTACGTAGTTCGCTCAGATGGCTGGTAGATGGCGCAGCTAGCGGCCAGAATATTGGGCGAACGGAGGAACTCGAAGAAATACAGAAAGCTAAAATTATATACACAGACGGAAAAAAAAATCCCAACACCAAGAAAGACTTGTGTTAGATAAACGAAATTTGGTAGGCGTGTTTATACATCTGAAAGATGACATCGATTCAAATTTCGCGCTTCGCGCATAAGTGTGGCGCTAGTAGCGCTACTCAGAGCTTGCAAATCAGGTTTGCTTTAAATACGCGCTGTAAAGTTTGTGAACGTTATTTACCGCTGAGATTTGACATAGTGAGTTGATGTTAGCCAAGAATGCCTTTAAGAAGACGAAGAAGCCATTATCAACAGCTCACCGAGTTTGAATGAGGTCGTGTAATAGGGCTACGAGAAGGTGGATTTTCTTTTCGCGATATTGCAGAAAGACTTGGCCGGAATGTATCCACTGTGCATGATTGTTGGGTGCAGTGGTCAAGGGATGGTACTGCCTCAAGAAGACCGGGTTCCGGGAGGCCACGTGGCACTACTGAGAGGGAAGACCGCCGTATTCGGCGTACAGCTGTGGCGCATCGTACTGCGTCTGCGGCAGAAATTCGAGCTGCAGTTGGTACCACAGTGACACAACGAACTGTTAGAAATCGGTTACTTCAAGGACAGCTCCGAGCCAGGCGCCCTGTAGCGTGCATTCCACTGACTACAAGCCATCGCCGTTTGCGACTCCAGTGGTGTCAAGCCAGAGCTCATTGGAGGACGGAGTGGAGATCTGTTGTGTTTTCTGATGAAAGCAGGTTCTGCCTTGGTGCCAGTGATGGCCGAGTGTTGGTCAGAAGGAGGCCAGGGGAACGCCTGCAACCAAACTGTCTGCGGCCTAGACACACTGGACCTACACCTGGAGTCATGGTCTGGGGAGCAATTTCCTATGACAGCAGGAGCACTCTTGTGGTTATACCAAACACACTGACTGCAAATTTGTACGTCAGTCTGGTAATTCAACCTGTAGTGCTGCCATTCATGAACAGCATTCAAGGGGGAGTTTTTCAACAGGATAACGCTCGCCCTCATACCGCTGTTGTCTCGCAACGTGCTCTACAGAGTGTCGACATGTTACCTTGGCCTGCGAGATCACCAGATCTGTCTCCAATTGAACACGTATGGGATATCATTGGACGACAACTCCAGCATCATCCACAGCCAGCACTGACCGTCCCAGTATTGACAGCACAAGTACAACAAGCATGGAACTCCATACCACAAAGTGACATTCGAAACCTGTATGACACAATGCATTCACGTTTGCAGGCTTGCATTCAAAATTCTGGAGGTTACACCGGCTATTAATTTAACAGTATTTCACATTTGAAATGCATTTTCTTGAGCTTAAATTAACCTGTGATCTTGAAAATTTAATCAATTAAACATGTTAACTTGACAAATGCATTGTCCAAATTTCATTACTCTACAATAATTTTTTCTTGGTGTTGGGATTTTTTTTTCCGTCTGTGTATATTTTACAAACCTTGGAAACGATATAAGCAGTCAGAGATAATCGATTGCTTCAGTTGTAAACAAATGCGCAGTTTGTCTCTGGTTTGCGACATGGGCAGCGCAGAACGAATTTCCCGTAAACTTTTTACTCTTGGCCCAGGCCGAATTTCAACCTAACCATGATCACTATGACAAAACGAACCTATTTAGGTTGATATGATCCCTGTACTGATAATTTTTGTCATTTTTGCAGTGCTTCTAACATTTCGCGGTTGTGCGTGAAATTCAAAATGTTAATAGACCAAATTTAAATAGCGAACACACAAAATGACGAAATCATTTTGATAGATACATTTAAATGCGCATGTTTTATAAAGCTAAAGTAGTTTTCCGGCCTTAAGTCAAAATGAATATTTTGATTTCAAATGAACCATCGATAAATACATTTCATCATTTGCTATGGTTAGATTAGAAGTTAAAATTTAGCATACAGTCACGCGTGGAGTGTATTGTTTTAATTTTATAGGTAATGCAGAGAATTACTAGATTATTACTCTTTTATGAAAGAAACTAAATAACTTGATTAATTACTTCATGAAAGTAAACAACTTATTGAATTACATTCGAATTTCGATCGCTGGGCGATCACTAGTGGTAAGAAATGAGGCGTGCCTGCACTTTATCTGGCGTAGATAATATTCAGTGTACAGCACATCAGCTGCATCTGGTTGTTAAAAAAGCTGTTAGCAATAATAGTAAATAATTTGGAGGTCTGTGACACATGAGTCGCACATATTTATCTCGACCTGCAACAAGCGTTTCAAGTGAGCAGTTTTTCAGTGCAGCTGAAATTATTTACGATCCTCATCGTAATAGACTTTCAAAGCTCTTTTTGAAGTACAATTTACCAAACTTAATTTTAACTATAACATTTATTTTTTTAAGTTTCTGTAAAAGTGATTGTTTTGTCTGATGTAAACACTTTAACAGTACCTTAATAACAATTTCAGCTAGCAAATCACAAAGATTAGAGGTCTGGTCTCACTATATACTTAAAATAATACCTTGAAAATTACTACGGTGGTAAGTTACCAGTTACCTTTGGTAACCTAGTAAAATAAATGTTTAAATAATTAATTATTGCAATATAAATGTATCAGATATGAGATTTTAATAAACACACAGTAATTGGAATTTAAGTTAATAATATTTCATTGCTAGCTATCTTTAAAATTTTATATACGTGCTTGATGAAATTCTATACAAAAGATCCGTTAAAGATCCGCTAAAAAAGTAACGGATACAGGTACGGATACAGATCTTTTTTCCCCCTCGGGTATCCGCGGATACGGGTATCCGGCACATCACTAATCTGCACACTGTATTCACAATCCTTAAGTTACAATTGACCTACTGCGAGGGTGGTTCAAAAACTAAGGTCTCCAATTTTTTTATGTACAGAAAATCACATTTATTCACCACTTGTGAGACATCGTTGGAAAGCTTGAAGTTTTAGCTATTTTTCTATTTAATCGCCTTTCCGTTCGATGATCTTCCGCATCCGCGCCACGAGCTTTTTGATCCCGTCGTCGACCCAGTCTCCCGCCGCGTCCCGAAGAAATCTAATGACTGCGACCTGCCTTTCCTCGTCTGACCGGAACGTCTAGCCTCCCAGGTGTTTTTAAGTGCGGGAAATATGTGATAGTCGCTTGAGGCAATGTCCGGGCTATATGGGGGAGAGGGGGGGGGGGAAATGTTCAACGAGATCCCAACCAAATAGTTCGACGAGGGAGGTCGTTTGATGAGAGACATGTGGACGCATGTTATCATGGTGCAAAGACACTCCCTTCGTGAGCATTCATCTTCTTTTGTTCTGGATAGCCCGCTGTAGTTTCTTCAGAGTTTGGCTGTAGTAGTCCGAGTTAATTGTAGTTCCTTTTGGCATGAAATCTACCAACAATATCCCCTTACCGTCCCAAAAAACAGTCGCCATAACCTTACCGGCTGACTTTGAGCTTCGGCTAAGATGAGTGACGCCATTGTTTGGACTGCTCCTTCGTTTCAGGAACGTAATGATGCACCCAGGTTTCGTCCCCAGTCACTATAGAATCCAGGAAGTCTTCCCCTTTCTCTTCAAAGGGGCGAACAAATTCTTTGGCACATTCCACGCGCTTTCTTTTGTGTTCGTCGGTGAGCTGTCTGGGAACACACCTGGCGGACACTTTTCTGAAACAATTTTGCGTATAGAGATTTTGCCATACTCTCCATTAAGTCTCTCGGTTATCTCATCAAGAATTATCTTTCAGTCTCATCAATTTTAGTCACCGTTCGTCGGACACGCTCGATCTTCCAGGCCGTTCCTCGTCGTGGACGTTGCTGCGACCGGCAGAATACTCTCGGAACCACTTCCGCGCTTTTTAATGTCCATACGCTTTTCCCCGAATACTTCCACTAACTGACAATGGATTTCTATCGCTGTAACGTTTTTCGTGTTCAAAAATCGGATCACTGAGCGCAGTTCGCACCTGGCGGGTGTGCTAAGCGGCTGCTCCATCGCGGACGGCTGTCAAGCAGCTACTGATCGTCCGATTGAGATCGAACCTGTACCATTCGGTGGTGGGAGAACCAAGGAACACGGCATTATTGTCGGATTTAGCCTAGCATTTTAGGTTTTGACGCGGCGTCGTTGGAGAACTTATTTTTTCAACCGCCCTCGTAATTATGAATTTTCCGAGATAGCAAGTCTCTCCACCAAAAAGTTTGGTTACGCCGACGTGACGACTGGGTTCTCGCCACGAGGTACAGGTCAATCGAAACGTCTGAAAAAATCCTAACGGAGGACCTGGAAACAATGGTAAAATATTTCCGTAGGTGGAGACTCCAACCCAACGCTTCTAAAACAGAGGTTACCTGCTTCCATCTCGTAAATAGCAAACTCGCTATAAGGGAACTTAACATACGGTTCGATGAAACAATTCTTACCCACAATAAGACACCAAAGTACCTGAGTGTTACCCTGGACAGAACATTCTAACGAAAGTGACTGAGAAACTAAAAACAAGAAACAATATCGTTTAAAAACTATGTGGTGCATCCTGGGGTACATCGGCCTCCACTCTCCGCTCCTCTGCTCTGGGTCTTGTCTTCTCGGCTGCCGAGTACTGTGCCCCAGTCTAGCTGAATAGCTCACCCGTGAAAAAAGTGGACACCCAACTTAATAGCACTATGCGTATGATTGCAGGCGTGATCAAGACAACTCCAATCTCCACCATCACGTTTACTATGGAGCTCAATTTCACGACACACAAAAGAGATTTTCAGTTCTCATACTTTATCATGAAGATCTAGTAACACACCATTCCACCGAGCGTGGTGGTGTAAAGGATAGCGTTCTGGCCTCGCATTCGGGAGGACGGCGGTTCGAATCCCCGTCCGGGCATCCAGATTTGGGTTTTCCATGGTTTCCCAAATCACTCCAGGCAAATGCCGGGATGCTTCCTTAAAAAGGCCATGGCCGAATTCCTTCCCATTCGTTGCCCCCATCCTTTCCCGTCTCTAAAGACCTCGCTGTTGAGAGACGTAAAGCAGTTAAAAACCATTCCCGCTTTAGCGCAAGATCCAGTCATGGATAAATTTGCTATCAGAAACGTTTGTGGATAGTTTATAGTTTATGCTTTAGTCGTCTACCTTAACGGTGTAGCTTGATTTAATTTAGTGCTTAATATTTTCTATGTAATGGGTGCCATAGAACTGCCGTGCCGGTTGTAAAGACGATATTGGGATTATGTAGGGGATTGACGTTGCTGAGTGTAGGTGCTGGTTGAGGTGGTCGATTTGCTCTGACAGTTTTGTTGACGTATTTTTCATTTTGATGTGACGTTGAAAAAATGAGAAAGTTGGCATGAATCGCGCTCAATTAAAAATTATCCCAAGTGTTACTCGAATTTTGAGTTACGATTAATGTATGGTCATTGGCTACCGCCGGAAAATGGAACGTGTTTCATTTTGATGTGATGGCGGAAAACTAAGAAGTTGGCCAAATTATCATTTTTTGCTGAACACTATTAAAAAATGTACTAGTCAAATTTTTATGGGGCTTAGATTAATGTACAGCCAGTAGTGACATGGGTAAAATAGGGTCTTTTATTTTGACGCGATTTCGAAAAGCTGAAAAAATTTGCCATATTAGTATCAGTTTTTCGTTAAACTCTATTTACTACACGAAAACTACGGGTAGGATGTACAGCCCGTGGTCCTGCAGGCCCCTCAGACATTGTCCATGCACCCACAAATAAATTTTAATTTGCCACAGACCCACTTAGCTGACACAACTACCCCTGGAAGTACGTAAAAACCACTTTGGGAACCACTGCTCTACATTGTCGGATGTACTGAGAGATATCATTGTTAATACTGAAAAGTAGGCATTTACCTTTCTGAAAATAAAATTTTGACGGGTCCGGGCGAGTGCGGGTTTTTTTTTTTCCCCTTTCGACAGAAAGGGGGATGGGCGTTGTAAGAAAACCTTTGGAAGCCTCTAGTTTAAACGAACTGTGGATACTTAAGTTTTTCCTATGAAATCTCCAGTCAGTTAAGCAGTTATCAGAGCCAAGTGACGGCTATATATGTTAGCTAAATATATGTTCGCTGATAAATTCAACGATAATTTTTCGTTATAATTAGTCTGTCACCGTACATTACACAGCAGATCAGTCGTATCAATTAATGCGGAAATTAGCCAGTTTGATATCTAGGTTCTTAGGTGAATGCTAGGATGGCCAAGTGATTCAATGAGACTTACCAGAAAGAAATTAACTGTTGGTTACGCCCATACAGACTTGTAGAAAGTTTGTACGATTCTGTGCAAGATGAATAAAACATTTCTCCGCATCACTTATCATTCTGTGAACTTTAAAACTGCTGCCTTTCTTTGAACACGATTATGTTTGTGTGGAATGGTTAAGATAGTCGATGCTTCCACTTAAAGAATTCGAGGAACCACTATGGCTCTCAGGCAGACGCATTGAAATACTCTATCTTTAATCTCAAACGTCACGGCCACGCTGAATTTCTTAGTCTCTAAAATATAATCATATATATTATTTCTATTAGGTGTTTTTTTTTTTTTTTTGGTGACAAGTTATTATCTCCCTTCATACTTAACCAAAATCAAGGAATGAGGTGACGTTTTAAAGCTTATGGTCTCCACTTTGGACACATCATATTTTAAGAAAGGAATTTTTCGGAATTCGACCCTTAAAGGGCAAAAGTATTAATATTTCAGCAACGCGTTTTTGTGTCACAAGCCATTTATCTCCCTTCATATCTAACCGATGTAGATTAATGAGGTATCAAATTAAAGATTAAGGTCACCGCCGTGGTCACATTATATTTAAAGAAAGGAATTTTTCGTAACTCTGCCCTTAAAGGGCGGAAATATCAATATTTCTAAAATGCGTTTTTTGTGTCTCGAGCCATTTATCTCCTTGGATATCTAACCGAAATCGATAAATGAAGTAGGATTATCTCAGTTTTGGTGACAGTATATATTAAAGTTTTTTTAGGAATCAACCCGTATACGGAAAAAGTATCAGTTGTTCTATAACGCATTTTTGTGTCACGAGCCATTTATCTCCATTAATATCTAACCGAAATAGATAAATGATGTATCATTCTAAAGATTAAAGTATCCGCTTTGGTCACCTCATATGTTAAGAAAGAACTTTCTCTAAATTCAACCCTTAAGGGGCGAAAATATCATCTCTAAAACTTTTTTTTTTTGTTTACCTCGCCTGATGCCTAACCGAAATCGATAAATGAGGTATGAAACTTTTCATGTAAAATGACATTAAAATGCTGGATTATTAGATTTGTCGAAGCATTGCTTCGGAAGCATTTAGAAATTCACATACACTTCAGCTGGTAATTTGTACCGTCTGATCTTATTTGGAAGATGGATACACGGTTTGGAAGGCTTGTTTTTTTGTCGTCTCCGGTTTTACAGCTCGTCCTCGTAGAGATAATAAAAGACTAGAGATGTGGTAAATGAATCAACTCTGCATGAATGTTCAGATTGTGAAATATATGAGCATTTAAAAAAACTTAAACCAGCATCTTAAGGTACACTTTAAATTAATAACAAACTAGACAAGTGCGTAGGTGGTAAAATCGTTATTATCGAATGCTTTTCTGTGCCGAGATAAAGTTGTGCTTATGCAAACGGGCATCGAACCTGCATTATGGCGGAGAAAATCAGATTGTTCCTAATATGCCGTGTGTACTTATTTTTCATATTGAATTTTCCCTCTTTGCCGAGCACTAACTGTAACTAAAGAATAAAAAGTTTATCGGCGCACCTTACAGCATTCTGAACTTCCAGCTCATGTCCTGAAAGAGGTTAAGGAACTTGACATTTGCTCAACTGTAGTACCTGGGGTCTGCCGTTGTTAGCCGAGAGGCAGTGAGCTGGCACGATGGGTTAAGGCGGCCCTATGGCTGTAGTATGCGACCTGCAATCTTGATTCGAGTTGTCGGCACTTTTTCTTTAATAAACCGGCGAATTGTGGGGCCTCCTACCTGCCCCTCCCACACCATTTTTGTCTCTTTACATAACCAAAAAAGAAAATTCAATGAAAATCTCGGAAGTTAAGATTACCACTTGGTCTGTCCGGCTCACGCACGACACTCCTCAGATAAGATTAGAACCACAACAGTATTTTTACTCCAGTGACTCAGGAGCGGGTCTCAAATACCACAGCCTTTGTCTCCAGCAGGGGTGAAGCAGCGTCAGAAACCCTTAACTGGGCAACCTTGTTAATGATTGTTTCATATAAGCTTCACCCGAAGCGTTATTTACCGGAATAACAACTTCATGGAATTTTTGTTTGTACAGTTTCCAGTCAGCTCTGTTAAGCCCCCCTCCTTCCATGTTGTGACATTCCAATTTTATGTCTCGAGTATGATAGATGCTTTTGCCTTTTCTATATTTTTATATGTATTCTAATATTCTTAGTATTCTGAAGAATGTGACAGAATGCCCCATAGTTTATGGAGTAAAAAGAAGGCTCTTTCGCCGTGGTGTGAATTTCTCGCGCCACATTTGTCAAACTTAGTAAAAAGTAGGCGTAAATAAATTACTGCTGGAAATTTCGCACCCAAAATACTTTGTATAGTGAATGAAATACCTCCCAGATATATGCTTCTCCTAGTACCAGTCCTAGAATTTGTTACAGTACTTAGCAATCGTCTAGTAAACACGCTTCATAATGTGGAAATCCCACAGCACCCTCTTTTGTATGGAGTTACCTAAAAATGTACCCCAGTCTATCATTTTCAATCATATAAACGCACAATGCTTTTTTCCTGGTATTTGACAACTAATTGACACTTTTGAATGTTTATTTTCATGGTAAATCTTTCAGCTTCTTATACATTCGCTGAAATAATAATATTAACATAAATTACAAAGCCGGCCAAAACCGTTACGTACATTTTAAATACAGTACTACCTGTATCCGAGACTTCTTCCACGCGGAATTTGAAATCTGTGCTGCTAATTCACAGATAATCTATCAAAGTAATTGTCGATATTGCCAGCAACATCGCTCACGTAGGAAGTTAAATTACGCACCTCCCTCTTAAACCGATAACGCGAGTGGGGCAAAGAAACTAATACGATGCGTGAATAGAGTTAAACAAAAAGTGTTTACTAATCTGTGGAAACTTTTATCTTTAATTTCTCAGTTTTCAAACTTCCAATAAATATTAAACATACTATATTTTACCGACCGAATGCCAACCAACAAACATTTACTGCGAGAACGAGTAAATCGGCCCGACGGAATCGCGGTTAACAACACATAATCCGATCTGGCATTGGAAAATAGAAGTTAGACTGTAGCCCTACGTATCGGAATGAAAGGTATTAACTAAAAACCTTACCATCAATAACCTATTGTGTGAATATGGCCTGAATATGTGAAGTGTTTTGTCAGTGATAATACTGTTTACACACGTATTGGATTTTATATGTGAAGAAGATAAACTGTAAATTATTACTCCAGCCGCCTACGATGTTTGCATTGCTTGCTAACCCTAACAATCCTAAGTTCTAATTCTAACTAACCCTAACACTAATTGTAAGCATACTTCAAAACCGATTCTAAAATAATTTTGCAAATATTTCTGATGCTAGATTTTGTAACAGTATCAAATGACAAAACTCGTGTGCAATGGTAACGAAGAAAATTGTATTTATTTAACTACTCAAAACACGATTTACTTAAGGTGTAACTGTAGTGAACGAACTCTTACCATAATCTTATTTGCTCACGTCAATTCGAAACAAAGATAATTAATATATTTGCTTAATAGTTATTTGCAATACAAAAATTATGATCTACTCGAAGGCGTGAGTGCTGCTGTCATGTTTAGATAAGTTAAATATTACTGACACTTATTACGTACAATAAACATATTAAGTTTTATTTTAATGGACATAATACATTTAACAAAATTTGTATCATAATTACCCGTGCTAAAAAAATAAAAATAATCAAAATGGAAATAATTTATGTGAATACAGCCTGGAAGGATCTTAACTCTAAAGCATTCAAAACTTCTACTGGGTATACCTTGTTAAAGAACTCGCGCGGGCTTCCACTCGCTGGGTTTCAAAAGATCCTCTCTACGGAACAAACGCCATTTACCCGAGAGTGGCCAGGCCCTAATCAGACGACCGGAATTCTATCCGCGATGAAGCCGAAGATTTTGATTTGAAGCTGAACTTCCGGATCCGTTCCCCAGTCCCACTCGGCCTGCTGTCTAATGAGTGTCGTGGATGGTGCTAAACCCGTCACATCCCTTCTAGTGCTGAAGTGACAGTAGCCGTATCAACACTAACTTTTACATTTTCGTTACCACTAAACTATTAACTAGTGACGGATAAAAAGGGAATTTCTTCGGACCTTTCCTTCATATTTATTTGTAGTACTCCAAACGAAAGATGTGTAATTGATTTTGGAAGTAAATGTGGTTGTAAACACAGTTACAAAATGTTCGTTAAATCTGAAAATCCAAGGGCACTGAAAGAATTTAATCAGAAAATTCCTGTAGTACAAGGTACAATCCTGCATTTGCGAGATCCCAGTTAACGGAATGAGATTTTTAGCTTTAACGGATGTAAAGTTATTCGCAGAAAATCGGATGGGAGCCTAGAAAATTTTACTGGTTGAGAATATTTAATGACTACGGATTACAAAAAAGACTTCCTTCAAATCTCCTTTAAATTTTCATCTCGTTACCTAATAAGTTGCTATGGTCAACTGGTAAGTCTTATCGACAAATTGTACAAACTTTATGAAAGGTTATCATGAAACAAGTGACAACACATTTTTTTTAATGGTGGACTCGAGACTTGTTTCATAATTTTTTCTTTCTTGAAGAAATATCTGCACCTTGGAATAGCTGCAGTCTAAACTTGTCCTCATCGTTTTCAGCTAGGTGACTAAGGGAAACGCCCGCAGTGAATAAATGCTACATTTTGAAACATGTCATGCCTTCAGATTGCGACCGAGAAACTATAACGGAGTTGTGCCTCACTATCCCTCTATTTTTAAGTCCTTGAGTTTTGATTCTGCTTCATCTGTGCGCGATGCCTAAACATAATTCTCATGTAGGCATTTTGCGCTCTATGCCCTGGGGAACAGATACACGATGTAACTCGCTTATAGAATGACGTACTGTCGAAATAGTAATATATATATATATATATATATATATATATATATATATTCACATAAGCACTTAAAATTTTCTTTTTATTGGGTTGGACCGGCTCCAGTTGGACAACTAGTGACCGAGAAATTCTAATTTGAAATTTAAAAATTGTTTTAAAGTTGGTGTGGTGACACAAATCTACAGGTTTTATCCGATCTTGAAGGAACTTTGCGAACGTATACTTTAAATTAAGCGGAAAAAGTTTTCATTTAGTTTACAAAACTGCACCGCTTTTAAAGACAAATTTAACACGTGCAACTTTGTTTCTTTAATATATCTCTAAAACTGTAGAGAAATTGGCCAAAGTGGATGGTGAAGGATAATTGTGTACGAAATTCCGATTAAACGGATGAAACATCAGAACTTTCATATCTAGCCCCCCAGCAATGCGAAAGTAACTCTATCTGTAGGGTTTGTTACGTTTGCACGGGTAAACCGAGCGTGGTGAACGGTTAACGTTCTGGCATCGCATTCGGGAAGACGCGGGTTCGAATTCCCGTCCGGGCATCCAGATTTGGGTTTTGCATGGTTTCCCCTAATAACTCCAGGTGAAAGTCGGGCTGCTTTCTTTAAAAAGGCCATGGCCGAATTCCTTCCCGTTGCTTGTCCCCAGTCCCATCCCGCCTCTAATGACCTTAGCCGCCGACGAGGCGTAAAGCAATAAGAAAAAGAAAAAAAAAATCATGGGTAAACAGCTTAACCGATCTTAGTGAAATTTGACAAGGAAATCGTTTTTAACTTCGGAAAGGATTTAGGGTAGTTTGGGTGCGTCCATTAATTACGTGAGGTGAAATGGGGCTGGGAGGGGGGGCGTCCTGCGAAGTCTCACTTGAGCTTTTGAAATTCTTGAAGCTATATATATATATAAAAACAAGGTCTCAAAAAAACTGAGAGATCAGCAGCGGAGAAGGGGGGGGGGAGGGTTCCCATCAAAATCTCATTTCATCTTAGGTGGTGAGGGTGTCTGGAATTCCATGGAAACACTTCACGTAATTAATGGATTTCTGTATATAAATAATATATTTTGTCATGTAATTTTGAAAACGTAATGAACCATGGATTTCTGTATATAAATAATATATTTTGTCATGTAATTTTGAAAACGTAATGAACCGTGACGGCCTGTGTAAGCCTCTGTAATGCCGCATCAGAGAGTATACCAATGGCTCAGTGGTTACAGCTCTTGCCTAGTTAAGAGTCTTTCCCGGGGTTCAAATCCTGATAGGGTCAGAAATTTAAGAGTTTTTATTTCAATCGTATGAGGCATGTCCATTGTTCGGATTCCACATTAAACTATAGGTTACACCAATTCAGGGGTGAAATGCTTGGCAAATTGTAGCTAGTTTCTACATATGTGTAGACAATTTTGTCAAGTTAATATGTGGATTATGCTTCTACTTAAGGAAATTGGATGTACCCAGAGGAAACCCGGGCAATATCTGCCAGTTCAGTTTTCGTTGGGTCTCGGTTTGTCTGATGTGAAGTTACTTCCCCAATTGATCATATTAATTTTTCACTTATAGTTTGCCGCATTGTCAACCAGTATTTGCAAATGGAATCACATAGGATTTATGATTGTGGTTTAATTTATGTAATTTTGATTCATGAGGACAAGCTGATGCTGTGTATCTTTTGTATTTTTGCAGAGAATCATCTTGACAAGGATACTGTCACATATACTCAAGTATAACAAATCTAGACACTATTTCTAATATAAGTGTGGTATTTCTCACGTGTTTTTTTAGTTTGATCATTCAACTATAACTAGTAATTACCGCTGTTTTTTTAATTATAGGTGGACCAGCGTGATGTGCCTGGTATTGACTGTGCATACCTGGCAATGGACACAGAGGAAGGGGTCGAAGTGGTGTGGAATGAGGTTCAGTTCTCAGAGCGGAAGAACTTCAAGGCACAAGAGGACAAGATACAACAAGTGTTTGAGAACTTGACACAGCTGGAGCACCCAAACATAGTAAAGTTCCACCGGTATTGGACAGATACACACAACGACAAGCCTCGGGTGAGAGCTGAAGAGATTTAGCTGTGTTTAACCATTTAAATATTGAATTAAATTGTGTTAAAGATAACATTTTTGTCTCCTGATTATTAATTGCTAAGAAATGTAATGTTTCATTACTGAAATTTGCTGCTAGAAATGCATACTCACTAGATTGAAATATCTTATGGACTAATCTTGTCTAGTTATTTAGCCTGTATATAAACAAAGTTCCTACGAGCATATGAGGTAAGAAGAGAAGCGGTGTGTCTTTAAACCAATTAAATGTAACAAACAGATTTGATAAGATTTTACTGAAGCTGCATTAGTTTTTTTAGACCGTTCTTAATATTTATAAATTTTATTCATCTACAAATTACCAATTTAAAGTTGCGCTGTGATCTTGTAAATCCATGTAAGAACTGTTTTTGTTGTTACTTACTGCACTATTTTAGTGTTTCAGAAAACTGAATTTGTGGTGTCCAGTGTGCAGGGTATGGGCCTACCTCACCTTAAGTTGTTAAACGTTTGAAATTTTTGAAGGATATTGTGTCAAATTTGTAAAATGCAGATTTTTTACAGTTGTTTAACAGCTAGCAACCCTGTGGCCTTTTATGGGTTGAATTTGTTTGTTGCTGCTACTTATTTCCTGCATGTGGTCTTTGACATTTCATTTTCTCACACCCTGCATCATTCCTTTCATTCTTCCTGGATATGATAAATAATTTCTTGTCGCCATTCACAGAATCCATTGTAAAAAAATAATCTTGTTCATTTATATTTGATTATGTGCTGTTTGCAGCTGATAATTATCAAATATGTTCTAACAGAAACAATAGTTACAATTTTTTGGGGGAAAGGGGGAATGATTAATAGTAAATTTTACAGATGTTATCATTGTTTATTGTGGGAATGTTCCTCACACCATCCTTTCGGTCAGTGGTCTTCATTTATGCATTTTTTTGCAGATTTTAAAGGCACAGATTATAACTTTTTACTCATAAATGAAGAAAAAGAAGGGTATATTATGATCTTGTGATGAGTCTTGTATTTGTGAACAATTGCACAAGTTGAAAGTGCGACTTTGGTAAATTAGATTTTTGTTACCATAGATGTAGTATTGTGAGATTGTTTTTTCTCTAAGGCCTCGATTTTCGTAAGTCGCTCTATACTTATGTATGATGATTAAACTTTTTTCTTTTAAAAAAATTTTGCTTTCATAGTGTTGCATTTTTCTTCAGGTAATCTTCATCACAGAATATATGTCATCAGGGTCACTGAAACAGTTCCTAAAGCGCACCAAGAGAAATGTTAAAAAGTTGCCTCTCCAAGCATGGAAGCGTTGGTGTACTCAGATCCTCTCTGCTCTAAGGTGAGTCAAGGTATCCTCCTTGTCAACACGTTAAAAATACTACTTGTTCTTTATCAGAAAAATTAAACTTTGGATTATGCAGACCTGTTAAGGTGACTGTTATCAAATAAGATTTTGGCAGAAATCAAGGAAAGCATAAAAATCTTTAAATTCGGCTTTTTAAATAAAATGCTTTTCATGGTTTTAAGCTAAGAATGTCACCTTGTAAGGTAGGTCTGCTTATGTATCAAAATACTGATAAATGTCTTCCTTTTTTATTTTTTGATATATTGAGAGAATGAGTTTTGGAAGTGTGTATGGCTACCATATGGAACAAATAAAGGATTTTTGTCTTTTTATTTGTACTTAGTTTGATACAGAAGGATAGTTATAGAAAGGGGTTAAAAGTGATGAGAAAAGTAATAAAAATTCGCTTTATTTCCCCTTTCGTACAATTTTACACATGTAATTTCTTGGACTATAGTTACACTTTAGCAGTATTATTACTGCATTAGACACACTGAGAAGTTGATAGACTCAGCCATGTTCCTTATGCATAACTTACACACATGTCTACTCATTCCTCACAAAGCTGCAGTGTTCTCAGCGCCGCGGAACCTCGGTGATGGCAGTCTTCGACCTGTGGCGGGCCCAGCCCGCGACATCCATCTCTTGTTGATGGGGTAAACGCTGATGTTTTTCTTTCCAGTTACTTGCATTCCTGTTCTCCACCCATCATCCATGGGAATCTCACCTGTGATACCATATTTATTCAGCACAATGGCCTCGTGAAAATAGGATCAGGTAAAGTGAAGCAAAAGCAACTTTTTTTAAAATTAATGTCCTTAATTGTAAGGCTTTTATAAAATAGATGCATTCTCGCACTGAGACTGTCAATTTCCTTGGATGGCTTATGAATGATCCTGGCCAGTACGATTTTCAATTGACACACAAGGACATTGGCCGTGCGCGGACGGTACGGGTAGCAGCTCATCACCGTGGTGAGTTTCTGCTATACAGGAAAAGGGAGGCTGACCGCGTTTATTTCGAAACGTTGCCGTAATGGTATTGATGTAAATTATCCGACTGAAGTACTTGTGTGTGAAATCGGATGGTGTTTGTTTTTAAATGTTACGGGAGCTATCAAAGCCATGCAAGGTCACATCTGACACACAAACTAATCGTTGTTCCCCAATATCTCTTCACAGTGGCTCCAGATGCCATCAATCATCATGTAAAGACGTATCAGGACAACATGAAGAACATGCATTTCATTGCTCCTGAATATGGAAGTAAGATAATGAATGATGTGTGCATATTAATCTTTTTCTACCTAGTGCTTTCTGCTAATAGCTTACATGTCTGACTTCTTTTTTAATTTTTTTTTCTTTTTTTTATGAATGTAAATATAATAAGTGGATTTAATTTTAATCCTATCCTAAGTCTTGCCTTCATTTTTCATTTACAAAAATATATTGATCTGTAACTATCCATGCTTGTTTTTGGTAGCATTGTTGCTTTGCTGTAGCAAGGAACAGTAATAACCCTGTGCAGAGAAAAAGTAAGAATGCAGTGTGGTGAAATTCCTTGGTGTTCTCCATACTTCATTACAAAGTCACTATCCCTGAGATTGCTTTTTGTTTCTAGGGGGATCTTTTGGAGTTCTGTATTATTCTCTTCTTGAAATATGGTTATGTAGTTTATTATTGTTACATTTTCCTTACTTGTAGAAACCTGTTTTTGTACTTTCTGTTTAAATTTCCTCCTCTTTTTGTTGAGATATATACATATATATATGGCCATGCAGTAGGTTAGCATTTTCATGAAAATACAAATACTATAATGTTAGGTAGTATTAAATGCTTTTCTATACATATAAATTTGCAGCAGTATTTGTTCCAGCAACATGTACAAACTACTGAACTAATCTGATTGCGGTTTTCACAGTTTGAAAGAGCTGATGGTGTTGCTAAAAAACCTGCAGTTTCTTATTCATTTAAGTGACCAGGAATGGAAAAAGAGAGATAAGCTGTTAGTAACAGAACAGATATGTGCAAAAGGTTCTTGGTATAATTTTTGCCTAAGATCATATACACCATCAAAGATAAAAAATTCCAATGTGCCGAAGATGTTCAACTATTGACTTTTTAACTTTACCATTAGTTGGATAGTGGTGAGAGTAAAAGTCCCATTAGGCTATTAAAATAATGGAGCGAAGGGAAAATTCCCTTCATTTGCCAAAGATAAAGGCGGAAGGATCAGATGAACACACAACAGTAACTACTTTACAATATTTTAGCTTAAAATCTTATTCATGTCTGTGGGATGGGTGTGCATGACAAGCTGCTCCATGGAGAACAGATTGGGGGAAGTCGAGGTGGTGGGTGTAAACTAAAGTGAACTGTCAAAAATTCTTTGGAAAAGATTTATGTATATCACAGGTGGCAGTGAAACATCGATTTAGATATACATGATTGTAAAAAAAGTAAATTGTATTAATGGAGGAGTAAAAAAAAAAAAAATATATATATAAGAAATAAGTGACGAGTTATTGGCAGGATCTTATTGGTAATTAGGCCAGAACGATTTCTGGTACCCAGGATATTTTGATACACAAGTTCCTATCTCCGAAGTTCAAATGAGGTGGTGGTTTCTGGGACGTCTCTCATTATGAAACAGCCGGAGTTAATACAGTAGTGGTACTGGCATGTTCTGCTACTGGAAGTTGTACACACACAGAGAGAGAGAGAGAGAGAGAGAGAGAGAGAGAGAGAGAGAGAGAGAGAGTGTATGTGTGTGTTCATTCTGTCAGAGTTGTTTTGCAGTGTGGTGTTCATACGAACTAATGTAGTAGGTACGATGTGGAACAGGTAGCATGTCCAATGATGGGGAAGGATTGGAATAGGTCGTGATAAGTGGATGCATGTTTTGCAGCGAGTTCTGTAATTTGGTAAAGATCCATGTGGTGGTTTTGGATAATCTGAAGAAGGGTATATGTGGACCAAGATGATATTAAGACTGGAAGGTCTGCTGGAACATGTGGAGGACAGTGGGTAGAATTTTGGGGAAAAGAGTGAACTTCTCTGGAAAGGTGGGAACAAAGTAATGTCCATGTTGCAAGACTTGATTCATTGACTTGAGACTAGGAGAGAACTGATGACAAATACAGGGCTACGGTAATTTATTGTATGTGCAGGGAGAGAGTAATTACTTGGAGGGTGGGAGATAGCATGAGATATTTGCTTTGGTAAAAGATCCATAGGGTAACTGTGAAAAAATGAGAGGCTCCGATATTTTTGGGAGCTCTTGGAGAGGGATTCTTCATTGGAACAGATGTCTGACATTGATAGCAATGCTGTAAGGGAATGTCTGGTGTGGAACGTATGGCAACTGTCGAAGTGTAGACATTGCTGCAAATTAATCGGTTTAATATGGAGGTGTTAAGGGCACCCTGCCATTGAGCAATGTCCACATCAAGGAATGTGTTGTGTAAGAATAAATCCAGGTGAAGTTGATAGAATGATTATTGTTGAGAAATTTTAGAAGTTAGTTAATTCAACCACACTATGGGTTTAAAGGGGATGTAATTTAGGAAATTTTCCTCCAGACAACCTAAGGACAGGTTGGTATAGGATATGGCCATGCTGTACCCAAGGCCGCGAATCTGTTGATATACTTAAGGATTGAAGGAGAAGACATTTTTGGAGAGAATGAGGTGAGCCAAGGATGAAAGGGAAGATGTACTGGGAAGGCTGTCTGGAGTCACCTATCTAGGACGTGTTCCAGGGCACAGAGGCTCTGACTGGGGGAAATAATATGGAATTAAGGCAAGTTACATCAGTAGATACATGGAAGGAATCGGGAAGTAGAGTAGTGTGAACAGATTCTCAAGTAAGTGTGGCGTGTATTTAACATTTTTACATAAACAGTTCGAATGTCGATTCAACAAAGCTTAAGTACGTTCAGATCGCCCAGAATTACTAGCCTTTTGGAATTTGGGTAAAAGTTACAAAGTGGATCTATAGGAATTCTGCTAAATTGAAGAAGTGGACTGAGAAGAGAAGCTTTGTAAGTGGTCTGTAGGTCAAGCAATGCTCTTATTTCCTGGCATATGGAGATTGCTGGAGCTATAGTGTGTGTTCTGCTATATTACATACTACACATACCTGGTAGAATACCAATCAAATTGTATGCTCAGCATGGTTACTGTGAGTTCATCATGTGGAGTTTTTTTTTATGCGCCTCCTGGCGAATGCTGGGATGGTTCCTTCAATATCCCAATTCCATCATATTTCTAGCTCCTACCCCTCAGTCCTTTCACTCCTCTAATGACCTTGATGTCGAAGAGGCATAAAGCAGTAAGAGAAAAGCCTTTTTTGTAGGTTAGTTGTAAAAAGAAAATGTTTCACGGTATCAAAATAGTTTGTTAGATTAGTGCGGCTGTTAATTTTCCAAAAACAGAGGAACTGGATTTTTGTTCACAGCTTTGTCCACTGTACCTACTGCGAACAGCAGAAAAATCAACTTTCGCGTAAGAAGTATCCTCAGTCCTAGCTATTTTTTAATGTTGGGAGGTCCTCCAGCTATGCAAAAAATTAGATTTGCATTTTTATGTAACACTAGCTTCACCTGGCATGCGTTGCAATGCCTCCATTTCTTTCTTAAGTGGATATGCTTGTATAAAACATACACATTTACGTGAACAAAATAAACAAAAGACAATGATTTTTATGAATTAATTTTATATTGAAAAAGTTTATTCTAGTGCTTTGGGATATACATTATTTTTGATCTTTCGTTTTCTGCAAAAACAGACATATGATTTTTATCCAGTTTTGATATTGTTTTCGTACCTGTGTTTATATAGAGTGGTATTAGTAGCTCAGTGGTTAAAGCTCTTTATTTCAAACATTTTTTGGTATGGTCCCAGGTTCAAATTCCAGTGGAAGCAGTAATTTTTTAGAGTTGTATATGATCACTTACTTAGTAAGCTTCCTTCGGTAGGATCTAACTAACCCTCGGTTTGTGGACTAAATTTTTGTTTTTAAGTTAAAAACGCGCACAGAGAGAGAGAGAGAGAGAGAGAGAGAGAGAGAGAGAGAGAGAGAGAGAGAGAGAGGAATACTGTCTACAGTGTTTCTCTGCTGCTGGATATGAGAGTTCTAATGTTTTATCTCTTTTGATTGGATTGTAGTAATCGGCATCCACATTGGCAGGTTTCCCTACTGATACAAAAAATGGAAAAGTTGCTTGTGTAAATTAGTATTAAGAGGGGAGAAGGGAAAGGGTGAGTGCAGTTTTGTAAACTAAATGTAAACATCAATTTCTTTTATTTAAAACACTTGTGTGCAAAGTTCCTTCAGGATCGGATAAAAATTGTAAATTTTTAAATTTCAAGTTTGAATTTCTTGGTCAGCAATTGTCCAGTATAAATCGGTCCAATGCCATTTGACAGGAAATGTTATAGGCTCTCAGAATATCACACACATCCCTATCTAATTTATTTTCCCCTACCACTTTCGAGACATTTGCAAAAAGACTGACTAGTTCCAAGTGAAAATTTTGTTTAAGGGAGAGTGGTGAGTTTTTGTAAATCAAATGCAAGAAATATTTTTCTCGTCATTTTAAAGTTAACGTTTGCAAACTTCCATCAAAGGATACAAACAATGGGTTTGTATAAAGAACATTTGCCTAAATTTAGCGGAGTGAAGGAGAAGGGTTGGATTTTGCAAACCAATTGTAGACAGGATTTTTATCTTTGTTTTAAAGTAAAAAATCCTAACTTAGTCTGCAACCTGAAGAAGGCATACTAAGCCATTGATATACAACTCATAAAAATTCCTGCTTCCACCACCAGACTAAAAAACTTCCGAACATGAAGGGCCTTAACCACTAAGCTACCAGGCTGCTAAATTGAGGGCTGGTGTAAAGTAGGAGAGGGATTAACCTTTTGTAAACCAAACATAGACATTATTTTTCTCTTTGCATTAAAGTAAAGAAACTAATTTAGTCCACAATCCAAGGTTGGTTGAACCCTCCCGAAGGAGGTGCACTAACCCATTGTGTCAGATGCAGGATGTCCAGTTCCTTTCCTTGGGACTTAGTTTAATGTGGAATCTGAACCACGGAACAACCGGGCATTGCTCAGATAATGCAACTCCTAAGAATTCCTGCTTCCCCCTGGATTTGAAACCGTGGTCTAACACAGAAACTTCCATAAGTAATCGCGTTACCTTTTCAGCTACAGACCATTTTGTTTTGAAACATACGTGTGGTAAGTTGGATTAAAAAATGTGGGTTTGTATGAACAACGTTGGAAAAAATAAAGGTGAGGGGTTCGGTCAGGTGAAAAGTGTTTTTTTTTTTTTTTTTTTGCAAACCAAATGTTGACAATATTTTTCTGTTTGTTAAAAAAATAATAATTTAGTCCACATCCCGAAGGTTAGGTGAATTATCCCAATGGGGTACTAAGCTGTTGTTTCACAGGTAGGATGGCAAAATCTTTTTCTCTTGGACCTACAGTACAACGTGGAAGATCTGCTGTAGAAGGTAAGATTCCAAAGTAATGAGCCTCATTTTATTACGACGCGAGCATACCTCGCTGCGCACTCCACTTGCCAGCAGCAGTGGTGGTGGGGGGGGGGGTTGGCTTCACAACACAATGGAGCTCAGTTGCCTCCAAGCTTCTGGAGTAGGATTGGCCAAGACTGGAACCCCTGTGCGGTAGTGCGTGACAGGGTGGAATGGAAAGTTCATTAGAGCAATGGTACGTGATCAAGTTCTGTTTCCATTTGGGAAAGTCTCCTTCCAAAACATTCGAAATGCTTCAACGACCCAGAGATAAAATGCCAAAGCTCTGAGTGGCACACCTCAAACTCTCCCCATCCCAAGAAAGCGCGGATGAGCAAATCGAAGATGAAGTCTATGTTCATCGTCTTCTTTGGTGTGAAGGGGATCGTCCACTAAGAGTTTGTCCCATCTGGAGTGACTGTGAATGCTGTTTACTATTTGGAAGTCCTGAATAGGCTGAAAAGAAGCGTCACACGCAAGCGAAGGGACAGCAAGGACAGCCGGAAGCTTCACCACGATGACGCGCCCAGCCACACCGCCTACCTGGCCTGGCCTGGGTGAACGTTCTGGTGGTCCTCCACCCTCCCTGCAATCCGGACTTGTCGCCTCCTGACTTCTTGTTTCTGTGCTTTAAATCAGTGCTGAAAGAAAAACGCTTCCACTTGATCGAGGACATCCAAGCAAATATCAAGGCAGCCATTGCAGCCATTCCGGAACAGGCCTACGTGGATGCTTTTGAGTCATGGAAAAGCGCCTACAAAAGTGTATTATGCAGAAGGTGCCTATTTTGAAGACTATTAGTCAGTTGTACCAATTTTCTCAACAAATCTGTCCTTTTGAACAAAGGCTCGTTACTTTAGAATCCCACCCTGTACCTCATGTGATCAAATGCCACGTTTAAAAGTTTCCACCGTGATCTAAACATGGGAACTTTCGAAAGCCCATTAACCAGTGAGCTTCCAGGCGGGGAATCCCACCACAGAACATCCCGGCGTGGTTCATATGTTAAAATCCAGCACATAAGAATTTCTGCTCTCACTGTATTTGAACCCGGGACCGTAGAACCTTCTGGAAGTTAGGTCCTCAACCATTGAGCTACCAGACCAATCTGTTATAAAGCAAATGTGTGTTAAGTACTATCAAAATCGGAAAAAACTATAGATTCGTATGAACAACATTGACATAAATTAAGGGTGGGTAAAGGAAACCAAACACAGACAGTATTTTTTTCTTTTAAAGTATACATATGCAGAGTTCCATCAAAATAGGATAAAAAGTTTGTGTTTGTATGAAGAAAATTGTCAAAAATTTAGGGAGTGGGGGTAAAGGTGGAAAGGGATGAATTTTTGCAAACAAATGTAGATAGAATTTTTTAAAAATTTATCTGCGCAAAGTTCAATTGATATCGGATAAAAACTGAGGGTTTGAGCATCAAATATTTGAAAAAAAAAAAAAAAAATGAGTGTACAGGGGGAGAGGGAGTGGTGTTTTTTTTTTTTTGGGCGGAAACCACCTCAGGCGCACACAGAATAAATCGTCAAAGTTTCATCATAATTTGATGAATGCCATAGGAACCATAGAAAACAAACAAGCATTAATTTTTATGTTAGACTAGCTGGTACCCACGACTTCGTTCGTGATTGTAAAGTAATTCATATTGACAGCTATAGACATCTAACCACCCTAGTGCACGATGGGAGACTCGATACTATTACCACACACAAGTACCAGTCTTCTGCGCCTATGTAGTTCCGGCAGCAAGGTAAAATTTACGGATACACACAAGTCTTTGGAATGAAACTACGAAAATATTCATGATCGACCAACTTCCAAACACCATATCTCACACACTCCCATCAGTTACCGAATTTCGGCCAAAGTTGTGATCGATGGGTAGACTCTCTGTTACTACCACACACAAACGCCAGTGATCTGCGATTGATAGTTTTCACTTAAAAGTGATACACCGTGACACATGCGTCTTTGGCAGAAATATGAAATTGCCACAGGTCGATCACTTTCAACTCCCCATATCTCCCACACCCCCATAGCTACCGACATCTAACAACCATAGTGCACTACATGAGATACGATTCTACTACCAAACACAAACACCAATGCTCTATGCTATGTAGTTGTGGCAGAAAAGTGACATATGCGGAGACAGTCGAAATACGAAAATATCCTTGGTCGGCCACTTACAACCACCATATCTACCACAGTACCACAGTTTCTGAAATTCGGCCGCTGTTGTGATCGAAAGGTGACTCTGTGCTACTACTACACACAAACGCCAGTTATCTGTGATCTATAGTTTTCGCTGAAAAGTGATACACCATGACACTTTTGTCTTTGGCAGAAGTATGAAATTGCCACAGGTCGATCACTTTCAACCCCCATATCTCCCACACCCCCATAGCTACCGACATCTAACAACCATAGTGCACTACATGAGATACGATTCTACTACCAAACACAAACACCAATGCTCTATGCTATGTAGTTGTGGCAGAAAAGTGACATATGCGGAGACAGTCGAAATACGAAAATATCCTTGGTCGGCCACTTACAACCACCATATCTACCACAGTAACACAGTTTCTGAAATTCGGCCGCTGTTGTGATCGAAAGGTGACTCTGTGCTACTACTACACACAAACGCCAGTTATCTGTGATCTATAGTTTTCGCTGAAAAGTGATACACCATGACACTTTTGTCTTTGGCAGAAGTATGAAATTGCCACAGGTCGATCACTTTCAACCCCCATATCTCCCACACCCCCATAGCTACCGACATCTAACAACCATAGTGCACGACAGGAAGACGATTCTACTACCACACACAAACACCAATGTCTATGTTATGTAGTTGTGGCAGGAAAGAGAAGTATACGGAGATACGAATTTTTGGTCGAAATATGAAAACGCCCTGCACTGACCAACTTTAATCATTATATCTCCCACATCCCCACAGCTATCGGCATTCGGCCAACGTTGTGCACGACAGGAAACTCCATGCTACTTCCACCAACAAACATCAGTGATCTGTGCTAGGTAGTGGTGGCTGAAAAGTGAAATATAGGAAAAAACACGTCTATTTTTATATATATATAAGATTGTTCACGTCACCTCCCTCGATGACCTACTGAAAACTTCTGATTATTTTTTTCATCTGAGATAAAGTGTTATGACTGGTAATTCTTTGCTAAATATCGGGTAAAGTCTTGCACTTTACAGACAGAAATAAAAAATACACAATCATGCACACTAACAATACAATTTAGTAACGTGCCATCCACAATCTGTCTGAGAACAGTTTAAATTTATTGCTGATGTTTGTTTTATGGTTCTCTTTCCAAATGTTTAATTTTGAGGTTAAAATTGTTGACCATCAAAGCTGGACTTTGTTTTTATTCCTGAAAACATTGTTTTACCGGTACACTGCTTTCACAATTTGAAATAGTTTTGTTCTCTCAACTAATTAGATGCTTTTGTGCATTATTATAGTGCAAATACATTTAAATTGTATTTCTTCAGCATGTTCAGAAAACAGAAAACTGTAGAAATAGTTAAAGTAACATAAAAATTCTTGTAAATTAGAGAAAAAAAGTCAGTAAAGTTAATTCTACAGAGCAAAATCCAAAGTCTGCTATGACAAAACAAACATTAATCTGATGAGTTGTTCGCATTCAAGTTCTTTTCAGGTTAAGACAGATTTAAATTTCCTGCTCCAACACCAGATCAGTCTTAAGATATGCTTCAGATTTTAAGTCGGATGCTAAGCTTTCAAACTATGAAAGTCTCTTCAAAATCTGTTCAGTATTAAGGCCCGTTACAAAATTGCATATAAATAAATAATACATGATAAAGGTTGCTAACAGAACAAACTCGTTTGTATGAACATTCTGACCACGTTAGAAAGAAAATATGGCTCTACTCTGGTTGTTATTGCAATAAGTATGGAAGGTTATTGCATTAGTCTTTTGGAATGTTAAAGGAATATTAATATGTATCTGCAAAATAGTAAAGGAATAACTGGGGCATACAAAACCAAGCTTTTTCAAAATTAGGTTTAATAAAATAATAAGCTGAGAAACTTTGTTTTGTTGAAAGATGATTTTACTCATCCTCAAGAACAGGGCTCGCTTTCATTTTTTGCAAAAATTGAAAAATTTAAATTGTGCACGATTGCAACATCAACATTCTTTATCCTCCAGATTATTTCTGTCCCCAAAACTGAAATGCCTCATCAGTGATCAGCAGTTATCAAACTGAGATATGATTTTAGCTGTGCATACATGTTGGACAGAACTATTATAAGTGGTGACTGAAAACAGCTGCAACAAATGTATTGATCCAATTGTAATTTATTTATTGAAATTTAAACTTTTAATTCATTATTTCATTGGGTAAAGATGATTTGGAACCAACCTTATAATTTTGATATTGTCAGGCATTTAAATAAACAGTTTAAGCAGCAAGATTTAAAAAAAAAAAAAAAAAATAAAAAAAAAAGGGAAGTAAATTAAGACTATGTTCTTTTATATCGGCCAAAAATATTGCTTATCATTTACTTAAATAACTGTTAGCAAATATTTTAATTTTTTTTTTTTCATTTGTTAGGTACTTTGTCCCCTTCTATTGATGTGTACTCATTCGGAATGTGTGCACTTGAGATGGCAGCGCTGGAGATCCAGGGGAATGGTGATTCTGGAAGCCTTGTGACAGATGAACATATCAGTCGTACAATAGATTCCTTGGATGATCCACAGCAGAGGGACTTCATACGTAAATGTTTGCAGAAAGATCCAAAAGAAAGGCCGGGTGCTCGAGAGTTGCTGTTCCATCCACTTCTGTTTGAGGTCCATCCTTTGAAACTTCTTGCTGCACACACTTTGGTCAACACTACAGGTGCGTTAACTGTGATGGATGGTTGTACTAAACTGGGGTTTTTACTTGTAACAATGGTTCTCTTCTCTAATTAGAGAGTTACAAATGTATTACTCCAGTACATTTACGTAACCATAATAAGCTTATTTTTATATATATATATTGAAGTGTCACACTAATTGTGACGTCAGAAATAGAATTAATTTTATTTATTATAAATTCATCAATTAATATTTAAAATTGGGGATATGATTTTATATTCAAGGCACCATTTAAAATGACTATTTATTGAATCAAGTATGTGGATCGCATTAATTAATTGACATCATTCAGAGATGAGATTAATTAGCGTGAACTTTCCGGCATACATTATTGTTCATCAGGGTCGTTTACTGGGCTAGTGGATGCCAGTGGTGAACGCACTCAACACACGCAATACCTTAGTGTTGGCTCCTGCAATGGCAGCTGCGGGCAGGTCCGTGGTGTTGCTTCTTGCGACGCGACTGCGCGAAGTGGTCCAATGAGCTCACGGGTGGTGTCATATTGGCAGCACGATCGACACTGCACAGCCGTAGAGTGGTCCCTCAAGCAGCTAGGACGGGTAAATGTCGACGCAGTCTGGCAACGAACCTGCTCCTTGGAGATATGGACTGGAAAGCTCTTCCAGCAGGAGCGCGAACTCACACTCACACTCGCGTATTATATTCGCACGCCCGTCCGTGCTGCCACAAGGCTTACACTTTCCTCACCTCCCAGCGAGTGCCGCCACCCCTCTGCTTAGCGGTCCAGCGGATTAGGGGAAAAACAAGGGTTAGCCACATTCCTTGGCCGACAGCTACCTGTCAGGCACCAAGCTGCAGCCTCACAAATCCATTAGTAAACTTACATGGTGCGACTTACTGTATCTGCACATGGCTGTAATGTGTGACATCACAATATATATAAATGTTTAGTGATTTCAGGAATTTGATTGAAGGCTCTAATGTAAATACAGGGCCTTGGGTTTTGCCTGTAAATAACAGCTATTGGGGAACAGAAATTACAAATTAGAAAACACTAGTGAAATTTATTTCAGTATATGTACATTTTTCCTTTCTCTGTCGTAAAATAATTTCCTGTTAGATTCACAGCCAGAATACAATTAATTTAAAATTATTTTCACATTTCAGGCAGTATCTCGGAAACAATAACGGATGAAGTGGCTCAGAGACTCTTTGGGCCAGAGGTGGTAGTTGCAGAGATTGTTCATCAAGGAAGACCTGGCGTACAGATGAGAATGGCTGACGTTCCTGTTGCGGAGAAACTGGAGAAGTTTGTGGAAGATGTGAAGTTAGTGCCACAGCTGCTTTAAATGTGTATTGTGAAAAAAACATTGTGTGTTTACTAGTAGTCTGTCTGTTTCAATGTTTTTAATACTTTTCCTATCTTGTAATTCAAGAACTCTGTTTTTGTAAATATAATATTTAAAAAATGATTTGTTCCAGGTTTGGCATTTATCCTCTAACAGCTTATTCACAACAGCAACCGCCACCTCCACGTCAGCGTGCCATGTCTCCAGAAGCAGCCGACTCTGTCAAATCTGTTACTCCAGAACCAGTTGATGTGGAGACTCGTCGTGTAGTAAATATGATGTGCAACATTAAGGCTAAGGAAGATAGCTGTAGTGAGCTGCTGGTTGGTATTTCATGTTTCCGTATTTTCAAAATTGTTCATTAATTCATTGGCACTAATAAAATGAGAATTATTGGTTTAATTTCATACCCTATTTGTGTTTTCTTTTTTAATTTTCTAAAATATTTTTGCTGTTTCTAACAAATTAACCTGCAATTTTATTTACAAATTGAAAGCCTAATAAATATAATAAAAATGGTGGGACGAAAAGATAATCTTGGGGTCGGCTTATCTGACGCTTCCTTAAAAGTAGCACTAAGCCAGTGAGTGTAAATGAGAGATGGCAATCATTCCTTTCCTGTTAACTGCAGTCTAACATATACTCCTAACCATATAACATTCACCTATCTTCTAAACAAGATTAGTTTCTAGGAAAATCCAGGTTAAAGGCCTGAAGAAATTTCAGTCTTTATTGGGTTTTGAACTGAAAATTGAACTGTGCGGCAAAATCAAGGGTGGCAATTTTTAGCTCCATACTGCCCCTGGTGGCGACATTGGAAGTGGAAAAATAAAGTCCAAAGGGCTGGCAATCTCACAATTTTTGCTGCTGCTCAGAAAATTCCTACATCTGCCACTGAGTAATAGTAGTTAGTTCAGTCATTACCTAAACTTGTGATGTAATGGTATAGAAAGCAAAAGATATAAAGAAACTCTGAAGGGTAAATTGGAAGAGGTTTATAGTTTAAACAACTTTGACCAAAGGCATTTAAAATAGTTTTTAACAAAAGGCAATATTATTTAAACAGTAGAATGCCATTCAAGTCTTTGAAATATAAAGCATGATATCAACTGAAATTTTTGCTAGTTTAATAAATTATTAAACACACATACATTATACTTAAAAACAAAAATATGACCAATACTTTATTTTCTGTGCCAGCTTTGTCTGTTTCTAACATCTTTTGATAGTTGCTAATATTCCTTATATCTTTCAGATGACAATACTTCTGAGGATGGACGATAAGATGAATAGACAGCTAACTTGTCCAGTTTCTGAAATTGATACCTCTCTACTTCTTGCTCAAGAGTTGGTCCATTTTGGATTTATTAATGAGGTAACTGTTAATAAAAAATTTTCTTAAGTGATAATTTATGGATCTACTTGTTCACATGGAGGGGGAAGTTACAGAAGTATCATGAATTGCTATGAATTTATTCAGTTTCTTCAGAAGTGAAAAATGCGTTTTGCTTTCCTTTCGTCACTCTTATACTTATACCATCTGATGTGCCATATGCAGAAATTCCCTTTTCCACCAAGAGTAGTTCATTTTTTGATTACTTTGAATAGACCTATCCTTAAGCTCCAATATTAGGCAAAAATGCTTAATTGTAAGCAGTGAAAATTCTCTAATAATTGTGTATTTTGTTTCCAATTGATATAACCATCCTACACAAAACTTTGAGAGGTTACTCACTTACTTTGTCCAACCTTGCCCCTTCATTTCAGGTGTCACGTGACACTCGGGTCTCATCAGCTTTTACAATATGGTCCATGGACTCATCGGCTTTATCACTCTCACATGTGAGAAAGGTCAATTTGTTCAAAGCCCATTTGTTTTTGTGTTCCTTTGTGAGCATCTTGGGCACTGTAATCAATCTGTCACAACGTTGTAAAGAACACTACATGAAATTTGTGGGAAGTGCAGTGAAAGGGCAGAAATTTTGAACCTCCAGTCTTCACAATTTTTTGCAACTGCACTCGCCAAATCGTCATGGACCAGAGACATCCGATCATTATGCTGTTTGTCATTCACGGAGTTACAACTCCGTTGAACTTATTACCCATCTACTGACCATTCCATAACTCGTGGTACCTTCACCTCAAAAATTTCGCAATGAATGTGAGTCGGGCTTACATTTCTCACATTCATAATGCGGATAACAGACTATTTCACAGTTGCTCACCACGATCCACATACTAGGGCTGGCAATCTTAAACTGCGTGCAAGTACAATCGCATTGTTGCAGTGGCAATAATCTACGAGGCGCGTCCAGAAAGTAAGTTCCGTTTGGTAATAAAATGAAATTGTACACAGATACAGAAGAAATTTTTATTGCACAAAATTCTACAACTCTTAAACTACTTTTCCACATAACTGCAGGCATTTGTCATAGTGTGGCACCATGTTTTGTATACCTTCTTCATAGAAATCTGCCGCCTGTGTCTTCAACCAGTTGGAAACAGTTTCTTTCAGCTCGTCGTCATTGGTGAAGTGATGACCGCCAAGGAAAGACTTGAGATGTAAGAACAGATGAAAGTCGCTAGGAGCGAGGTCAGGGCTGTACGGAGGATGGTGAAACACGTCCCAGCCAAATCCCTGTACGAAGTTTTTCGTCACGTTTGCAGTGTGTGGTCGTGTGTTGTCGTGAAGCAAAACACCTTTTGACAGCAGTCCCCGGCACTTATTCTGAATTGCACGGCGCAATTTACGAAGTGTCTCGCAATAAGCATCCGCTTTGATTGTTTGACCACGCGGTAAGAAGTCAATGAGTAGGATGCCTTTCCAGTCCCAGAACACTGTGCACATCATTTTCCGAGGTGTCATGATTTGCTTCGGCTTAACCTTTGGTGTGGATGAAGTGTGCCTCCATTCCATTGATTGCCGCTTACTCTCAGGGGTGTCATAAGAAACCCACGTTTCATCTCCTGTGACTATCAGTCTCAAAAATTTTTCGCCGCTTTCAGCATAACTGGTCAAAAACTCAAGTGCACTACCCATCCGTTGTGTTTTGTGTTGCTCAGTGAGAATCTTTGGTACCCAACGTGAGCAAAGTTTACGGAATTTCAGTTGTTTGGTAACAATTTCATGCATCAGTGATCGTGAAATTTGGGGGAAGTCCATAGCGAGAGCACTAATTGTAAACCTACGGTTTTCCGGGATCTTGTCATCAATCGCGTGAACCAGTTCTTCTGTAACCAAAGTTGGACGCCCACCTCATCGTGCACATCACTACGCCCGCCATTGAACTGTCGGACCCATCTTCTCACCATCGAATCACTCATCGCATTTGGTCCATAAACATCGCAAATTTGCTGATAAATTTCACTTGGTTTCACTTTCCTTGCATTCAGAAACCGAATCACAGACCTGATTTCACAGGCGGCGGGATTTTCAATCAATACCGACATTTCAAACAAGCACAACAAAGCGTACGTAACTGACAGCGATCTCCAAATGGCGCAAGTTCTTGCCCTTGATACACATCGTCTACAGCGCATGTGCGGAACTGCAATCGCAGCGCTGCAGCGGAGATAAATTGAAACGGAACTTACTTTCTGGACGTGCCTTGTATACTGGAACTTTACTTTAAAAATTTGCCTCGTGTAATTGATTTAGTAACAGCAACAATAAAAATGATGTTAGGCAATGATGATAAAGAAGGTTGGGGAAAGTAAACTGTTACTTACCACAGATAAAGACAGGAGGGTCGCAATGAACAGGAAAACAAGAACACACTTTACAATATTTCAGTGAAATCTTAGTCAAGTTAGAGGCGAGACATACGACGAGGACATCAGATGTGTACACGTGGACCTACTATAGAATGCGGGGTTAGTTCCTTGTCCCTAGTCCTCCCCCACCTCTAATGACATCCAAGTCTAAGCCATAAAAAAGTTAAATCTCAATCAATTTTGTTTTAGATAATTTTGTCAATAGAATGGTATCCCAAATGCTAGGAATCTAATGAATACCGTAGCCTGAGTGTAAAAATCTAGCGAGTAAGAAAATACTGTTAAAGTGATTACGAAGGCTTCCGCGGTCACTGTATGTAATATCTTGGTTCTCCGGGTGGAGCCGCGTCGATTTGTTAAAACCTAACGTTTCTGCCATCTTGCTGTGGCTTTCATCAGAGTCCTCTATTACAAGAAAATACTGTTGTATGTTAAGTAATGGGGCAGCCATTGTAATGATGCTTAAGTGGATCAGTTTTAACTTTATTCTAAACCAAAATGGAATCTCCAGAAACTGCTTACCGTGTAAGGAGTTACTATGTGCACGGCTACTGCGGTTTTTGAGTGGTAAAAGACTGAAGAAATTTATCAGTACATGTAAATTGCAAACAAATTCTACTTTTGCAGTTTTCGTGGAGGGTATCAAGTAAGTTTTAATTGAGTTTAGTCCTACACATGTTGAGTCACAAAGAGCACTGAACTGGCAGTTAGAATATTTCAGTAATTTATCAAATCTGGATCAGTGCTAGATACTATTTGTGATCTTTTTTGAAAGTGCTACATCCTAGTGTATATCATTTATTTCTATATTGTACATCAAACTATTGATCTGTAGTTCAGTGGTAGAGCATCTACTTTCATAAGTAAAGAAAGATTTATGGTTCAGTATCAGGCACGACCCAGAATTTTAACAGGCTTCTATCCTGACCTTCATCTCTGGCAAAGATGGATTTATGAGTATGTTGCTTGTTATGAATATTCCTTAGTTTTGATTTAAAGTTAAACTGTAGGTCTTGGAGGAAAGGAACTAAACTTCCTACCTCTGACTTAAAATGAACCTTTCTAGAGGTCGATTAAGTTTAAATTGAGTAAGGACAGTACAGAAGACGCCAAATCTGAGAATACAGATTTTTTGAAATCTAATCCACAAGTAAAAATTGAAAGCTGTGATCATTGCCATGAGCTGCTGGTTTCATGTTTTTCAGAGATGTGTGAGAACCAACTTAATATTTGATATGCATCATCACTCTGGACAACTTCCATCCTCTTGTAGGAACTCTGACTTCTGCTGTGTCTTCTGTGCTTCCATCATTCTTTCTCTTCCACTACCATCTATCTCACTTTTCTGTCTAGCACAACCATTTTTATTCTCCTAATCTATCTGTCCCGTAGTATTCAAGTCTCTGTTCCCTTCCAGTTTCATAATATATTCATCATTTTTATGTTCCCATACAACTGGAGTCACTAATCTTTCAATTTTATCCTGCATATGTTCCTTTTTAAATGCTTTCCTTATATGTTGATTACACATTAGCCCTATTCCTCTGAAATTTAATGTCATTTTCCTGAGTTTTGCTAATGTCTCTCTCTCTCTCTCTCTCTCTCTCTCTATATATATATATATATATAGGGAAATGAGCCACCACTTACCTTTAGATGATGGATTGCCTCACAGGCAATCTCCGCTGCACCCACCTCCCATAATGTTCTCTTGTTGACGAAGGGTTTTTTTCCCGAAAATTTCTTTATTATTTGTGTTTGTGTCTTTTCTGTGTGTTCGCGCCCCACATCCATCATCTAAAGGTAAGTGGTGGCTCATTTCCCTATCCTAATTTGATTCCTTTCCGCTACTTAGCGTCTTTTTTTCATTGTTATTATATATATATATATATTCGCACTTTACTCGGTTTCTCACCTTTGAAGAAGGATAAACCTTTCATAATGTCTTAATGTAGAGTTTTAATTAATATTTCATTTTATTTTATTGTTATTATCTTGGCAGAGAATTGCATTCTGTAAGATTTTTATACTTCATGTGTTTGTGTCCTTCGGCCTTTTTTATTTTGGGTTTGAAGTTAAAATTAAAAGATTCAGCTCATTGTCATCTTATATGTGTCAAAAAGGCAGGTTAAAGTACAAAAATTATGTATGACTAGCCAGAAATTCAATGATGCACATGTATTCTAACAGCAAGTTTTAAATGGTGTTTGAGATGCAAGGTAGTTTCTAGTGCCCTATTGTCTTCGGTTTATCACAGTGAGTAAATATGTTTTCTGATCTTTTGGAAACAAGTTTCATCAAAAGTCTACCTTTTCTGTTTCCACTTTGAAGAGAAAGTGAGCAGAACGATAATCTTATATTAAAAAAAAAAAAAAAATCTTATGATGTGAAAGGTTTTAGATTTCAGAATGTTGTCCATTATGGACAAAAAAATATAGATTGGTATGTATGCATCTAGCATTTTTGGATACAACAATTCATTCTGAATTCAAATCGATGAAATCTTCACATATGTACTGTTGGATTTGTTGTGAAAACATGATATTTGTATGACTAACACCAGTCATTCTTGGAGTTGGACACCTCTACAGATGTTTTTACACCTGAGGAAGACTGCATAGCGAGTCATTGAAATATTGAGTTTTCACAACACAATCTTCTTTGCAATTATATGGCTCGAACGTCTCCGTTCTTAATAAATCAAAAGGTCTCGCACAAATTTTGACAAAGAATGAACATCTACGGGAGCAGCTTTAATCTGCGCTTTCAATTGAATCTTGCCAGGTTCGTTGCGTCAAATAAAAGAGGCTTTCTATTGTGCTGATGGACTAGTGTCATTGTTTGAACTGGATCATATGTACCAAGTTAATTTCAAAAGTGGCAGTTCATATCAACTTTCCAGCATCAACCGTGAAGAGCGTAGGTTCAAAAATGGAGGGTAGAGTAGAAATTGAAGGCTATTTGTTGATAAAAGTAACAAATGCAATATCAGACATATTGTCTTCAGTTGGTAAAGTGTACACGAAAAACCATGTCTGGAGGTGATGATGGTGTTAGTGATCTTGGTGCTGTGATCAAGGTAGTATTTCTTCTGTCGTGTTACAGGGTTACTTTAATTTTAATTAATTTTGGCACAGTAAGTAATATGAGGGGGTACCCAAAAAATAACCGGAAGAGCATTGCCTTGGGCGGAGCTTGTGTAGTACAAATTTCTGCCGCCAGGCGTTTATAGAGCAACTCATTGTCAGTTCAATGCCACCTGTGTTGTCGACCTGGCCTGTTCTGTTAATCTACAGTAATTGTTTTTGCTAGCGCTGTTTTGTTATTGTTTCGTTTTTGATGATGGCAAGTTTAAGTGAACCAACGTGCAGCTGTGAAATTTTGTTTTCTACTTGGTAAAAATGCTGCTGAAACTGTTTTAATGTTGAAAATGGCTAACAAAGATGATGCTATGGGAAAAACTCAAGTATACGAGTGGTTCGCTCAGTTAAAAAATGGCGACATGTCGATTGATCACAAACCTCGTTCTAGACGTCCATCGAAAGCCTGAATCAATGAAAATATTGATTCAGATGATTATTTGGAAAGTGCACACCCACTGTAATTACTGCAAGACGGATCCAAACTGCCTAATAAATATACCAGTGTGAGTAATCGGAATAGTGTGCTACGCTGTAAGAATCGGAATTTTACACGACAGTCTGGTAGCCCAATAAATTTAAAAATTAAAATACAGGTGCAACGATACAGAGGTATATACTTCGTTTAGGCAATGACGGTGGCGAAGAATTTTGTATCAGTGAAATTAAATGTTTGTTGAGTGAGCCATGCATGCATAAAGAAACTAATGATGTGGTAAAGAAGGGAACTAATGAAGAATATTTGTTGCTTAATTTTGTGAGGATGAGTATACATGATATAGAACTGGTGCTAGTATCATGAAAAATAAGAGAGATATGTGTGCCGTAAAGCTGCAGTAGGGGGAATAAAGGGAAATAGTGAATTGAATGTTATTAACAACATGCTATGCAAGAGTAGTTGTGTCTCAGGAACTCACTAAGCATTGTTTCAAATGGAGGCTAATAGTCATGGAAGCGATAAAGTATGCAATGATTTTTTGGTCAGATGGGCGGAGTAGCAGCGAAGCGTCTAAGATTTCCCAGACGGGAACGCTTACGCCAAACTCGGGAGACCAGTGCTCAGAATAGTGGGGGCGCTTACTTTTCAAAACGAGCTACTATGTCATAATCCCCTAGCTACTTCCATGCTCAACAAAAAAAATTCAAAATGAGTTAGAAACCTCTAACACCGTCGTCAGACGGTTGATCAACTTTCAAAGATTAGCGAGTTATCTTGGAGCTCGGTTCGGCGAATTTTAACTGAAGATTTGCTACCAATTTTGTTCCTTAGTCTCTGACTGACAATCAAAAAGAACACTGAGTTGAAACATGCCGTGCTTTGAAACAACACCTTGAAATTGTAGTCCAGTCATTTAAGCTTATATTAGGTAAGAATCTCGGAATTCGAGATACCCAGCTGTAAGTCTGTAAATACTTGTATATTGACACCCTAAAAGTGGTCTCAAAACCTACATATGATAGGGTGTGCGCAACTATTAAATTTCGAGGTCAAAGGTCACAAAAAAAATCGTTTTTTTTGCACTTCTTTGTAAATATCTCATTTTCTATGGTTTTTTTGCTATTTGTATTTATCAATATTGTAGAATACAAAATTCTCTACAAATTTTGTCTAAAAAATTTTTTTATACGGTGAACCGTTTTCTAGATAGAGGGCGGAGAGCGCGCGGTCACAGCATCACTTCAGGACAACCGGTGCCTCCGGTCGAAAACGCGCCATATATAGTTGATGAACTATTGATAAATCAATGATTATAAATATTTGTCAATTTTTATTAACTTATTATAATATATTTTATCATTTTCTTCATGCATTAAATCTATATCTATTCAATAATACTGATAACCGTTTCCTGAAATTAAAAAATAATTAAGGGAAAAACTTAAATCATATTATAATTATATTCCCATTTACACTAATGACATTTTAAATAGAAAATAATTAAGTGCATCTTCTTTAAAATCTGTAAATTTTAAAATCCTTCCACTACGTCAAAAATTATACCTGGGAATTATACGGGCCCCTATTATACACTACGGACCTTTCTATTTATAGCCAGTAGGGACAGATGTTCAATTGTATTGTATAGTTACGACCGTCTTCTCTTTCTTTCAGTTTGAATCGTATCTTGGTAACTACGGATGTACAATTTCAAGAACTATGGCTGATTTGTGTTTTCTATGTAATAAGTCAGATTCAGGAGGTGAATCGCTTATTGAAGTAGTGCGCAGTATGAAATCTCTACGAACTGCAAGTGTCGAACGAAACGACGGAAAAATTGATTGTTTAAAATCAGTAACCTCTGTTAAAGTGCATGAAAAGTGCCGATGTGTTTACATTAGTAAAAACTGTATCCAAGCAGCAAAACGGAAACAAGAAGAAGGAGGAACTATAACTTCTCCATTAGTACTCCGTAAAAAACGAGGCGAAGTGTTTGATTTTAAGAATCAATGTTTATTTTGTGGCGAAGTTGCTGATGAGGCTGCAGAGAAAAAGAATAGAGAAAAATACAGACGGAAGATAAAAAATGTGAGTACTCTTGAGTTCAAAGATACTGTTATCAAAAAAGCAGAAGAACGTGAAGATGATTCGGAGAATTGGTGAAAAGTCGTATAATTTTACAGTATGATTTGATCGCTGCTGAAGCGAAGTACCATGCTGCTTGCTTTACAAACTTTTCAAATAAATCATCATCATCATCGCCTCTTGAGAAACCTCGTCAAGATAGTCAAGTTACAGAAGCTATGTTAGAGATTTTCAATTACATCGAAAATAATAATGATTCTCAATTCACACTAAAAGAGCTTAGAGATGTCTTGAAAGGGTATGTGCCAGATGATAAAACTATCATTACAAGACTACAACAGAAGTACTTAACCGATATCGTAATTACGAAGAAAGTTGGAGCTTTCACAATCATTTCTTTCCGTGATGCACAAGCTAATATTCTATCAAAAGCTTGGTACGAAAGTAAAAAAATAGATCCTGAAGCAGAGAGGCTAAGAATTGTAGAAGCTGCAGCAGCAATTATTAGAGAAGATATCCAACATCTATAGTTGAAACTACATCTTAACCACCTCCTAGTAAAATGTTGGATAATGTTAATCAAGAAATTCCTAAAACTTTATTACATTTCTTAGAAGAAGTCATCGTCAAAAACAGGAAAGGACAAATTGATCATTTAAAAACAAAATGTTCTTCAATAAGCCAATGTAATGGGCAAGCTTGTCTCAATGCTCTACCATATCAGAGCGACATTAAAGAAGATGGAACCTTTGACCCCGAACTCATGGAAGAACTTGAGACAAATGTCGTTGAAGACGATAATGAAGACCAGTTTGAAATTTATCAGCAACCGGAACGCGACGAAGAAGAGGAAGAAGATGATTAAAATTATAAATTGTAGTTTTTGTACCCTTTATTCCATTTTTTTACTTTTAATAAAAATAAATGCATTGAATGATATTTTTTAATAAAAAGATTAATTAATAATTTATTTGGTTTTTTCATCATGTAAGAAGTTATTAATATTAATTAGGTTAAAATTCAAATATAATTCCTATATTTTCATTAACAATTCTGCAATTACATGGGCAGATAAGTGTTGTTAAATAAATTAATACTGAATAAAAAGTGGATAGGTTAGGAAAAAAACGATAAAATATAATATAATAGTTAATAAAAATTGACAAATATTTATAATAATTGATTTATCGATAGTTCATCAACTATATATGGCGCGTTTTCGACCGGAGGCACCGGTTGACTGGAAGTGATGCTGTGACCGCGCGCTCTCCGCCCTCTATCTCAAAAACGGTTCACCGTATAAAAAAAAAAAATTTAAACAAAATTTGTAGAGAATTTTGTATTCTACAATATTGGTAATAAATACAAATAGCAAAAAACCCATAGGAAATGAGATATTTACAAAAAAAAGGCAAAAAAAAACGATTTTTTGTGACCTTTGACCTCGAAATTTAATAGTTGCGCACACCCTACCATATGTAGGTTTTGAGACCACTTTTAGGGTGTCAATATACAAGTATTTACAGACTTACAGCTGGGTATCTCGAATTCCGAGGTGAACTTACTATAATGACTGGACTATGATCCAGATTTTCTGTCAAAGGTCATTATTGGTGATGAGTCATGGTGCTGTGGTTATGACCCAGAAACAAACCAACAGTCAAGTCAGTAGAAGACGTCATTGTCACCCCGTCCAAAAAATGTCGTCAAATCAAACATCAAAACAATGCTCATTTGCTTTTTTTGATGCTAAGGTCATACATAGTTCATTCAGAGTTTGTTCACCCACATCAGACTGCCAATCAAACCTTTTACCTGGAAATTTTGAGAAGATTACGCAATAGTGTTGTTGACCCCTATTTATGGCAGACAGGAGTCTGGTTCTTCCACCACGACAATGCACCTGCACACATACTGTTATCTCTGTTAGGCTAGAAGGGGCATGGTTCCACTGCCCCATGCTTCTTACTCGCCTGTCCTGGCTCTGTGCAACTTTTCCTTCTTTCCACGCATGAAAGGACACTGATTTGACAACATTGAAGAGGTCAAGTCGGGGGGGGGGGGGGGGGGGGGGGGAGGGCTGTCTGACATTTCAAAGATGACTTCAGAAAGTGTTTCGAACAATGGAAGCACCGGTGGGACAAATGTATTAGTATGTATTAGTGGAGAGTATTTTGAAGGGGATAAGGTTGTTTTGTAAAAAAATTGAAATTATTTAGATTTTAAAAAATAAATCTGTTTTTTTTTTTTTGGTTACTGATTGATTATGGTAGTCTTCAGAAGTCACAGTTTGCAAATAGTTTTTTTCAAAAACCACAGGAACTGCTTGACAACAAGTCTTTCATTAAACTGAAACCTAGGGAACCTTAACAAAACTGAAAGAGTCTACATTTTTAATATAAATTTCAAGTAGCTTATAATTACAGATGTTAATAAAACTCAATTGGGCTCTCTGAATAATTGGAAGATTCTTTAAAACTATTAGCATTAACTGGAAAATAAGACTAAACATATAGTTAAAATATTCTGCATCAGTGTCCCATTATCAATGCTTGGTTACTTCTGTAATGGTGTAGCGATGGCAATCTAGAAAACCCAAGAAGAAGAAAAGGGGGATACAGTTTACCATTACCATTCTAAATCTATATTAGACTACCAAAATCCAATTGTGCCACTGGATAGACAAAAACTGTAAGAATTTACTACCCCAGATAAGTACCACAACATTTCACATGCAACAGGAGTGTACTTGGAACTATTTCAGGTTCATTTTGCTGCTGCTAGAAACTTTGTGAAACCATATTTGTTGACAATGGCGGCAGAGATTGTGACCGCCGAAACGTCGTGGTCAAACGATGGACTAACTCGGCTAGTTACCCGAGAAAATTTTATTCATTTACAACGCCGAGAAAATCTCCAGTCTTACCATATTTGTTGTTCTTTGTTGACAGCTCCCATTGAGTTTCATTTTACTTGTAAAATATTAGTATGAAGGTGTTGTGTTGGATTAAAATTTCTCTACTCATAAGGGGAGGTCCAAGTGTGTCAGTCACCGATTTTGATGTTCTTTGGCACAGACCTTCTCCATCAAAATTAAATGGACATGTGTCCAAGCGTTTGTGTAGATAGCCACCTTCCCCTCTCTTTAAAAAAAAAAAAATGTTAGTCCTTAGCTGTGGTGTTAAATCAGTTTCATCCTAGGGTTATTGGTAGATCTTTTTTAAAAAAATCATCAAATTTCACTAATACGTGTTATTGATTATTGAATGTGCCTATCATGTAGCTAGAATACTCGTAATAAAGCGGGGATATCTAGTCAAGTGGTGTGAGCATTTGATACGGATCTGCAGACCCTTATTCCTTCCCACATGCTGCTTTTTTCACCACAATACTTACACAGCTGAACATTTTGTTCGATAAATGTAAGTATTTTATCATTTTTTGTGCAAAGCTGAATGACAGTCAAATTTCACTGTTTCTGCATGTCTTTAGAAGAGATCACACTGCATGGCTGCAGTTCAGTACTCTTGCTCACATAGATCCGATTGTAACTTGGTGTAAAACATGTGAAGCACAATGCACCTTCGCTCCATGCACAACACACAACGGAAACTTTAGAACATGCACTTTTTTCACAGTGGTGATTGTGGGAACCAAACTTGACTTTCATTGGTGAAGATACTTATATCTCGTTATAATTTGGATACCTGGCATGCATACAGAAACTGTTTTATTTATAGCTTCTTTATATCATTTTGGTCGCCACCAAGTCCTGTTCATTTCAAACTTTAATCCCTAAATTAAAGAATTTATTATTTTCTATTTGAATAACTTCAAACTTTAAAGTCGTTCCTTTTCTTATTAATTCAAACTGCGTTAAAGAAGTAAGGTCTCCAAAGATTATAAGGTCTGATTTTAACAGTAACTGAATGAATAGTATCGACAGACACACACACATACACACGCGAGCGCATATATTTGTGTGAACAAGAGAGCTCAAGTCGCTTGCTTGCTTAGTTGGTTACTTGCTTGTATAAAGTTGAAGTGTATGCTTTATATGTGGTGTTAACTGTAAATGTTAAGATGTGCTTGAATAAACTACTGACTTTAACATGGTAGCAGACCAAAAGGAAAAGGGTGCTGTCGATCATTCTGGAAAGTTTTATTCTGAACATGGCTGACTTCAGTATACTGGTGTTCGATGGCATGGCTTATGGCAACTGGGGGAAAAAAAAATTATAATGTATCTGAAGATGAAGAATTGGTACACAGTGGCCTTGCGAGAAAATGAGTACAGGCACTTGGTACAAAGTAAATCTGAAGGTGATAAATTGCATTACACAATTACGAATAAGCAGCTGGAATTCATGAGTGATAAGGAAACTGCATTTGCGATAATGACAAAATTTGATGAATTATTCTCCAAGGAATTGACAGCACTGCAAATTGTTTGTAGAAACAAATTGCACAAATTGAAATTTAAAGGCTACAGTGGTACGACAACATTTTTAGTGACTTTGAAAAGACAGTGATAGAGTTTAAAACGGCAGGTGTCAAAATGACTGAAAATGAGAAGTTAAATTACATGTTGATAACTTTGCCGAATTCATTGAGTTATATCAGTGATTTAATCAATGTTTTGAAAGAACTTTAACTGTTGAATTTGTTAAAATTAAAATTAGATTGTTGGACTTGAAAGACAAACATGGAAGTCAAGGCATTTAACGTTGAGAGAAAATCCGGTCCAAGCAGTCAGGAGCAGTTGATTTGTATGCAGAAGACTAGGACATTTCAAGTGAGACTATCATCAGAGTGGAGTGAATTTCAAAGGCACACGGAAAAGCAACAGGCAGTATCAAGGAAATTTCCACTGTCTTGGAGGTCACAACAACGGACAATGGGGCGGAAGTAAGCAGCACGGATCAAGAAATATCCATCATGTGGAGGTCACAACAAAAAGTGGAGCGGAAGGAAGCACCAATTGTCAAGAAACAGTTGGTATGAACAGTTTTGTGACACAAGTTGGGACAATGATGACACAAAATTAAACTAATTCAGATGCAAAGAACAACTAAAAATTATTTGGTTATTGGACAGTGGTGGCACAGATCATGTTGTAAATAATGAAGAGTATTTTTCCAAGTGCATAATTTTTAAAACACTCTGTAGAGGTAAAAATTGCGGACAGTAAAATTTTGAAAACCACTAAAATTGGAAATATAATTAGTTTTCCAGTTTATGATAAAATCATTCCAATTAAAATGAAAAATGTATTTTATGTTCAAAACATGGATAGGAATTTGATTAGTTATGCAAAAATTGTATCTGTTGGAAATGTTTCAAAGGTTTTTGATTTGTGAGTAACAATGCTAGTGTGACGGTAAAAGAGAGATGGCATCACGCACTGGGTCATGTAAATTTTAACTATCTAAATACTTTATGTAAAAATCAATTTGTGCTTGGATTACCTGAAAATTTAAGAGTCGGAATATATGAAATTTCAAGTTTGTGTTGAAAATAAAATCCATAATTTATCTTTTGAAAATAATAGAAGCAAAACAAAAGAGATTTTAGAAACCATTCACACTGGTTTAAATGGGTCTCGTTCAATTCTTGATATGCATGGGGAAAGATACTTTTTAACTTTTATTGATGATTATAGTAAAGCAGCTTGTGTTCACGCTATTAAATCTAAAAATCATGTTCATGATTGTTTAGTCTTATATGTAAATGAAACTAAAAATTTGTCAGGTAAAACTATCAAGATACTGAGATGTGACAACAGAAAAGAATATTTAAATTGAGACGTTTACCAGTTTTTAAAAGAAAAAGGAATTATTTTAAATGCTTGCCCTCCCTATGTACATAAATTAAACGGTGCAGCTGAGAAATACAATAGGTCAATCATGTATGTCATCACGTTTGCTAATCAAAGAAAAATTGATAGGAGATTTTGGTCTGAAGTAGTCTGTGCGGCTGCGTATCTTAAAAATATAACTTTTGCCAATACTGTTGAAAGGAAGGCCCCGTAAAATTTTACTAAGAAAAAAGCAAATGTTAAACATCAAAAGTTACATGGGATTTGGGATTTTGTACAAGTATCAGAAGAATTGAGAAAGTCAAAAGCTGATGTGGGAATTATATAGTGAAGTTACAGTGTATTAGTGAACAATAAAATTGTCACAAGACTTGTCGATATTGTAAAGAGTGATGATAGGTGTATTGGCATAAAGGGCTACGATTCAGAGAGTGAATTATCTAATGAAGAAAGTATGAATAATGAAAATGAATCTGCAAATGAGGACAGGAAAGATGATGTCAAAAGAGTTTTAAACAGTGACAAATATTATCAAGAACATGAACTGAGAAGGTCGGGTAGAGGACTTAAAATGCCAGCTAGATTTAATGATTATGTTTGTAGCAGTTTTATTTATATATACTCTTTTAGTACTGATAGTCCAGAAAATTTTGAGGTGGCGATAAATTGTAACGAGTCAGAGTATTGGAAACAAGCAGTGGATAAGTAGATTAATTGTTTATATAAAAACAAACGTGAACATTAGTTTAAACCAGGGAATGTAAATGCTCTTGATGTAAAGTGGGTTTATACAGAAAAATAGGAAAACACTTATAAAGCAAGACTAGTTGTGGATGATGTTTATTCACCAGTAGCTAAGATGCAGGCATTAAAACTTTTACTGGCATACTGTTGTCAAAATGGATGTAGACACTGCATTTCTTAATGGTTAAGTTTTATCAGAAGTTTACATGAATAGGCTAGAAGGTATAAGGATGGTACTGATAAAGTTTGTAGGATGTGGGTAGTGTGGAGGTGAGTTGAAAGGCGTAAAACTGAGAATTGTGAACTGTACCTGGAATGAGTCACTGGTACGTGGAAGAAGCCTTCAGAAAAAGAACAAAGATAACACCAGTAATCTTAAATTAAGACCTGGCAGCTGTCTGGTACCCAATTGACACTAATAAGCCAAGTCCCATCTTCCAAGTTCAGAGATGCTGCTTTTGTATGAGAGAACTATGATGGCATGAACAGTGAAGTAAGAATTGAAATTGTTGGTATTGTTCATGGCTGCAAGATAAGATACTGGGTTGTTAGGATTCTGGGTAAATAACGTTTGTCTTTGTCTCATCATTCTAATGGCCAGTGAATCCATGGTATAACCAATGTGTGAGACTGGGCAATGGTTGCAGGTGAGTTGATATATTATGTGGGAGGATACATATATGGCAAGTGCTATGTTGGCAAATCTTTCTCCGGCTACTGTGTTTGAAGGCAGGATACATGTTGCACAATTTGTAGCAGATCTGTCACAAGGAAAAGAGCCTTGGGACTGTCTTGTAAGATGGGGAGGCCCATGTTTATGTACTGGGAGTTGGATGAGGTTTGGAGCAAGTTTTAGGCAGGTGAGCAAAGATTTTTGGGAGGTGGTTTCTTATTTCAGGAAAAGTTTGAAGGAAATCGTAACTTTGTTGAAGGACTCGGTCAATTGGTACCAGGACCTGGAGTAGTTATATAAGATAAAGTGGTAGGTTCACTGGTGGAGTCTTAGCTGAGGTTAAGGCAAGAAGAATTCTTTGTGTTGAGGAAATGTTGTTAGGCTTCTTCCCACCTATGGAGTTTAAAAAGGGTAATAATAGTAGTATGGAGAAAAACACTAATTGCTTTCACTGTGGAGCAGTTCTTGAGATTGTTAGGGTTTTGGGAACTGCCATGTTGTCACTACATGGTCTAGATTGCCAGTATAAACTGTAAGCTGGTGAATGGGGTGTGTAGTTTGTGCAAGTGGTTTGGCAAGTCATAGGAAAAGATTCTCTATTCTCTTCTTGTAAGATTTAAATATATAGTGGGCTGGATGTTTGTTGCAAGTTTTGCTGTGGTGGTAGTCATGGTGAGTCTGAAGATGATTATCTGTGGACTCTCGTGTTCTTGAGATTGGGTGATGTGGGATGGGCAGTGGGAAGGAATTTGGAAGAAGGATGTGGATTTCTGGGAAGAAACATAAAGTCGTACCTATGACGAAGGCTGTGGTTAATGTACTCGAGGACGGGACAGAATTGGGTGTTACATATGAAACTGTGGTCAGCTTTAGGGGTTGCAGAATGAGTTATGTAGAAATAGTGGGTGTTGGCGCAAGAGATTTGTTTTTGTACAAGGTCAGGTGGCAGCAGTGGAAAAGGTGGACTTATGTTAGGTTTTTATAATAGGTAAAAAAATATTCATGATGTGAAAAGATCTATCTGCTACGGTTTCCAAGGGTTGTAAGGAAGGAAAAGTTTTGTGTGAAATGGATGTTGTCTGTTGAAGTGTAGGTTCTGATGTAAATTCTCAGCCCTATATTCACCTTCTTGCCCAAAGTCCATTAACTAGGGGCATGACTTCGCTGAAATGTGCAACTTCTCAAAATCCTACCCACTGCTCCTCACACATGCTCTATCAGACCACCAAATTTTAGGAACAGATTGGTATAGATATACTCTCCTTCACTGCAGCATGAATATTTCTCTTGTAATAGACCTCACTGAAAAACTTTCAGCCTGCATCCAACCACCACTACCCATTCCAATCCTACCACAAGTGAAGGTTTTCCTGCTATATGTCATGCCACTTTTACAATTACACACCTCTTCTATCTACTTAACTTCACTTTTTTTTTTTCTTTTTTTTTACTTAGGGCTCTTCACTAACCAGGGGCACAGGCAAAAAGTTCATACTGCCTATCTAGACAGTCCACTGACACAGTGGCAACCATGCTAGGTCCCACAACTCTAACAATCTCAACAACTGTTTCACAATGAAAGCAATGAGGGTTTCTCAATAATACTACACCTTCTGAACTCCGTAGATTGAAACTATCCTAACAACTTAATATTTGATCCAGTCATCCGCCTGACCTCAGTATCCATTAAGACCCTACCAGTAAACACATAAGCCCATTAAAAAAATGATGGGACTGCATGAAGGATATTTTGGTACATATTGTCAAAAATTTTCCATCAGATTGAAGGTCTTATTGGCCATGTGTGGCCTAGTGTTGTCCTGAAGCTGCACTTACCTTTACAAGAGCTTGCCCTTGTGCTTGTTTTTGACGGCTTGTTTTAATATGTTGCAGTAGCAGTCAGCACTGCTAGTTGACTAGCTGGAATAGGTTGGAACAATTAAAAGTTCTTCTTCATTGAGAAAGAAACTTAGCACCACTTCCAGGCATTTGACAGAGTGGGCTTTGTTTGGACAAGGGGAGCAAGGATGTTGTAACTCCATACCTATCTGTTTACAAGTGGGGTCAAAGTAGTGGCCTTAAGTCTTGTTCACATTTCACGACCTTAGCAATGATGGGTCAAACAAATACTCATCTCGTTAGCTTGTGATTCTCTGATGGACAATTGGGCATTCATTGTACTCAAAATTTACCACAACCAAGTTTTTGGATAATATTTATTTACACTTCAGCAGCAATTTCACATGTGGCAATAGTTTTCTGAAGTGGGGATAGCTGTATACTAAAGAAATTGAATAACAGCAACAGATCTTTTTCTTATTTGGATAAATCCATCATGAATTCGACTGCACAGAAAAAAAAAAAGACTTTCCAGGAATGGAAATGTGAAACTAGGATAAACACACTACAAGCTGTTTGTGAACACATCAATCCAATGTGACCACGTACAACACCGCTGCAGTAAGTCTGCTTTTCATTTGGGCACATCTTATATATTTTTTCTAAGACTATATTTCGGAACTAGTGATCCAAAGAATAATTCAAATCTAAAAATCCTTATATGGAAACTATCAGTCACGTTTGCCTTTCATCAATTACAATCATATCCTATTTGATGGTGATATTGTAAATCGGAATTGTCTGTGTGGCCATTCTCGTTATTCGTGTTCATACTCGAGTAACATTTGTTCATAATGAAATTATGTATTACTTTTGTTCTTCGTATTTGTATCATTACTTTGCTTCAAATTCTCCAGTTTGCTCTGTATTTTCTCTTTTGTTTGCCTCAGATTTATAATTCAGATAAATGGGAGGGCTAAAGTACAGTTCTACCTACCACTTCCATCCTTCTCGTCAAATGTCATGGTAGACTTGTTTCATCTGACCACAGATGATTACCTGATCTCAAATTTATCTCAACTATTTTTTTCTTAATCTGCGTTACTTTCTTCAGGTCCAACAAAGAATTGCATACGAGTTGGCGTGTAATTCCTTTGCTTTTGCAATATCACAAGCACAGGTATATTGAATCCTTCAGATGATCAACAGATTTGCCATATGATCTGAGAAGAAATGTCATTGGCTGAGATCCTCTAGGGATATAATTTTGCTGCAATATACAGTCGATAATCCAAACTAGTTAGGACTGAGAGAGGTTCGGCTTGATTTGTTTGGATTTAAGATTTTTGTAGTTTCGGTGTATATAGTTTATATTTTGCCTTTAAAAAATTACATTGGGTAGATTATAATTTTACATATCCCAAGGAAAAGAAGTCTTTTATTTTCTTCTGCTTCACTTCGGATACACTTATGCTTCTTTTTTGAAGCTGAAAATGTATCATCATTATAAGCCTATACCAAAGTCAACAGAACTTGCCAACACAACAAAGGCTTAGGACAAACACGCCGTGTTTCAGAGTTCTAAAATAAACTCAAAAGTATCAGCACATTGAAAGAATTGTCATGTTGCGGTTACAACAAACATTCATCATCGGAGCCAGTGTTTGGATGGTCACAAGGATATTGTGGCGTTAATACTATAACAAATGCAGGGTGTAAAACTCGTAACTAGTTCTTCATTAGTGAAATTTCCGAACAAACCGTGCAAAAGTATGGTACTGTAGACCTGTAAATAGAAACAAAGTTGACGCTTCTGTAAAATAGTGCACAAATTATAAAAAACAAAATAAAAAAAGTTGTGTGGGTAATTGAAGTTTCGGATAATCGACCCTCTGTCTAAAAATTCTCTCTCAATTTTACAAATGTCAGAGAAACAGTGCTTAAAACAAAAAGTCCCCATTCTCTCCATACACTTCTTCTGATAGTACATAAGAGTATAATTTTTAAAGGAAGGGTAAATAAATTTCTATCGGCAATTTTTAGAGCCTCTTCTTGAAATACTTTGATCCCGTTCTGTGGGTCTTTCCTGTATGGAAGTCTGCAGGAGAACTTCAGTCTGTAATTCAGATAATGTTTCTGTCTTTTGTAACATAAGGTTTTCCATTTTCATGCAGCTGCGGTATTTCATGTCCATTTTGTGATCGAACAGTCGAAGATTTCTAAACACGATCACCTTGTGTAATTTTCTTTGGATGGAGGTTTGTCTTCTGTTTGTGCTTTGGTGGCTCATTTGCGTCCCACCTCTGCCCAAAACATGTGATTGCCATAGAGGATCTTCTGTTCATTACATGTCATGATTGCCCGAAGGGTTCCATCATTTTTGTGACAAAGTAAAGTTTCACCCCTATCTTTCACATAATGAGGATCTGAGTAGTTTCACTTTATCACTTTTCAAATGGCACATAAATATCGCAAAACTGTAAAGCTGTGGACATTCCAGCAATTTTTCTAACTGCTGTGTTGGTATTCTGCTCACTTATTTCCTTTAAGACATCGTGGTAATGTAAGTTGAATGGGTGTGTACTAAATAATCAAGCTTTGTATTTTTGGTAAAAAGATTTTGAACCCAACACCCAACTGACCATTTGCTTGTTGTGCCCTTGTTAAAAGCATCATTCATATTTTGCTTTGCTGAGGCAGTACTATGAAAGAGTTAAACCTAATAAAATTAAGTTCTAGGATAAATTTCTTGTCCATCTAGGAAATAAATCTTATATAAACAGGTAAATTTGGTTGTAAAAGAGATTAAGTGCACAACTTTATGCTTAGCATTTAAGGTTTTCAATAATAGAAACACAGCCATTTTATTTAATGAGTAAAAGAGGAAATTCATAACTGTAACATTTTAAAATATTGGAACTGACCATTTCACTTTATCTCATTGTCTGAAAGTATTTGACGGACTGTGTTAATTTGTTAATGAATTCACAGAAGTGAAACTGAAGTTGTGAAATATACTGCTTGAATTGAAAAACAAGGTACTTCAAGCTTCAAACAAATAATAGTTGTTGAAAAACTAAATTTGAATTTAGTCAAATGGTCAATTAGATTCATTGTAAAGAATGTAGCACAGCTTCTGTGATTACGATTGAATATTTTTCACTTGACTTCATCTGTAAGTTTAAGATAAATTAATATAAAATTAATCACAAAGCAATAAACTCCTCACTGTTTCATTAAATTCTTGTCTCTAATGTCCAAAGATGGCAGTAATATGCATGTATTGGCTACTAGTGTAAATACAGAATTTTGTTTCTTACACACTTTTTGTTTGTTTGTTCAACAGGCAGACAGAGAGAAGCTTGCTGCTCTCATAGAGGACACATTGCGTAACTGTTTCAACAGGCAGTCCACCAATCCAGGTCCAAGTGGAAGCGAGAGACCAACTCCACTTTTCCCGCCACCGGCATCCGTCCGCAGCAGTGCTGTCTCGGTGAACTCGGGCAGTTAGTAGCAGGCTCCCGCTGGCCGCTACCTGGCCTGCGGTGTCAGATTCATCCCTATATAAATAATTCTATTTTTTAAGCCAGCTTCATGCAGTAAGCTAGTCATCCTCTTCATTGGAAAAACTCTGCCCACCCTTCACCTGACCTTTCTTCCTCCATGATAATAGTAGCATGTGTTGTTTAGTTCTTCAACAGAGGAGATACTGTTTTTTCAATTTGTGATTTCTGTTTGTTTATATATGATAAAGTTTTTTAACTGATGCATTGCTGTGATGGCAGTAGAAATGAATAACTACTGTCTAGCAGACACCGTTTCACCAGTTTGGTAGTCATGACTAATTTTCTATTTTACTATGTACGAGTATCTCTTATTGCATTCCGGCTGTTAATTCAACATCTGTGTGTATCTCTGTGTAGGTGTACATGTGTTAGTTCTGTAAGGTTATGTTTGTGGTAAGGCAAAATTTTCTTAAAAAAGGCATGTGTTGTATTTTGAAATTAATTTTAATTACTATGTAATTAAAGTTTTAGAAATTTGTTGCAATCTGGCATTAGAGAAATCCTTTCAGAATTCATAATTGTGTTTGTTGGTTAGTTTGTAATGGGTGTAATAGAAATTTTAAATGCTTGACCATTATTGACAGTGCTTAAATTAATTTAAAAATGTAACTACATTCACATACAGGAATTAATTGTTAAAAAGTAGGATAGCATTATGAGTATCAATTTGTATTTAGATCGGTACACATCCATATTAACCAACAGTTGGCTTGCTATAAAAATGTAAATTTCCAATTTTAATTAATGTGTGCTACATAATTGTAAATGCTTTACAGCTTTATTTCCTTTTTTAAAGAAAATGAATCAAATACTCATAGTAGTTTGATAAGATTGTGTGTATATAATGGAGAAATATTTTGTTACTTTTTATCATGTATGTGTTAGCCTCTTGAGACTGATATCTTCATAAGATTTAAATGACACTGGAAATATTGATACATGGCATATACTGTTTAGCAACCTAAGAGAAGGGCGAGGGGCCAAGCTATGGTTATAAATATGTATTTCAAGGATCATCGGGCGAGGGGGGAAAGGGGGGTGGGTGGGTGGGAATGGGATGACTGGAGCTAAGGAACTGGGAAATAATATGATGTGATGGATATGCTCATCTACATAAATGAAGGATTGAAACAGTTATGAAACAAACGTGAGGCATAATTAAAGCATATCTAGTAGTATCTAAGGACTATAAAGTATATTTTCTCTCTTTCCCCTGAGCTTGAAATTTTTTGCTCAAATTCCAGTGCAGTGTTTTAGTGTTAATTGCAAAATGTAAATTTTTTCTTGTCTTCATTATCTTGTCTGGTGGAAGATAACTTCAGTAGTATTAATTTGCTGCAATGTCTCACCAGTTTTAATTGTAAGCCTATGGAAAAAGAAGTTCAATGCTTCTATCAGAAGAATAAGTCTTCAAAAGTTAAATAAATACAATGTATTGTTGTTCCCTAGTCTTTTTAAGAAAACAGTTTAATAACTCCCAACACTGCTTTGTATGGCTCATATTGAGCGAGATTAAGACTGTGTTTTGACTGAAACAATGCAAATTTGATGTGAAAGCATACTAATGATGATTGATGGGATGACTGATATTTTGTTTGAACAGGGCCTGTCAAACCTGTGAAAGAGAATTCTTTTTGGCATAATGACACAATAAAAATGAATATTTGTTTTATATGGTCACGTATAATGGAAAATCAAATGAAAATAGATAATGTGTTTAAATCATTCAGTGCTTGTATTGTCTTGTGGTTGAAGCAACCCCTTTCAGAATGTCATTGGCTGTTTTTCAACTGCATTAAAACAGCATCCAGCCATTCTAGTTAATTAAATAAGCATACATACAACCAGAAAGATGTGTACATCATTTATAAAACCTTGTCCTGTCAAATCACTGCCTCAGTTCCTAGGCAATGAAGTTTCTAATGAGTGTGCATTTTTGTTTTTGTTGGTGTTGGGAAATGTGCAGTATTTAATAAAATGTGAAACTTCTTACAAATGAAAACAATCTGTAGGAGTTTTATAAATTTTGTTTATCTAATTGAATAGTCATTTTTGAATGAAAACATATTTTCATTTAATCACTTGTAAAATTATTTGTCCGTTCCTTCTTCTTTACTTACTTACGATATGGCATCTCGTCTGTCACGGAACGCCACGTATAATCTTTGTACTTTTTACTAACCTTCTTGTTAGTAAAAGGTGCCAATACTTCTCTTTTATTCCACCAAAAGAATAAAAATAACCATCAAAACATCCACTTGGCTTTTTTATTTTAATTTACATTAATAATTGCATCCTTCTGTGTACAGATACAACTCGCAGTTATTTTCTAAGCGTACCTCTCTGCATACTACTACTCATCTCTTCTCCTTGCCCAAAGATCTTCCTCCTCCTGTACTGTCCAGAGATTTTCATGTACTTTTCATCTGGTAATAACGCTGCTTGGAATTCTTTGATACAATACTTAAGACATAATAATAACCCGATATAAAACACTTTTAACAACATACACATATAATCAGTTTACATTAATCAGAAACAAAATAGTGATACGAATATCAATAAACACTTCCCATTGAAATAATATAAAACAAACATTAATTATTTAAAACTAAGAGGCTGTGTATTCTTACACATCCCCTCGGCCAATTTGTCACCAAAAATTTGTCAAATTTTTGTGTGATTTATCATCACACCACTCACCCATACATACATTTTCAGCCATAGTTACATTCATTCACACCCCCGGTATAAGTTCAGATCACATTTTTTTTTCTAATCCCAACAATTCCTCTGCTTTAATATTCTCATGTGTCACTCCCTCTTCATTTTCACTTTCCCTATCGTTGCATCTTCCTTGCACTTTCCGCCACCTTTCTTCCACTCACACCTCACAATGTTGTGGCCCTCGTGGTACATATCGAGAGCCCTTTCTTCTTTTTCACCTTGCCTCTGGTTGATTCATTCTTATCATCTTCTCCCACTGTATTGTTCTTTATTAGCCAACTTTTTATCTCATTTTCTTCTTCACTTTCTTCGTTAGTCGCCACTCTGTCCCTCGAAAGTACGTAGTCTCCATTCTCTTCTTCCTCGCTAGTTTCTTTTTCACTTTCTTCTGCATCTTCATAATCTTCCCCATCTTCAATAATTTCGTCCATTTCTTCCGCCTCCAACTCATAATTTCCCTCATCTTTATCCGTGAAAGTAGAAAGCATTTCACTCTTCCTCCTGGTTTTTTGGTTTATTTTCTGGTCACCGTTTCCCATTCTTTCATATTTGCAAGGCCAATTATCTCATTTTGCTCTGCCTTCCTCTTCTCAACATTATTAAACTCGTTGATCTCTTGTATCTGTTCTAAACAATCCCACCATTTCAGTGGTCCGTTGTTATCAGACATTGTGTTCAATTTCTTGTCAAACCTTCGCTTATCTTCGCGGTCATTTTCTGTTCCGTCTCCTTCAGTCTCCATTTTTAGTTTTTCTTTACAGGCTTTCCTAACTTGTTTTATCCAGTTTTCTACTTCCCCTTCCGCTTCTTTGTTCACCGCGTTATCGCAACTTTTTCTCACGTTTGCGTCTTTATCAATATTTTCCATCGAATTGCCCTGAATTTTTTCTTCAGCCCCTTCTCTTTCAAAATATGTCGCAACTTCTTCTAAAACGACTTTTCTTTGCTTAATTACCTCATCTCTATTAAATTTCATTAGCATGCAGTTTGGTTTCCATATAGCTTCTGGTCCTCTAATCTTCCCGGCTTGAGAACGGACCCCTTCAAAAGCCGCTCTTAATTTCCCTTATTATATGTTCCTTCTCGTCTACTTCCATTTACTTGGATGTTACCATATTGCGAAGGCGAATTTTCATTTCCTGATTCGGTCACCGGTCGTGTATCAGCCAAACCTTGCTTTGCATATAGGCTTCTATTTCCTCTTTTGTCGAAGTATGTGTTATTGGCCTGTTGTTGGTATCCTGTCCCAGTATGAAATTTTCCGGGTTCGGTATTCCTGAACATGTTTGGTTCTTTCTCGTTCATTGCATCCCACCTATCGATTTTATCAACTCCTTCTAGAAATTCATGTATGTTTTTCCACTGCATCAACAGTATTTTTTCTTGTACTTGGCGCGGCATCTTCCGCTCCAATATTTCTATAACCTCATCCTCTTCCATGGGCAACGACAAATACTTAAGATTCTTCAATAACTTCTCACAATAATCTCTCAAACTGCCCTGCTGCCTTTTGTAGGGTGCACTGTTTTTAAATTCCTGTTTCACTCGCCGCTGTCTTTCATCGGACCAATATTTCCTCAGGAAAATTTGCAAAAAATCCTCGTAACTTCTGTTACCTCCACCCAATTCACACGTCCACTCCAATGCCTCATTCTTCATCATCATCTTAACATATTTTATCTTCTCTTCATCCGGCCACTGTCTTGGAAATGCATCTCTGTATGCTTCCACAAAAACATAGGGATGTATCTCACCGCCAGGTACAAAACTCACTTCAGGCAATTTCATTTGCACTGACTGTACTACATTGTTGCCGACACCGTGCCCTTTCCCGTTCTGAATTTTGTCGACTCGCTGATTCAGCTCTACCCATTGATATACGGCCGCCTCTTTATAGCTTTCCACTTCTCCATGCAAGTTAACCATTCCAGATTCCAATTCATTAATATTAGTTTGTACCAGTGAAATTTCATGTTTGGCTTCTTGAATGTCACTCACAAATTCACTGTTTATCCCTCTCTGCTCGTCCATTGCTATCTTCACCGACTCCTCGCGGTTCTGCTGTTCTATCTGTATTAACTTTTGTACCTTCTTAAACATTAAATCTTCACGTTGAGAAATATGCTCATGTACTTGGTCTATCTGAGAGTTTATTTCATGAGAAATATTAGCTCTTTCCTTTCTCCATTCTATTACCGTTTGTTGTTGATTATGATTCATTTTCTGCATTTCGCGTTTTGTTTCTATCTGTTCTCTCATAATCATTGCTAACATTTCCTTTATGGAATTACTGTCGTCATTCCACGGGTTTTTCCCCGCGATGCCAGTTGTTGAATCATCATCATCACCATCCAATTCGGTAACTGCCCGCTCCCCAACTAATTCCGAATCTTTTCCATCCATTGTTATTTACAAAATTTTCATCACTTCCCAAAAATCATACACAGAGAGAGAAAAAAAATCCGGTGTGGATTTCGAAAAAAACGAGAAATATCAATTAACGCAGCTTTTTCTGACTTACAACGCCGTATTATCAACCAAACACCAACAGCACACACATTATCTGTACATAAATCTTTAAAACTATCTTTAAGAACATGTATGCGTAATTAAATCTTATATTTTAACATTATACTTTTAATCAATTTCTCTCTTTTAAATTTATCTTTCAAGTCTTTACTCAAAATTAATAACTTTGTCTTCCATTCACAATATCTAAAACTGGTTTTTTTCTTCTCCTACCTTTCCGAAGATTACAGGCTTCTTTTATTACGAGCTAAATAATTAGCTCTGTGTCACTGTCACGGTCACCACGTGTAAAATTATTTGTCCGTTCCTTCTTCTTTACTTACTTACGATATGGCATCTCGTCTGTCACGGAACGCCACGTATAATCTTTGTACTTTTTACTAACCTTCTTGTTAGTAAAAGGTGCCAATACTTCTCTTTTATTCCACCAAAAGAATAAAAATAACCATCAAAACATCCACTTGGCTTTTTTATTTTAATTTACATTAATAATTGCATCCTTCTGTGTACAGATACAACTCGCAGTTATTTTCTAAGCGTACCTCTCTGCATACTACTACTCATCTCTTCTCCTTGCCCAAAGATCTTCCTCCTCCTGTACTGTCCAGAGATTTTCATGTACTTTTCATCTGGTAATAACGCTGCTTGGAATTCTTTGATACAATACTTAAGACATAATAATAACCCGATATAAAACACTTTTAACAACATACACATATAATCAGTTTACATTAATCAGAAACAAAATAGTGATACGAATATCAATAAACACTTCCCATTGAAATAATATAAAACAAACATTAATTATTAATTATTTAAAACTAAGAGGCTGTGTATTCTTACACACTTCAAAAATATTGGAAATACTTGAAAAACACTTGTCAGGAACAAGTGTTACATGGGGCTTGTATATAACAGCTTGTCATGAAACTCTGGCAGTTGATGTAGCCTATGGAGAATATATAGTTAGTTTGATATCTGTTAACATCTAATTGGATATCCTGAATTAGAAAAGGTATTGTTCAAAATAAAGTCACTGTAATCTCAATTGTAATTTAACATCACTGTACTCTTTAACAAATTTTACAAAGTCTGTTTAACAATCTACAGGAATCAGTACTTCTTTTCCAAAATAATGATGCAGGTTTGAATTAGTGGAATCAAGCATGGTCAACCCCATAGCCCCTTCACTGAAATCAACTACATGGGAGAGACGCGACTATAGCACAAGCACTTTAAAAATTTCCAAGATGTCTGCCCAAACATCATCACTTCCTGTACAGCTTTGTTACCCACCTACCCCTACCAAAATGTGCCAAAACAATGGCCAGCCATCCGTGGCTTCTGCTTCAAGTGCTTGCTACTGACTGGCCTCTACTCCCACTCCTGGAGGTCCTTAAATAGCTACGGCTGAGGGTTTTGCAGAAACTTTACCAACTTAATTTTTCTCCCAATCGATTCAAGGTTTTTTTTGGTGTATAGTTCAATGTCTAAATGTCAAAATCAATCCTAGTAAAAAATTTCCTATCTCCAATAGATTTTCCATAAAAAATTATTATATAAATATTACCAAAAATTTGCTCTCGCATTTAACGTATTTAAACTATCGAGCTGAAATTGGTTTTGAAATGCTCTGCTCCTTCTCCTCTATCTTATGGTGTCAAAAGTGGCTTATCTTTAAATGTTTAACTAGGTGAAAAATACTAGAAAATCTTTATTTCCGAAAATATCAAAGCTACAAGTTTAAAATTATTCCAAATGACTCTACATTAAATTTCCTATAAGATAGTGATACTATTCAACTGAAATGACTGCTCTTTGTTTTCCTATTGATTCAAAATTTAGTTATTCACTACAAATTTATCCTGCCAGATTCTTAAAACAGGAAGTAGCCATTTCTAAGGATTTCGTATTAATTTACTTTTTTTGATTCCAGTCACAATATTGCATGGATTTTGATAAAAATTAGTAAAAATCCCTGTTTCTATTGATTATAGTCCCACTTCTGTGAATTTAGTCTGTACTGACCACATTTTTGACAATCATCATTTTCCTGTAAAAAAACAATCCTTAAATTTTAACAATGTTTCTCAAACTTTTAAATAATATGTAATAAAAATTTACGCATCTTTTCAGCTATGAATCATTCTCCTATCTTTAAAACTTGTGCTTCAGGAATTTATTAACTGACTTTTGGAACCCGATAACTTGATATTTTGTATCTAGTAACTTACATATTTCGTTTTGCTTCTTGTGTCCTATGGTACCTCTGAAAATGAATGCAACGTTTTCTAAGCTGAAATAGGATGAAATGCATTATGTGGTTAAACACTACATTCGTTGTGACTATCACTGTTTACATTTACTTAACCCTTGAAACTTGCAAGAAAATGACTTTAAATACGATTTGCAATAGAATTGATGCTAGCTCGATATTCTTTAAACTAATTTTGGTTATGCAGTGACAAAATTTAGGTGATATTACATACAGATACATGAAACTGTAGTAAAATGGCATCATAGATTGGCAGACCGATGTACCTATGGTAATATGTACGAAATCATTACTACCTTTTTCACGTGACTGTTTCTGGGATTCTGGTATCCCCTGCCCCCCCCTTCCCCCTCCCCGTTCCTTTCTGTAGCTCTTATGCCTTTGGCTGTGGTAAGTGATAGCATTCCACCCTCTATAATATTTAATTAAATTGCAATGGAATGCACACACCGGTGGCAATTTCCCTACACACCCAACTTCCTCATTTCTTGTACCAATCTACATTTGACCTCTACAAATTGTAACTTTAAATTCTTTCAACATTTTTGTTAAATTATTCATCATTTCTCTTGGTAACGTTTTCAAATCCCCGCCATCCTTACCTAAAACAGAGAACCTTCCCAGTGGCGTAGCTAGCGTGGGTGACACCCGGGGCGGATATCAATGATGTCACCCCTTGAAAACTTAAATTCAAAATTAAGTAAAATATATCTTGTAAGTGTAAAATATTAATAAAACATAATTAAATAGAAATTTATTATTATTTAAAAATAATAGTTAATAAAATTATAATATTAACAACATTTAAAAGATATACACATAAACTAAAAACAACTACTTTCACAATCTCCTCTTTCTAGTTTTAACAGCTGTAAACTCATAAATCACATTTTCAAAATTAACAATTTGAGTTACTTCATGTTCAATAGTCAATATGGCACTCTCGGTGATCGAAAGTGGTTTTAGATTAATTTTAATTTCTCTGAAGATCGGGCCTCACTTGCCCGATACTGTTCCGCACCGACAGGTTTCTTAATGTTGGCACTCACTCGATGGAAGTTTGTCCAAATGACACGGTGTCTCATCCGACACTTGACCATCACCCGGCTATAATTGGTTTGGTTTATATTTTGAAGGTGCGGACCAATGTCGGCCTGCTGGATGTGGAGAAGCGCATAGAGAGAGTTCGGAAATTTCTATTACCTTACGACCAAATGTTGTTTTCATGTTATGTTTGCTTTAAAACATCCATGTTCATCAGTTGTTCGTAAAAAGTAGCATCATAGCATCTTCGCATTAAAAAATCAAAGCTTTGCCATAGCTGAAGATCAATTTTAAGACCCACAAAAATTGCAGCCGAGATTTGCATTTGTAACGGGAACCTTCCACACCCGAATCGCACGCCGGAACCATACGCCAGAAAAATCTAGAAGTAATGAACAATATGCATTCAAACACATAAAAGTGGATTCGTGTTTTCTGATAGCAAAAATAGATGATATAGAAAAAATGTTCATTTTACCATGTTTGCAAACTTATTTTTCATTACACCTACATTCAGACTGGTGACTGAAATGTCTGTGTGCGATTTGGGTACTGAATGTCCCGGTTTAAATCCCGGCCTCGACTAATTTTTGCGGGCCTTAAAATTGAGATTTACATCTGGCAAAGCTTTTATCTGTTAATGCGAAGATTCTAGGAAGCTCCGTGATTCGAATTTCACGTTAATCTGTAGGTCTCCTTTTCATGTTAGGTGATTACGATATAGGTTCACTGACAGTTTCTCAATAAGAAACTCGGTGACTTGAACTTTGAGATAACTTGAAATTATTATTTTTACTATACAAAATCTTTACGACCTATATTTAAATTAAAATATGTTATAATCTCCTTCTTTACTAACAAAAAATAATGAGAGAATCGAAAAGAACCTCAAACAAAACAAACGCGTCAATGAGAAGTGATTGAAATTTCATTCTGATGGCGTTGAAACACGTGAGAATGTTTCATTCCGGTACAGTGTGGTGATGATTTGTTAATACTGTGTTGGGATATTATTTTTGTACATAAAATATCAACCAGTTAGGTGATTACGTGAGTAAGATAAAAAAGTATTTTTATGTACTTTCATAACAAAACTGTGCAAAATAAAGTACAGTATAATAAAGTAAGGTATCAGACCTACCTGTCATCCCCAACACTTATTCCCTGAAACAATCACTTGAAAACGTTAAAGGATAAAGACAGGGTAGGAACGCGGGTGAGCTATGGAAAAGTGTGGACGCGAGGGGGCGAGCCGTCACTCAGCCGACTGTTGTTGCGGTGACGATACAGGCCAGTATTGGCAAAGTGCAGCTCGACCTTTTACACTTAGCAACTGACACACAAATTGGCGCAAATTAAAACCCCAACACCTAGACGGTGTTGTGATAAATGAATGAAATTTGGCTCCAAGTATCCCCGCATGAAGAGTATTAAATGGTTAAAAATTGAAAGTTTTATTTGTAATAATATGAGAATTACGGTGCTATTTATTGTATAAATTTCAATTTTTTAAATTTTTTTAACGTGTAATATGACACTTTATTGTCCACAAGTTTTTTTTTGGCGAAGTATGCCAAGGCGAAGAGTGACAACTCTCTACACCCAAATATCTAACTGTGAAAGAGGTCGGAGAATTGATGTGTTTTTAAAGGGTGCATCAAATCGTGAAATCTCCCGAAGGATTGACCGTAGTGCAATGGCAGTATACAGACTTGTTACACAGTGGATGAAAGAAGACTCTAATATTCCTAGAGCAGGCATGGGTCCATAAAGATGGATAACAGCACGTGAAGACTGCCAAATGGTGTGAGTGGCTGTTGCTGGCAGATGGTTGACTGCAGGCCAGATCCAAGCAGTGGTTACAGATAGTCACCCCCCTCCCCCTCTCCAGACGATTGTAAACTCATTGCTTGAAGCTGGATCACACTCTCTGGCCCCTGTGCAACGTGTCCCATTAATCTAATTTCATTGCCTGCACATTTAACCTGGTGTAATGCGAAACACAAATGGACATGTGGATGGCGTACATTTGTGTTAGAGACGAGTCTCGATTCTGTCTGTGGCAAAGTGATAATCGACGACATGTTCGCAGATTGTAGTGGAGAAACGGCTTACCTACTGTGATTTCAAAAACGTCACGCAAGTGTAGCCACTGGTGTCATGTTTTGGCGGCTATCAGTTTCGACAACATGACTGGGTCGGCTGTCGTTGATGGCACAATGACAGCCCACCACTATCTGGACGGGGTACTGAATCTTATTTGATACCCTTCATGTTCACCATCCAATCGCATTTTTCAACAAATAATGCCCGTCCTCATACTGCGGCCATCGTCACAAATGCCTTGGAAGGAGTTTCGATCACAATTTGGACAGCGCTGATCCCCAATAGAGCATGTCTAGGATACTGGAAGTAGACACATAGATCACATGGTAACTCGGCACAAAAAGTTTCCTAAAATTCTACCACTCATGTATGCGTGTTGTGATTTTAATTTCCGCCAGTGTAACTATAGGGAGACCAAGATTCCTCTATAAATTTTTTAAAAAAGTCGAAAGTTACCCATTTGTTATTGAACGTTAACATAGGCCGTATTTAAATGACTTTGCAACCTCGGTCCCATTGGTGCAAACCCAGGATCCGGATCCCACAAGTTGTGAGACCCTGGGGATACTGTATAGTCAGAGAAGCTACTAATAAGTTCCTTCATAAAATAGAAGAATAAATAAAATATAAAAAACATAAGTAAATGTAATTAAAAAAAAACAACGGGTCAGATAGTAAAAGAACATGCCTTTGCGATATCTGCCGTCTTTACATGAAGCTAATTAACAAGTATTTTTACCACCCGCCTAAGAAATACGTATCCACAGACTCCTAAATATGACATTGTATGTACTGAAGATTTTTGAATTTCTAGCACCACTCTGTAGCGTATAAATAAAGATGCTAAACGGCTCGAATGTTCGTTCAATTTATGCATTAAAGCTCAATTTTGTTCAGGAACGGAAGTTCGACATCCCTCTCGATTTAAGGAACCCGCAAGAATTTAGATACCTGTATTCGACAGAGAGGTTACCCATAATAGAAATCTCTGTAAATTTATTATAGAAAATTCTTAGAGAATCATACGCTTATTTATTTCATCGCGATCATATTTTGCATATTCTATATCAATAGAAAGCATAGCAAACTTACGTGAACCTGGAGTTAAAGTGCTAACTAATGTTACGATTTCGCTATCAAGATACGCGTTCCGACTGTTTTAAACACATACCCTACAAATCTGATTACCAACGACAGACGATACAATCAACGAACACTTGGACTCGTTTGGATTGACTTGAAACCTGACAGTATTGCTAATTTAATACAGTTTTCCGAATCATTTTATTTGCATAAATTCGAACATGATACGGTTTCATGTCGAGTATAGATAGGTGCACTGTCACAATAGGTGGTACGCAGACCGGATAACACGAAATGTACTCAATTTATACATCACGAATCTGTTAGATGATAAATTCAAAAATTACTAAAAATACTTCAATGCACTTGTGAATCTTAGCTAGAAAGCTATGTAATTCTAATAAGCAAAACAATTTTGAAACGTTTGTTTGCCTTTTTTTTAAAAAAAAAAAAAAAAAAAAAAAATCTAGCATTTTTCCTGAAATATTTAGAGGATTTACAATTTAACTGTCTAATTACCATGATTTTAACAATTTTAGATATAAATAATACATCCTTTAATTTTAAAACAACCTCTCTTTATATAGAAAACTTAGATTATATCCACCGCCGCTTCTACAAACAAACAACAGTGACGTACGGCAAGCACAATGAGTTACTGTGATTGTTGGAGCTACAGAGCGATGGTCTCTTTGTTTAAGCGTGCTGTGTTGCCAATAAAAATACTCTACTGTAATGAAAGAGCACAGCCCTCTCGATCGTATTTGAAAACTTAAACAAATATTCAAAACATTCAAGGTAGACTGTTTCGATGTTTCGATACCAAAGGAAAAAAAAGTGTAATCAAAAAAACAAAAAAATTTGTTTCACACTAATTTCGGTTACTAGTTTGGAAACGCGGGTGTCACCCCCAAACGGGTGACACCCGGGGCGGACCGCCCCCACCGCCCCCCCCTAGCTACGCCACTGAACCTTCCTATACCCTTGTGCCTGAAATCGATTGCCATCTTTGTGATTATGGTCATCTTTTCCCTTCAATGCATTACTTTTCATTCTTACACCAATATCTTTCCATGCATCATCACCAATATACGCCTTGTACACTCCTATGACCCTCTTCACCCCCCTCCTTCATGCAATGAATCCCATTTCAGCTCTTTTATCATATCTGTTACTGATTGCATTCTACGATAATTTACAGAAACAATAGCATCTCTTTATTGCACCCTCTCCAACTACTGTATTTGATACACAAAATGTGAGTCCCCTCTACACTGCCATATTCAAGCAATGGTCTGACCAACATTTTGTAACCCAGTTCCTTTACTTCTCTCGTACATCCCTCATCACTCTCTCCAACAAGAGCAGAATTATGAAAGCTTTTCCTGCTACCTGTCCCTTGTGTCCTGCCAAGTTAAGCTTGTTATCAAAGGTAATGCAAAGATATTTACATTTCAAGTCCCCACTTTATAATCTGAATCAACCTTTAGTTTTTTTATTTGTGTATCTAATAAGCTTACCCTTCTTTGCATTTATCTTCGTTCCATGTTTATCACACCCAACTAGATATCTTGTCCAGATCACCCTGCAACTGTTTACAGTCCTCTACCATTTTGTTCCTTTTATATAGCATTATGTCATTTGAAAACAATCTAATTTCTGATAGTAAACAATCACCACAATTATTCATTAGAATAATGAATAACAATGATCCCAATATGTACTCGTAGGCTTCTGCAGCCAGAGTCAGTTGATTCTTAGCTGTCCGGGTGGTGCCGCGTCATGTTTCTTGAAACTGACGTTTCGACCCTCATTCTTGGTCTTCTTGCAGGGCAGAACAGCAGTTTCAAGAAACATGACGCGGCTCCAACTGGACAGCTAAGAATCAATGGTCCCAATATGCTACCCTGTGGCACTACCATTTTTACATCCACTTTTGGTACTGCATTTCCCACCCTAACTTTCCGTTTTCTGCCTTTTAAAAATTCTTACAGGATGTGTTAACAACATCTGTGATATAATATAAATGAACTGTTCTATCTTGTTCAGGTATATGTACCTCAAGTGTTGTGAACAAGATGGAATAGGCAAATTTCAAATGTTTCAATTTTCCTTCTTTTTGAGAATCCTAAAATCCATGCTTCACAACTTTAAGTTCTCTGAAAAGATTTAACTTTCTCGAGAATGCTCTTTTGGCTACTACTGTTTGGTTTCAACATCATTCCTGCTTAAGCCACCAGTTGTAATTTTACTTCATTGGTAACAGAATCGCTTACTTCTCCTAATACATTTGGGTCTATGTTATTTAATCTGCTGTTGTTTGTATCGTTCCTGCTTTATTTCACGAATTTTGTTTTGTCTTGCTTTGGTTTGTTTTTAATCCTAATTGTTTCTGCAGTATTTTATCCACGACATTAAACAATTTCTCAGCATCCTCATTCTGTCCTGCTAACAAGATAGTAGTGTTAACCATCCGTAGCATACTGATTGTTTCTTCTTTTTGAACCATTATACCACATTCAAAGTTTTCTTTTACTTCCTTTATGGTTTCCTCTGTGTATATGTTTAATATTAATGGGGATAGACTACAACTTTGTCTCACACCCTTTTTAATCGCTGCATGTCTCTTATGATTCTCTACTTTTACTATAGCCACCCGATTATCTAAATTAAATTATTCTATCTTGATTCATACTGAGGTCTGAACAGCATTTGAACAGGGAGTATCTTAACACTTATGAATTCTTTAAAATTTCAAACATCTTAGATTATCAAAAGCTTTTTCTAAGTGAATTTCATGTAAGTATGCTTATTTTTCTTTGATCCATCCTTCCAGTGATAATCTTATTTTCCTTCTTTTATACCCAGGTTTTTACTAACGAAATTGATCACCTAATATCTTTTCTACTATCCTTCCTTTTCTTCTATGTATTGTCATTGTCAGTAATTTTTAAGTGTGATGTTAGACTTGCAGTGTGATAATGTTCACATTTGTCGGCATAGGATTTCTTTAGGAAAGCAAAGATGATACTTATCTTAAAATTGGTTGGAATCTCTGCTGTTTCCTAATTTTTTTTTTTTTTTTTTGTCAGTTTGGATAATCTTTGGATTTTTCCTCTTCTGGAGATTGCTCAATTTTCTGAGCTTAAGACGTTTCCCTCCATCAGAACCTTTTAATGTTTATACATCTTTTATTCATTTCTCAAAAATTCAATTTCACCTTCCTATAAGCCGCATCTACATTACCTTTTACTTTAGCACATTTCTTGTTTATTTCATTTTTTAAAATACCTTTTCTGCTCTTTTACTACTTTATCCTGAGCATATTTCTGCCTTCTCTTATTTATCAATTCACAAAATTTCACACAATTAATTCTGTGATCCTAGGTTTTTGGCCAGTATCCTAACTTTTAACGTTTCTTTACCAGCTTCAGTTATTTCCCTACAGTGAATACCATTTTTTGTCTAGTGAATTCCTTTAATTGACATTTCTTAGACCCACGACTACAATTTCAATGCACATCTTTCTCTCGGGTGAAATTCTTTCAGTTTAATCACTTAATGTTTGTTTTGCCAGCATTGCTTGTTTATGCTATTGAATTTTGTCCTGCACTTCATAACTATTAGATTGTGTTCTGCCTTTATATCAAGTCTCAAGTATGCTGTACAGACTAAAACTTTGTTCCTGAAGATGTGTTTAGCTATGATATCATCTGGATTATATGTACTTACTTTCCCTGGATGTTTCCAGGAGTATATCTTTCGGGCATGGTTCTTAAATAGTGCCTTCATATGATGTTTTTCTCAAAATTATAACAACCAGTTTCCTCACACTTCCCACAGTATTTTCCACCTTTTCCTACTGAAGCATTCCCAACATCCATTATTATTAGATTTTCCTCCCACTTCACATATCTGATTAATTCTGTAATTTTACTGATTAAATTGTTTGCAGTCAAGTCAGAGGTAATCTTGTGGTCATCCAGTGGAATCAAGTGACAAGTATTATTATTTGGTGTACAGTGCTTTCTTTCAGCTTGAATTATTTTCTGTGAGTGGTAGCTTATTTCGGCGATTCTGAGTGCTGCCAGAATCTAAAATGAGTTTTAGTTGGCAGTGAAATGGGCAATAAGATCTCCACATTAACCGACCCTTAACGTTTAATACTGGTGTGACTGTAATGAAGATGACGGCTAATCCCTTTTTTATTTCCTTTCAAATGGTCCTCTTGTTAGTGAGCAGTAAAGCTTCAGTTTAAGCGGAAAGAAGAAATATTGCATGGAAATTTTTTGACTTGGTAGAATTGTTGTAAAAGCAAATTTCCTTATTGCATTTTTGAAATGGCGTATGTTGCTTCTAATTGTCACTTCCTTACTTGCTGCTTAGTATGCAGTGGTTAACTTATATTTTCTAAATCATCATATCTTTTTAATTAAGTTTTTATGCAATGCATAAATAATAGAAACAAAGAAACTGCCACTGAAAATAAGATAGGGAAAAATAACCTGTCACCACAGATGACGGCAGGAGAGCAAAATTAACACCTAAAAAAACCCAAAAAAGTACAATATTATGATACATAATTTGTCATGTAGGAGGTGAGACATATGGCAGGGGGAAAGACGTGACCACATCCTGATTCACCATGTGAATGAAACAAGAATGAAACGTGCAAGAGATTAGTGTTGTGACCAGTGGTGGGGGAGGGAGGGGAAAAGAAAGTTGTCCAACTGTAAATGTGGAACAAAATAATCTCTGTGACGATCAATCAAGGTAAAATGAAATTTGTTTAAAAAGTATATAATTTAGCTTTGTTAAAGGAGTAATAAACCAAACTGGAAAGATGTGTATGTATTTTTAATGTTTTTTTATATGTTGGAAAATATGAGAAAAATGACTATATTTGCAAAATAGTTTAGCTAAACCTGTCACTATTTTGCAATATAAAACCATTTCAGGATGGCAAATTCATAGTTAAACCAATATTTTCACAGATCAAGAATGAACATTAGGTTAGTTAAAAAGTATCTTCACTTTTGCTATCTTTAGAACAATAAAGTCTTCATAAAAATGGTATCAAATCTATTTTAAGTTCGTATAGGTTGCATTTTTTGCAACTGTGCTGGACCAGTGCACCAGGACATACTTTATTGTTATGGCATTTTCTAAAGCTCTACTGTGTTTTACCAAGAAATTCTATCTTCATTAATTTTTATAAGTTTTTGTCAAAGTCTCAGAATGGCACAATTGCATACTTGGAGAGATTTATTAGTTTTGGACCACAATGACTGATAGAAAGATAATATGTGCTGAATCTTGTCCAATTACATTCCTAACTCTACTCATTGTTTAACGTGGTACTGAAATGCACACTGTACCTTCTTATCCAATGTAATCGGGTGCTTTTGGGAAGGTTTGCATCTGCACTGACTTTGGGGTTTGGCAGCTAAAAGGATCATTTTCACATTTTAATTTAATTAATTGCAATGGAATACATACTCTGGTGGCAATTTTCCTAGTCATCTATTTATCCCTTCTTTTTATTACTATTTTCTTATATAACCTTTCAGTATAGATTCCACCACTGATCTACTTTTGCTCTATACAAATTTAAATCAGTTCAGCATTTTTTGTATATTATTCGTCACTTGGTAATTTATTCCAATCCCCGACTCAATTATGCATGAAATGAAGTGCCAGATGGTATTTCTTCCCTTCCATGCTATACTCCTAATTCATAAACCAAAATCTTTTCAAGCCTCATCACCTGCCTGGTATGCTCCCAGCACTTTCTTGCCTCCTTTCTGTGTTTTTAATGACAATGACTCCAAATCCAGCTCTTTTAATATATCAGTTACTGACTGCAGTAATTTTCACAAACAAATCTGGCCACTGTCCGCTGCATGCCCACCAACACCTTTAATTTATATCCAAAATGTGGTTCCAAAACTACACCACCCTAATCAAGTAGTGGTGTAACCATAGTTTTGTAACCCAATTCTTTCATTTCTCTGGCATATCCTCTCATTACACTCTCCAATAAATGAATGATTTTGTAACATTTTCTTACCGCTTCCCCAATGTGTCCTTCCTAGTTTAGTTATCAAACCGAGCATGGTAGATGAACGGTTAAGATTCTGGGCTTGCATTCGGGAGGACGGGGGTTCGAATCCCCCTCCGGGCATCCAGATTTGGGTTTTCCATGATTTTTCCCAAATCACTCCAGTCGAATGCGGGGATGCTTCCTTCAAAAAGGCCATGGGCATATTCCTTGTCCCCAGTTCCATCCCGTCTCTAATGACCTTAGCTGTAAGAGAAAAAAAGTTATCAAATGATATGCTAAGATATTTACACTTAATATTCAGCAAGTAATTCATTCCCTACCCTATAATCATAAACAACCTTTAGTTTCTGGTCTGTGTACCTAATAAAATCACTCTTCTTGGCATGTATCTCTTCCATGTTCTTGAGCCTAGTTAAATATTCTGTCTTAGTCACCCTTCTGCTGTTCTGTCTTCTCCTGGTTTGATTTGTAGTGCCCCCACCTGGACACCGGTAAACCTATGGGGACCTATGGCGAACCTGGCAGCAGGCCGAGCGGAGACTTGGCCAGATTCGATGAGAGGAATGAGCGAATGGGTAAGGATCGATCATAGTAGTCGATCTGGGATCGGAGGGAGACATCCGTGGTAGGATCATCAGGGTGAATGATTTCATAAACATGTCATATATACAATATTTACTATCACGACTGTACAAAATTTACAAGTGGTATGCTGAATACGCAAGGTGCTATTGGGCTGCCTTCAGACATCCTACTATGACATATACTGAATACTGCAAATAGGTTGATTATTGTAACTGCATGGGTGTGACATTTACTTGGAGGACAGCAAGAGCTTCTTCGACTGTGGGCGATTATCTATACCAGAAATCCCCAGCTTAGACATTGTAGAGGACCCTAGCTCCCTATCTACAATTCAACGACGGCTTTCCATGTCCAACCATAACCTACAGCAGAGCCAACCTGTTATGCGCTGTTCATCATCTTCGTGTGCGACGCCACCCCGCGGCCACGGCTGCCAGACGCGGCTCGACGTCTGCGTCCCCTCTGCTCCGACTGTTGCTGGCTGCGACTGATTGATGAAGACAAAACAAGACAATACAAGACACTCTCTGAAACCCGTGCAGAGGTTTTTACACCACCTCCCACTACGGTCCTAAAGTGGAGGGGCAAATGGTAGCCAATGATGAGGCCGATGCATGCCGTCATCTGTCCTCCTTAGCTTGACCGTTGCGCACTTTTTCCTAACTGTCAGCGCTCTAAATCCCCGGTCGATGCCTTTGTATGGTTTCTTAACATGCTACTTGCCGTCCTCATTTCATAATTAACAAATATGTAATGATGAACCAAGCGAACAACTGCGTTCGCTACACCTCCCTACCCTCAATAAGTTTTGGCTCCACTCCAAAACACATCTCAAGCCTAATTTACATTCTCATCTGTAAAAACAAATTTCCTTAAAATCTAATTACAAATTTTCCTTACAAGTAAATACAATTTCTTTTCATACTGAGTACATGTCCTTGGTACATGTTCTGTCTGTTCTGATTTTGCCAAAATGCTATGTGTGTCTGTGTTACATTCTGTGAATCTATATGTTATAATGTATATAATGTTTATTAGTGTTCTTCTGTGTATCAAAATTACTCATTTCTTTCTTGTGGTACGTTGCAATGTTGACGTGTACATCGTGTACTGATTCTATTTGTTTAATTTGAAGCGATCGCAACAGACGAAAGCGTCCCCTCGTATGTGCGACATTGTTTACTTCCGCAACCAGGTGACTGGTCTGGCTAGCGCTGAGCGTGCACTCTCATCGCTGGCGAGGCTGTAGAAGGCCTTGCATGTGTCAGCAGGGCCGTCGCTCCCGCTCGTAATATCTAGAACACTCGTAGTGTACAATTAGCACAGAATACTTTTAAACTTATTACGACAACAGAACATTTTACAAACTCATTTTTAAGTCTTCTACAACAATAAATTATCATAACACAGACATTATTTCTTTCTTTTGTTACTGCAGACAGTCAATGTTTGTTTGATATTTATTTTATCGCTTTTAAGCAACTCATAGTATGAACATTCGTTATTACAGACACCCACAATAACATTTAATCACGATTAGTCTTAACACCTCAGGCATTCAACTTATAATACATCTCGCATCCGTTGCATATTCTCTGCATATTTCTTATTTTTCTCTCTTTATAATATTAGGTAATGACTGTTACGGAATTATCTTACCAGCTCTCTTATAATTAAACTCCAATTAATGTTTCCGCTAAACCCTCACACCACTTCGCTATTACTCTGGAAATTACAGATTATTACCTCGATATTGCAGTGATTACTCGGAGTTACTTGTACCTTCTTCCTTCAACAATTAATGTTATTGTGTTATTTTTTAACTCTCTGAAAGCTATGACCTCTCAAGATCGCGACTAATTCCTCGGGATTTAATTTATTTACCTATTTTACATTTGCTTATAGTTACAACATTTTAACCTTTAATGATGGTTCTGTTTACTCTCACTCTATCACACGGCAGTTGTGAATTGAAAATACAACCTCCATTACAGTACTTGCAATATTTCATTTTCACCAAGAATTTCTACCACTTAATCCCTGTTCTACATATATAATCCCGTTTAACATTTTCTCACTCGTATTTACATCGTGCTTATTAAAGACCTACTTGTTATTAATTGGATTATGCCTCTAAAACAATTCTACTTTGCTATTCTTATCCTTGTTACTTATATATGATATTTATTATGCTATAGAGGATTTAACAGATATATACATTGTTTCACGGTTTACCTTTGTAATATTGCCGTGTTAACTCATTTGATTCTCTTCCACCTCTGCTTACAACTAACATAGGATTATACTGCGCCTGGCGATTTGCAACCCGCCACCACAATTTGAACTAGTTACACATTCACTGACCTCACTTGCACAGCAATTCTACACTCTTCATATTTCCACAGGTAAAGTTCCGTTCACGGTGACTCAGCATAACTTTGTTTTTATGTTGGTGAAACTTCCCTAGAATCGCTACCTCCGGCACTGAAGTGTTGCACTCGCGTACACTACCTAGTACGGAGTTCTCTGAATTTTTTCGTAACACTTCCCTCGTGTACGAATTAATAATTGCGGCTCCCTAACCCTTGCTAGTGGCTGGTTTCCGGTCAATTAGCATCTCACACCCGCACTTACCTTGCGGACTATTTCTTACTCCCGGATCCCCAACAATTTTTTTCTCCCCGGCAAATAAGTTCTCACGCGGCTTTTCCTCCGTCACCGCTTCTTCCAAATCCACTACCCCGTATTCTACAGTCTCACATTTGAGTGAACACACTGTATCATCCGGGCTTCAACCAGGAACCTCCAATATTCCTGTCATGGAAGACATCGCTTGTACCTGTCCAGGTTAGTTCGCGACCTCCCTCCTCTTGCTTCACCAAACATTGCCCCGTCAGCATAAGGACACCGCCGACCACTGACGCAATGCTTCGTAATTTGGCGACCTCTAGTCACCTCCACTTATTACCAAGAATCCCTCTTCTTGATAATAAACTACAACTCTTCGCTGCGCTTCGAAGACTTCCCGCCTTCTTTATTTTCCTTTTGGCGACCTTCATTCGTCTTCCGCCAATCAGCTGGTAACGTCTTCTCTAACAGTTACGCTGATCCCAAAAATACTCCTTTCTACCACAGTGCACTATTTCCACCTTGACCAAAACCCCCTTTTACACTACCAAATTTTGCGAATTTTCCAATCGGAAAATTATCGTGGAACACTCCAAGTGAACTGCACTCCTCCTTGAGTCCTCATGACGACACCTTCGTCACCTCCCTCATATGCTACCCTTTAAATTATTGCATCTTTCCTCAACACAATTTCATCTACCACTTATTCTCTATGTATTTATTTCTCCCTCGTAGCACTCACGACCGTTCACCTTAATATTTCTCCTCGCTGATACGTATTATGATTAAAATTGTGCGTCGCTTACTGCTGCCCTCGTTAACTTATTTTAATTTATCTTACTGCCCTATGTTTGTATTATGCCATGTTAAACTCCCTTTAAATATGTTGATAATTCATTTAATATGCACTGACTCGTATTCGCCCTTATTCACATTTATTAATCTCTTAATATCACATAGCACCATCTTATTAAAGTTTCATTTTAACAACATTACTTTTTTCCAACTACTTTCGTTCATATATCTTCAAATCTAAACTTACATCATGACCAATGACATATAACTTGTGAAAGAAAATCTTTACACTAGTTAAACACTCTTATAGTAGTTACTTACAACCACGCTATAATTCATCTTACTAAAAATTCAATTTAAAAAAAAATTATATCCACTGTAAATTCCAATGTTTTTAAATGCCATTAATATTAGCTGTTCCAATTGAGTCGTCCCTTCGTATTTCACTGCAACTGAATCTCTTTACTTAAATACCCTTAAAATTTCTGATAGCTTACGTTAACGCATTCATTTCTTAAGTTCAACTAACATGCTGATTTTTATTTGAGTTTTTATTTCTTCCAGAGTTTTTACTTACTCCCTGGAGTACTGTTTATTACTATTATTAAAGGAACTCTTATGCGATTACCCACTTTCAACTGGACGAAGTAATTCATCACTGCTAGTATACATTAATTTGCAGTGGGCCTAATTCTGCCTTATTCATTCTAACACCCCATTACAATTTCTTTGTATACTATCTTTTAATCACTAGTATGGACTAGTATGGAATATATTATTTTATAAAGAGCGCTATTCCTACTGGCTTTCTTTTCTAATTATAATCTTAACTAACAGATCATGCTTCACTGGATTTAATCACTGCTAAATTTTTTTACACTTCCACTGAAATCGTAAAATGGTTAAAATACTGAAACATTTTTTTACGTCTTAGCTCGTTCTCTTAATTTGAGCGTTTATATTCTAGTCACTTACATTATCGCGACATCAGAAAACATATTATTTTAATTAACCATTTTACTAACTCACATCTTCGACAATTGCTAATTCAGGATTCCACAATCAACACATTTCCCTTTTAAAATTTCTGAAACAATTGCATTATGTTGGCAAGGCACTGAATCGTTGGGTTGCGCGAGATTACGTAATATTCGCTTACTTAATGACAAATATTTCAACATTTACTGGCTGCTCGTATTACAGGCATCGATTTTCATGAAATTACTTATTTATAATACTCAGTTTAACCAACATTATTTACTATTGCTTCTACACTTAAATTAACAGAATTTACTTTAATGATTGTTCATTCCCGATTTGCTTTCACCAGATTTACTCATAACTGTATATTTTAATCCTATAATTCCGGCAACTGAAGATAGACTCGTGACATCAAATTCGACTTCTTCACTTAAATTTCATGCAACTGCGCTGTAATCACTAGCGTTACACATCTTCTAAAAAGTTAATAAAGCTGCATCCTTTTCCTTAGCAACTTCACGTGACAAAATAATTACATGGGCATGAACAATTTCTTAATTTAGAGCTTCTTTGAGGCATTGCTACTTAGATCTTGCGATATTTCTCCCACGCCTATTGCTTGCGTCACTTACGTCAGAATCGTGGCCTCCTTAGGATCTGCTTACAACGGTTCGCTCACCGCTGTCGCTGCGTCGACATTTTGCCATTCACCTGCGTGCTGACTGTTGTTTTGCAGACGCTGCTTCGCTGTCCCGCGCCCTCGGAACCTCTGATATTACGCTAACTCTTCTGCGGCTCTACCGAATGGTTGGAACATGGCCTAAATCTGCTTGCATATTTTCTCTTTAATTACCACTACATAACAAGCTGTGACGTCTGTACTCGACGTAAGGGCTGTGCTTCGACAGAAGTTCACCAATGCTGGAATCCCCTACTGAAGACGAATACTCCTCGATCCCCTATAATACTCCCACAACGACGATATTGCTCCAACAACTGACCCCGGTGTGCTGTTGGTCTTTAACCCCACATCTGAACAACACTGTAGTGCCTCTACCTGGACACCGGTAAACCTATGGGGACCTATGGCGAACCTGGCAGCAGGCCGAGCGGAGACTTGGCCAGATTCGATGAGAGGAATGAGCGAATGGGTAAGGATCGATCATAGTAGTCGATCTGGGATCGGAGGGAGACATCCGTGGTAGGATCATCAGGGTGAATGATTTCATAAACATGTCATATATACAATATTTACTATCACGACTGTACAAAATTTACAAGTGGTATGCTGAATACGCAAGGTGCTATTGGGCTGCCTTCAGACATCCTACTATGACATATACTGAATACTGCAAATAGGTTGATTATTGTAACTGCATGGGTGTGACATTTACTTGGAGGACAGCAAGAGCTTCTCCGACTGTGGGCGATTATCTATACCAGAAATCCCCAGCTTAGACATTTTAGAGGACCCTAGCTCCCTATCTACAATTCAACAACGGCTTTCCATGTCCAACCATAACCTACAGCAGAGCCAACCTGTTATGCGCTGTTCATCTTCTTCGTGTGCGACGCCACCCCGCGGCCACGGCCGCCAGACGCGGCTCGACGTCTGCGTCCCCTCTGCTCCGACTGTTGCTGGCTGCGACAAGACAAAACACGACAAGACAATACAAGACACTCTCCGAAACCCGTGCAGAGGTTTTTACACCACCTCCCACTACGGTCCTAAAGTGGAGGGGCAAATGGTAGCCAATGATGAGGCCGATGCATGCCGTCATCTGTCCTCCTTAGCTTGACCATTGCACACTTTTTCCTAACTGTCAGCGCTCTAAATCCCCGGTCGATGCCTCTGTATGGTTTCTTAACATGCTACTTGCCGTCCTCATTTCATAATTAACAAATATGTAATGATGAACCAAGCGAACAACTGCGTTCGCTACAGATTAAACTAGATATCATTGTCTTGTGCAAACAACCTAACTTTTGACTGGGCACGATAAGACTGGGTATGATTGACGCAATCATTTATTGGAATAATGAACAGTGATGGTTCCAAAATACCACCCTGTGGCACTCCTATATTCACTTTCACCTCTTTTGATTTTGCATTTCTTATACTCTTAACACTTTGCTTTCTGCCTTTTAAGAATTCCTCTACCTAGCAAGTCACTTTTTCATCCACTCCAATAGTTTTCACCTTATTTTATGGCTGACTCTAATTCCTTGGAGAGATCTAGGGCTACATTATCAAGTATGGTTCCCCCAATAAACAGATTTCAGCTTTGGTGGATCAACACCCTCAGCCTTTTGTGCAGAACCTTCCATCCTATATCAAATACACCCCACATTTTTTGCAGTGTCTGTTTAAAGTCCCCAGTCCTATACTCTCCCACTCCCACCTTGTCTCCATTGATGTAACTTCCTTGTACATCAATATTCGTCACCTTGAAGGCCTCAGTTCCCTTCAATACGTCCTGGATATGCGCCCTAAGAACAGTCTTCCCAGAACATCCTTATCCCTAGCCAACTTTATCCTCTCCAAAAACTACTACTCCTTCAACTCCAAATTCATCACCGGATAGGCGGCACTGTCATGGATACCCACATGGCCCCGTCCTTTGCCAACCTCTTCCTGGGCCGTCTGGAGGGAATTTTTTTGAAGAACTCCCCCCTCATGTGGTTCAGATACATAGATGATACATTTATGATCTGGGCCCATGGGGACGACCACCTCCTGGAACTCCTCAACTCACTCAATAACAGTCACTCCATCAATTTCGCCTGGTCCTATTCCCACAACTATTTCACCTTCCTAGACATATGGATATCACTCTCCGACAGGGTGTCCTCCATACCTCTGTACACATCAAACCTACTAACTAACTAACAGTACCTACACTTTAACAGTTGTCACCCTTTCCACACCAAACATTCCCTACCATACAGCTATGCAATCCATGGCAGACGCATCTGTTCCGATCAAGAATCAATTTCCAGTTACTCCCAAAAACTATCTCAAGCCCTCATTTCCCACCAATACCCCAACAACCTAGTGAAAAAACAAATCTTCTGAGCCATCTCCCACAATGTTTATTCTGCACCTCCTAAAACTGTTCGTGGACCAACACTCGTCACCCTGTTCTTTCCTGGCTTGGAATCCATCAACCAGATTATCCGCTGTGGGCATGACTTCCTATGGTCCTGCCCTGAAATGCGTCTTCTACTACCCACTGCTCTCCGCACTTGCTTCAGCAGACCACCCAATCTGAATAACATCCTGGTCCACAAGTATTTACCGTATGACTCTCCTAGACCACCACAGGGATCTGTCCCTTGTAACAGACCCCGCTGTAAAACGTAGAATGCACCCTGCCACCACCACTTACTCTGATCCTGTCACAGAAGAATCCTTTCCCATAATTGGACATGCTACGTGTTCTACCACTCACCTTATTCACCAACTCGCCTGTCTCCATTGCAATGCCTACTACATTGGCCTCACAACTCAACAACTATCCTACAGGATGAATGACCAAAGGCAAAAAGTTTATACTTCCAACCCTGACCATCCAGTGGCAATTCATGCCAACTCACATGATTCCAACAACCTCGACACCTGTTTTACAGTTAGAGCTGTTAGAGGTTTTCGGAACACCACCACCCCTTCAGAACTCTGCAGATGGCAAGTAGCCTACCAACATATCCTTGACACGAGACACACCCCTGGCCTAAACCTACGTTAAACCAGTCACTTACCAACTTTGTATATATATAAATATATATATTATATTTTTTCTTTTAATTTTATATATTTAATTTTATATATTTCTGCTTTCATTTATTTACCCCTGTAACTGATCCAAATCAAAATAATATTGTAATTTTTTTTAAAAAAAAATAATGTTTTCAATAATAATTTCTAAACAGGTGCCGCAGAGATTAACTTGTTCAACTTCTTTCGCTGTTCAACCTTATCCCCCCGCCCCCGGCACTTCCACCCCACCCCTTGTTTCCACCTTTGTTTCATTCATATGGTGAGTCGGGTTGTGATCATATCTTTCTCCCCACGATATGTTTCGCCTCACACATGAATAAGGTTTCTCACCAAAATATTGTGCAATTTGTTTGTTTTTGTGTTTTTTACATGTTCATCTCGCCCTCCTGCCTTCATCTGTTGTAAGTGACAGGTCATCTTTCTCTTTTATATCTTATTTTTAGTGCCCAATGGCAGTTTCTTTGTTTCCATAATCCATACTTCATATATAGTGACAGATATGATTTTGTGTGCCAGTTTCAATGGTGTAAATTTCTTCTTAATCTTTCAAGGTTATGGACTTGGTCCCATATTTTCATTAGTGTTGGTACATTCCTTTCGGTTTATAATTTTGGAATTCTTGCTTCTTGCAGTCTTTGTAGATATTTATTCTAGTTTTGTTTGTGTTCCTCTACATTCATTTACTGATACTTTTTTAAATTCTCTGCCAATTTGTTCATTAGATCTTATATTTAATTTTGTGTGATCCATGCCACACATTTTTTGATAATTCTGTATCTTAAGATCTAAATCTCTGTTAAAAGTAATAAACCCCCAAGATAATGAAATTTTTTATTTGTTTGAATATGTAGTCATTAACTAATTTTAGTTCAGACTGTGTACTGTCCATGAAATATTACTGCATTAATTTTCTTAATTGATATTTTTCTATTATATTCCTTCCATATATTATTTAAATAGGACAGATTTTTGTAAATCGCTGTTGGAAAAACATTGTCCGTATATAAAAGTGCATTAAGATATTTATGGTCAGTAATTTTTACTCTTTCTGGTGTCTTTTGTTTCCATTTCTGAATAATAAACTCAATATGTATATTAGGAATAGTAGACAACAATGTACACCCATATGATAATTAGTATTGTCAAGGATAAAATTAGTGCCATCATACAGTGGTTTCCAATTAGTGGTACGCGTATTCCCAGGGGTATGTGAGGTTGCTTCAAGTGGTACACGCAGTAATCTCTTGCTATGGAAATCACTATGATAGTTAAAAAAAAAAAAAAAAATGCAAATATTACTATTGCCATAATATATTTTAAAACAAACTGCATATGTTTGAATTATCAATTCAGCTATAAGAGGTATGCGATGTTGAGCTCTTTCTTGAAGTGATTCTCGGGAAAAACTAATTGGGAACCACTGGTGTAGACTTTACAGGTTTACAGAGTCCAATGTTTGAAAAGTAATAGAGATGCCACGAATATTCGGTATTCGGCCGAATGTTGCGTACTATTCGAATACCGAATACCAAATCATGAAAAAATAAAACGCACATATTATCCAAAAATGTATTTATTTTAATTCCAAATTATTACATTTAATACTGAAAATCTACCATCGGTAAGTTGTGATGTATGAAAACAACTGTTTCAGCATTTTTTGAAAGAAAACGGTTGCACTTTTCCTCATAAAGTAAACCTGCTTCTGAAAATGCCTCTCACTATATACCGTACTGCCAGGAGACGATAAGTAAATCCGAGCGAATTCTGTCAGTCTTGGACAATGTTCAGCGTTTGCTGACCACCACTTTAAAGGGTCTGCCGTTCGATATACGCGAACCGTTTTCACATAAAAATCAATCTCATTTGCTGCAAGACGAATTGCTACCCATTTTGACCACTCTGGTATTGCACAAGAAAAGTTGAAATAAAAAATAAATTAACTAGCGGTAAATTCATTCGCCAAGAACTTGAGTTGCCAAACCGCCAAATAGTACAAGATGTAAGCACTCGATGCAATTCCACATATTATTTAATGGAGACATTATTAGAACAAAAGCGAGCTGTTTCTTTGTACATAACTGATCACAAGTGTTTAATCAATTTAACACCTTTTCAGTGGCAGCTAATGGCACAATGTACCAAGCTCCTGAAACCGTTCGAGGAGATAACGAGAATAACCAGCTCAGGTATTTCCTGCATCTCTGAAGTGATTCCACATATCGTCACGTTGTTGAAATACCTGGGGAGGAAGAAACTGCATATAGAACACCAAATTTATTGAGAATGAGAACTTCATTACAAGCTGAGGGAGGCAAAAGCCACGTCGGACTACGTGGCGGGAGGGGGGGTTCACAGGAGGCCAAAATAGAGTACGTGGTTTATGGATGCCCCCATGAGACAGGTTATAGCCAGTCACCCGCGAAAGCTACACAGTATACATTTTTGCCGAACATTCGGCCGAGAGCGTGGCCGAATATTCGGTATTTGGCAAAATCACTATTCGTGGCATCTCTAAAAAGAAACGCTCAGGATTGGTTCAAATCTTTGTCCAACCATCTGGATTTCAGTTTTCCATGGATGGTGGATTCCTTCCATTCCCTAGTTAATGAAGAGTAAAGCCGTAAGAAGAGAAAAAAGAATAAAAGACTGTTTATTGCATAATTCAGATAACCATGTTTAGTCTTTATTTGCCAGAAATGGTCTCTATCGATCCTATTAAAAGCCTTCCTAAAATCCATTAAATGAATGCCAAGTAATTTGGAATGTTGATTTCTTTGTTAGGGGGCGGCCATTAATTACGTGAGGTGAAATAGGTGGGGGGGGGGGGGTTCCGCGAAATATCACCAAGGGGGAGGGGGGAGTCAACGGAAATCTCACGTGAGGTTTCGAAATTCTTGTTGGAGTGTAGAACTAAAAAAAAAGTCTACAAATGACGCGAAGTCGATTTTAGGGGAGTATTTCGCCGAAAAGTTGGGGTGTAAACGACTTTGGAAGGGTGAGATCTAGAAAAAAATTGGTATCAAAAAGTTGCGAGGGTGATTTCTAGGGGGGGGGGGAGGCCTCACAAAACGGATCTGACCAGAAGGGGGGTCAGTCAGATCTCACGAAGTCTCACCAGAGGGGGGGGGGGGGGCCGGAAAAACACCTCATGTAATTTATGGATGCCCCCTTGCTATACAAGCTTCCACAGAGTGAATATATTATCACTCCATGAGCACCACTGTATTTTTCTCCTAATTTATTTTCAGCAATAAACTATTTCTTTTACGTAAAAACATTTGCGTATATTTTGTAGACTGTTTGGCAAACCGATGTCATTTTACTTAGAAGTTTTGCTCTGGTAATTTTTTCTGGAACAAAGACTATACTTGACAGTTAGTAAGCCTTCAGGGACATTTACACTCGTCCAGAAATTATCAATTAAATGTAGGATTCTGAATTTAAGAACTAAACCAACATGCTTAACCAAATATATATTTTTAAATTTTTGAAACTTGTCTCTAACATTAACCTATGCTACATCTAAAAAAACAATTACTAAAAATGCTTTTATCTAATATAATTTGTAAGTAGCATGTAAAACAGTTAAAATCTACTGTTTCACTATTAGTTTTCCCTGAATAATTCAGAATTGAGGGTTCAGAAGGGTGTTGAATAGAGTCTCTGCTTATATTAATTTGTCACATCTCCCACCATGGATTCTTTCTCACTCCTTGACATAACAAAAATATGTTTATTAGTATATACTATCAAGAAATGGAGGAAAGGTAAATGGCTCCTTTCAGATTTATTCAAGTAGGTTTTATTAGAGTCCATGGAACTTGGAGACCGTTATTATGATATGAGAAGACTGATGGAGGTTAGTAAAAAAAAAGTAGTGAGCTCTTCAATCCACTAAGCAAGAAATTAATAGCAACAAGGAAGGCAGAATATAATGGCTAGAGGAGGACAGTGAATGATGGAACTAGAAATTCGTTAAGTTACATACAGATGGAGGACAAAATAATACGAACACCTGGGAAAAAGTATGACGTATTTCATACCTGCAATACAGGCGCGCCACCTGCAACAGAAGTCTGCCACCTAATGTGCGTGAAGAGGAAGGTATCAGTCTCTCAAAAGCAGTAACCTGCGTTGCATGCGTCTATTGAACTGTCTGTGAAAAGTTGAAATGTCAGATCTGTCAGAATTCCAAAGAGGAATGATTGTCGGAGCGTGTTTAAGTGGAACATCGGTTACGGAAACATCAAACCTTTTGGGGTTTCCAAGAGTACGGTATCAGCCGTTATGAAAGCGTACACGAAAGAGGGTAAGACGGCGTCTTCAAAGCACAACAGTGGCCGAAAGTCAAAGCTTACTGACAGGGATAGACGGGTCTTGAAGCGCATAGTAGCCCGAAAGCACAAGCAATCGTTATCCGAGATAACATCAGAAATGAACAGTCATCTCCAGGACCCCGTTTCAACAAAAACAATCAAAATGGAACTTCATGCTGCAAACATTTATGGCAGAGCGGCAATTCGTAAACCCTCGGTGACAGCAACTAATGCTTTCAAGCGACGCCAGTGGTGCAGACCGAGCGGGGCGGTGTAACGGTTAGCGTTCTCGCCTCGCATTCGGGAGGACGGCGGTTCGAATCCCCGTCCGGGCATCCAGATTTGGGTTTTCCATGGTTTCCCCAAATCACTCCAGGCAAATGCCGGGATGCTTCCTTCAAAAGGCCATGGCCGAATTCCTTCCCATTCCTTGCCCCCCATCCTTTCCCGTCTCTAAAGACCTCGATGTTAAAAAGAGACGTAAAGCAGTTACAAAAAAAAAAAAAAAAAATAAATAATAATAAAAAAAAATAAAAATACAGTGGTGCAGGGATCAGAAAGGCTGTCCCCATAGCAGTGGCAACTGGTAATATGGTCAGATGAATCGTTATTCACTCTTTTTCAGACGACCGGACGCGTTTATGTCGAGAACGCCCAGGGAAGCGTTTAATCCTGAATGCCTCATGCCGACTTTGAAGCATGGGGGTGCAGGAGGAATGGCTTAATATTCCTTTAAATATTGTCCATGACCTTTATGAATCTATCCCAAGTCGTCGCATTAAAACTGTACTTCAGTCAAAGGGTGGTCCAACACCCTATTAATAAAGATTTTCCATTATTTCACAGGTGTTCGTATTAGTTTGTCCTCCCCCTGTATAAATATGTGAATCTTCTTTCTGTAAACTACACTTTCTCCAAAGATACAAACAACATTAGGGACTATTTAGTTTACTACACTTGTATTTAGGTCTTCTGTTATTAAACTGTCACTTTAATTATACAGTATTTGTTGGTTTCTGAAAATGAATTTAGTGCCTACCTTTTCTCCTTCTGGTGAGTGTACTACATGATTATGATGTCCTCTGTTAGTGTTAAATTCGCAAATAAATAAGTAACCCACATTTCAAGAGGTCCTGTTGGTATCAGTGGCGGCTGGTGGGTTATCGAACTGGTGGTGCACTTTACTAAAATATTAAAATTAGAAAATGCAACAAAACAAAAATTGACATAATATATTTTTATTTTTTATACATTAAATCAATACGACGACATTTTTCTGAAGCGAAATGTTCAATCACCTTTTTATTAAAATCGGGTATTGTTTGTATGAATTTTTTTTCAATACTAAGCACAGAAAGTGCATTTAGCCGATCCTGAGACATGGTATTTCGGAGAAAAGTTTTGATTCTTTTCAGTGTCGAAAAACATCGCTCGCTCTCTACTGAAGTCATTGGTATAGTGCACAGAATTCGCAATAGTTTCATTGACTCTGAAAATGATTCAGTCAGGTCATTATTATAGAACAACTGTAAAATTGCAATTGCACTATTTGCGTTGGTGAAATCGTCGCGACTGTATATTGCTGATAGTTCGTTTTTCAACTTTTACTTGTCCAAAGCTGCATAGGTGGAAACTGTGATCGTGAAATCTTTGTCGGGAAAAGTAGAACGGTATGTGGTAAAGTTCTCGCAGTAAAATAATTTGGCTGCTATCAAATGATTACAAAAATTGAATCTGTCTTTCACTTGAGTAATAATTATATCGCACACTTCTTTTGCTATAACAGAGCTAGACGATTTAAACCTTTTTTGAGGCGGTTCTTCAAGTTGATCTATGGTGTTACGTGCTTTTTGTATACTGATTTCAAAATCATTAATACAGTTTTTTATATGAACCAAATCAATATTTCTTTTTTGCATTTGTTTGAATAAAATTTCACTATGTGGCAGAATAGATTGAAAAAAATCAAGCCAATATAAAAAAGTACTGTCGTTCAAATACCTTTGAAGCATATCAGCCTGATTTATAGAATCGGTATCATTTTCCGTTTCTATAATGGTGGTCATGCATTCTTTTAAAGGCTCCCTGTAGCTATGTACTGATGCAACGGTCCGTGAATTAAAGTTCCATCTCGTTTGCGGAGCAGCTGGAATCTTCTTTGATACAATAGTTTTCAAAACATCTGTACGCTTCGGTGATCGTGAAAAAAACTTTGGAAAAGCTTGAAGGTTAGCAAAAAATTTCTGTACGGTTTTGTTTTGACTTACACTTTTTTCTATTATTAAATTTAGTTGGTGGGCGTAACAATGAACGAATGAAGCATTTGGATAGACGGTTTTTACTTTAGCCTGTACTCCACCAACATTCCCGCTCATTACAGCGGCGCCATCGTAACATTGTGCTATTAATTGTTGCGGAGTTATTTGAAGTTCCCGTAATTCTCTTATAATAACAGAACTAAGTCCTTCAGCAGTATGGGAATGCGGCGTAAGATATTTCCAAAACCGTTCGTGAACCTGTCCATTTTCTTCGTATCTTAAAATCATTACCATCTGCATAGTCGTCGATACATCGGTAGTTTCATCAGCTTGAACTGCTACGTATTCACATTTTGTTATAATATTGGACAATTCTTTGTGGTATACACATAAAATTGAGTCCAAAATATCGTTCTGAATAGTTTTTGACGTGCCTTTGAAAACTGTAGACGACGTGAGATGCTCCTTCATGACCGTATCCAACTCTGAAACAAAGTCTATTAATCCACGAAACACCCCAGCATTACAAGACTCAATAGTTTCATCGTGACCTCGCAAAGCTAACTCAAATGCACCACAAAACTTGACACAATCGATAAGACGTGATAAAATATACCTGTTTTTATCAACTTGTTCATTATACTTTTGGATATTGCTTCTATACACAGAATCTAGCTGATTACGAATGTCGACCGTGCCTAACACAGACAAACTCATTACATTTTGTAGGTGTACTTGTGAAGAATCATGTTTTTTTTTATTTTTTCACTCAAATGCGTCAAATCCTTGATTCCTGTTTCTGTCCAAATCGATTCTCCGCCAAAAATAATGCAAGGAAAACAAAAGAATGCATTAAGACGCTCACATCCACACAACCATTTCTTTCTATTATACATTTCACTTTTAAAACTTCGTGTAAATGCTTTATTTTTCGATTTGCACTCTTGTTTTAAATTTAAAAAGGGCCGTGGCGATCCGGTCAATTTTATGTTCACTTTATTTTGAAAAGTTCTGTTATTTTCTTTAATATAATCAATGTTTATGCTCATTTTCACTAACACCATACACAGTATAGAATAAAAGTTCTCGAAAAAAATCGAAACAAAAACTAAAAACAATTATTTACGGTAATATAAATAAACAATTATTAGCGCGTCACACATACAGTGAAACTATACTGATAGTCTAATAACGAGATGTCAATCATGGCTGCCGTCGCCTCGCGCGCGCCCATGCCGGCTGGCCAATTCGTCAAACATCGGGAGCTCTCGGCAATCCTCGGTTCGCACGTGCGGCGCTCGACAACCGACTCATTACTCCGTACGTTTCTATGAACTATCTTTTGTTTCACGCGTCAGGCGTATTAACTCGTATCACCTACAAGTTGTATTAGCAGTCCTCGTGCACTCGCCGAAGCGCACGAGAATTTGTCTTTACAGGAAAATAAGTCTTAATAGTTTAGTAAAGCGCTCAAACTGTTTCACCATAATTGGAGATTTAATTTTTTATACGTTTTTGTTTTTGTATGTTTAAAAATAAATATTAAAATGGTAATATAAAAATAAAGATGAAGTAGGTACTTAATATTTTGTCATTTTTAAATCTTTTGGATTGGTGGTTCAGCGCACGAGCGCACTTAAGGTACAGCCGCCACTGGTTGGTATCAATGCTACTCCAGATTATGCTTGTAAAGTTTGGGGGCTCCAATGTAAAGCTCTGTTGAAGCACTTCGTCTAAGTTTTCTCTTGGTTTTAGATATCTCGGACACATCTATGTGATTCATGTAAATTTATTGTAATCTCACAGGTTCTTTATTTTAAATTGTTGTAACATTCTACACCTGCCCTTTCTGAGATACCAATCTGCTTTTGCTTTTTCGCGGCCGATGATCGTCGTCCGTTTTGTGCAATTATGAGACTTTTCGATGACTGGTTCATAGCTTGTTTCTTAATCGGGAAGGAGACCTGCCCTTTGTAAAACTCCCAACCTGTAGGACCAGGTACTTTTCTGTCAATTACCATATCCAAGCCGGTAAGCTCCAGTTTTAAGGTTCCTTCATCCTCTCCTGTCTGCTACCTTTTATTTGGAGTGCATTTCATAGAAGCTTCGCGGATGGAGACTTGCGAGTAGGTTAGCTGGCAGATCTACTGTGAGGTTGCAAAGACATTTCTCAATGTTTTGCTGTCCTGGATCATCTGGCATGGAACTGGGCTTTTGAGACCATTCCAGTCATTTTTCTTCATATACGTATCTATATCCATGTACGGCGGGATTAAATTACGGTTCTATGCATCTCTTATGTAATGAGCTCGTCTCTGGCGACGCACGATAGCTCTCTTCAAACTAAACAAAAATTCGTCAAATTTTGCAGAGCGAAACCTTCAGGTAAAATAAGGTCCAGTACGTATTTCAGCCAGATCATGGTATGCAATGACAACCTTTGAACGTAAATATATAGCGCGTAGTCATAGTTCACAGCAGTGGCGGCTCTAGACGTAGTGACACTGTGACATGGCACCACCTTAAAATCGAGAATAAACTAACTAAAAAATAGATGTAGTGAAAGAAAAATAAATATTTAAAAGTGCGACAGTATCTACCCTACTCTACCTTCAATAAAGTATTGAAGGCCATCTGTTGGCCACATCAGAGAACTGTATCACTGTCGTGGAGACAGTCGCCGAGTGTCACAAATTGCTCATGCGCTCTAGCGTTTTCGCGGAAATTTTCGAGGGAGGAGGTCCGCTTTGTTAATGGCGAATGGAGACAACTTTGTTGTGTCACACGCTGCCCCGGACAGTGGGCAGACACAAGGGTTGTGGAGCACTGTGGAGCTCGAAAAAGTTAGCAACACTGTCGGTAGAGTGCAGCACAGTTGCCATTTTTGTAACATTCGAAATGTGGTGATCTCTGAAGATAGTTTAGATGGTGCACAAGCAGAATATCATAAGTTTTGATACCATATTCGTACTGTATGAGGCCATAAGCCCAACTTTTTAAAAGCCTTGAATATTTCAACTACCGTGCCAAAATTTGGCATTTCCAGGATGAGGATAGAACAGCATTGTTTCTACAATTGTCTTTTCATTTCCAGATGGCACTATTTTTCCACCATTAATCAATCCCTGATTAGTATTTAGATTACTATCTTATAACTTTAAATGAGCAATTCTAGTGTATATATGTATAATTTCCTGTCTCGGAAACGGCTCTAACGATTTGGATGAAATTTTTTATTTAGTTAAAGTTTTGCTTTTCAAGTTTATCTCTTTAAAAAAAAAAAATAATAATAATAAAAAAAATTAACAACAACAACAACCCGAGCAATTCTCAGTTCTTTTATTTGGCATCTCGGAAATGGTTCTAAAGCGATATTGTAGAAATTTGAAGTTCCAGTAAGTCTGATGATGTTAGTTTAGTTTCTCTTTGGCTAGAGCAAGGAACTCTTATATGTGTTGTAACGTGACGCGCTGTCGCCACGTTCCAATGTGCATTTTTATTATGTAAATAATAATATAAGAGTAATTTACATAAATCTTGGGCGACCACCTAAATAGATTTTTGTTGTAATTTTATAAAGTACGCAAGATTCCAAGTGACGACTGTAATGCAATGGTGAACATTCAGTGTACCTTGTTAAAGCGAATATTAAAGAATTATTGAGCTATGTAGGCTTGAAGCTAATCGTGGTATTCTCGAGCTACGGAGGCAGGAAGTCAGGGATAAGGGGTTTTGCCAGCTTTCACCGTGGAATGGAGAGTCCACAACAGGCCACTGCTCCGGTGCGAAAAACCCGCCACCCGAACACGCTCTCACCCCGGCGAACATAGCCGAGTATGTCCGACCTTGTGATATACGCGGGGCAAATAAGATATCGGGGATATCACGTGACATTACGTGTCAACCTGAAGATCCAATCCAAATGAGCATATAACTTAAAATCCTGGGAATTTTCTGTTGAATGTGATCTTTAAGACTGCAAGGGGTTGGAGCCAGAAGTTTTCCTCGTGGACCGAAGAGCGGGGAGCTGGACATTCTACATTCGATTCTAGGCGAGTCTAGCCTGAGGTGGACTTGGAAAGTTGGCTTCCCTCGCCATCTGCCGCTGTACGACTCCTGGCTGCCGGCTTACTGGAGCAGGCTTATCACGGCGACACCGCCAGTAATGCGATGATTCGCATTAACAGACAGGACGTATCTGTAGCCGCCTTGTGAGACAATCTCACATACCTTGGGTCATCTCCGGTCACCGCAGACATCAGACGCAGAACTAAAATGGTAACTTATTACGACCAAGCCATCTGATTTTACATTCCGTGAAACTGAATCCTTAAGCGATTTTGAGAGGATAGATCCATGTTCTAACTTTGTAATTGAAAAACCCCTGAGCTAGCGGCATAATTTGCCAGAACTAGTTATTTTCGAATGATATATTATTCATTCGTGGCACCCATGATTTTCTTTTTAACTGTAAAGTCACAGTATTTACTTTGTCTGAGGTCGTCATAACTTGTATTTTTCATTGTTTCCAATTGTCATTATTTCTTGCATTTTAATTCTGAGATATATTTAAGAGTAAATATACAATTGTTTGCTTGCTCATGACGGCTAATTGTACTCCTGAGCGTTGCTTTTATGATTTCACCAATTTCTGTTAATGTTAACGGTAAATTCGCTCAGATTTGTACTCGCCAATGATAAGAAAATAAATGTCATATTGTGACAATTTTCCTAAATTCCAACTAACATCGAGATTATTGCAAAATTAATAAATTTTCACTCCTTCATAAAAATTACAATTAAAAATCCCCTTTTATTAATCATAAAGGTATGAAAAATAATTGTAACGTAGTTTGCCTACTAAGGCACCCACTACAGTGTGAACGAACAATTCTTGTATACTAGATGACCCGTGCGAATATTTCGTGCAGTATCGTGGTCAGTCACCGAATGGTAATATAATAATGTGTAAATAAGTAAATGCAAATATATTTATTAATGAAAGGATTTCATTTCAAGAATAGTAATATATATTATTTTTATTGTAAAAAGTAGATATTTAAAAAATAGAAATTGGCACTATCAGATGTAATGTTTTCAGACTTCTTTACTTTACAAAACTGATTTAAAAACAATATAAGTGTTTATAATGTGATCATTGTTTACTTTCTGGCCATATTTGTCTTTAATACAAACATAAATATTACTGAATCTACAAATTCGTCAAAAAGCCATGTATAGGTGTCCATACGAAAAAAAAGGTTCTGCGCTTTGAAGCCTCTGACCTTATGCTTTCCTAATGGTCATAGCGAAGGTTAGTTTAGTAGGAATTGTTTTCTTATCATTTGGAAAGGCACAGTTGGATCAGAAGGAGTGTGGTTAATGAGCAGTATGAGCCCAGTTTTATCGGAGCGAATGAATTAGCACTGACTATGCATTCGTCTAAATGAATTACCACTAATCTTGCACCATTAAGTAGCCCCTGATTAGCATTAATAATAGCATTTTTCTTTAAAAGCAATTTATAAGGTGGTAAACCGGACGATCTCGGAAATGATTCTAGCAATTGAATGAAATTTCATGTTTAGATAATGCTTCGCTTTTCAAGATTGTAACACGATTTTACAAAAATGAAAAAAGAGCAATTCTTGTATTTGGTATCTCTGAAACTGCTCTAAACTCATCTCGTAGAAGTTTCAGGTACCAGTAATCCTGTTGATGTTAGTTGAGCTTCTCTTTGGTTAGAACAAGGAGCTATGCACTTCAAAATGCCTAGGAATCCTTTAAGAAAAAGGTTTAACGTTGGTCAAACTTCACGCAAAATCGTAAGATGCTGATCGAAGATCGGTCACCCAGCTACTAAATATACGTAAATCGCAAGAATCTACGAGCAAAGCGAAAAAAAATTATAAACTCGCACAGTACTGTCTAAAAAGGTAATTACGTAGAAAGTATTGATAATTCGATTTATTATCCTCTAAAAATCAAGTAAGGGTGTAAAAAAATTATTAAGATGATATTCTTTATTTATTTCCTAAAAGTACGATTTCACATGCCCTGACCGGGAGTATGAATGCTATTGGTGAAGTCCTGGATCGTGAGATGATCAGACCTACCTGTCTCTGGTGTGAACCGACATTCAGGGTCACATAGAGGCGCAGTTCGTATTTAGTTAGTTATATCGGGTGACGAGATCATTAACTTTGAACAATATGCTGTGTAGTCACTGTCCGCAGAAAACCTGTCTCACCTCCTGGTGTTACCGAGCGTGGTGAGCGATCGGTAAAGTTCTAGACTCGTATTTTGGAGGACGCAGGTTTGAATCACCGTCTGGCCACCGAGATTTCGGTTTCTCATGGTTACTAGAAATTATTCCCTGTGAATGCCAGTATTGTTCCTTCCCATTCATTACCCCCAGTCTTTTTGGTCTCTAATGATCTAGACGTCGATGAGGCGTAAAGCAATAAGAAAGAAATGCTCATTGCCAACAGCTGAACGATCACTAAGATTAGCAGCCTAGATTTCGCATTACATTTATCTTTTACTGCAGTAGATTTCTTTAATTGACTGTCTCATTGTTTACTGTTTGTAATCAATGTTTATCGCTAGCAGTCGTGTAACCGTTAAGACCAGCAACCCAGTTTCGCGTCACATTGCCCTTCATGTTTAGCATGCGAGACCAGTGTACTGTACAGAATTAACTCTTTCAACCTATTTTTCTGTTCGAGTTCAGATTTTTTTTTTCTTTTTCTAAGTATGTGTAGAGGCTGTGATCGCTGTAAGCAGACGTGATATTAAGGCTGATTTGCGCACGCAGCTTGCAGTTGTGTTAGCGAAAATGACACAGTTGCCGTAAGAGGTTGCAGCAGATGTGATATGGACAACCCTGATGTTGCCATGCCGCTTATAATGATTTAAAATGATAATTTAAAATGGTTTTCTTGTGGTCATTAATAACACTTGAGTGCCCAACTCAATAATTGCATTAACGCACTGCCCCTACCACCGCCATCGGAGCGCCGGGGAGGGCGGGGTCGCAGGGTATAAATATCGATGCACGCGGAGCAGACCAGCAGTCGCGTCCTGGACTGCGTTCCTCACGCCGACCACTGGACGCTACCTGAAGATGATGGCACGTTACGCCATCGAAAATTCGTACATCTACGACCAAATGACCCGGCTGCAAGCCCGAGAGATCTTCAAACATCAGATCCGCCGGGAAAACTTACGATTAATTATTTCACATAGTCTTTCCCACACCAGCTCCAACGCTGTAAAAATCAAAGCTCCCAATCTGACCATGGCAAAACTCATCGAATGGCACGAGGGAAGAAAGATTTCGTATAAGCATCAGTACGACACCTTATTTCTCTAATCCTGTCTCTCCTGTCATTGGTATGAAATATTTCATGGCACTCGTATATTTTGCTAATAAGTTCAAACCTACGTCGTCTGTCTGCACAAGCACCAATCTATGTATCAATTCTGTTATGCTTTCGTAAGAACTGTGGCAAGAATTGAGTGGTTCTTTTTGTATTTTGACTAGAAAGTTCATCAAACCCATTGCGACACATCACAATAGCAGTCCCAGATGAAGGTATGGTTTGGTAATCTATTTCCTTTTGTTCGTGCGTTAAATTAATCAAATAATTCAAAATTCGCACAGTCTTCTCCTAATCAGTAACAGGGTCCCAGGTATCAAAATGTTCACTTAATGGGGTTGCACTACAGTTTTCCAAGAAAATTCTCCCTTTTTCCAGGAAATTTCTGATAAAGTATTTTTCAACCAATCAGGACCCAAGGGAGTTCTCCATTCGGTTTTAATGTCCCCATCTGACGCCTACCTTCGGATTCAGGACCAAGTATGACATTTGTTTGTAATTGCATGCTTCTTTCAACTAACCAGCGCATACGATAAAGTTATAATACCGCTCTTAGTTAACATGGTCATCAAACGGATATCAAAACCAACATTTTCATAAGAATCCACACACACTGGCAAGCATCTAAAATGTCGCCACAGGTGCAGACACTAGTTCGATTACGTCGAAGATAACGTTCACTCTTGGACTGTCGTAAATTGTTAGGTCATTCGTATATGAAAGTGGGTGTTTGAATATTTTATCCATCCATGCCTCATCACCTAAAGACAAGTGCCAGCTTTTGGATGTCATACTTTTCCCTTCCATGTACCACTCAGAACTCTTCCAACAATATCCATTTTAAACTCATTATATGCCATGTACAGCCACAACACCCTTGCTATCTTCCAGGACCTTGAGTCAGTTGTTAAATGTGTTCCACCAACAAATCTATCTGCTTCCTTTGCACCCTGTATTTGATGTACAAACAATGTGGACACCATATTACAGCACTATATGCAAGTTATGGTCTCAGTGTGGGATTGTATCCAAGTCCTTCGCTTCTCTGGTACATCCCCTCATCACCCTCTCAATCAAATGATTTTTATCCCGAAGGGCGTATAGTAAAAACGTGAGAAACACAGTTCGTATGCCAACACAAACGGCAGCACAGTGAAATGGGAGACGGCCTAAGCCCTAAAACGATAGTTAAAAGCATATATTCATGGTGAAACCTCGACGTCGAGTATCATTCTATAACTATATATTTTAGGCTCAAATCCACAAAGGATTCACACACACTCACACGCGCGCGCACGCTCGCACGCACGCACGCACATTTCCATGCCTAAAGCGAGTCGCACACAACAACCAGCACCAAGATAGAACTCCCACAGAGAAAGAAGACACACACATTAGTGGAGGAAATGAACTGCACATCCTACATCCAGACAGACGATTTAAAGGAAGGTCTCACCATATTTACTTATACAAACACAGAGAGAGACGTACACACACAAACACACATTTCAATGCCTACAGCGAGCTCGACGCAACAACCAGCACAATGATAGAACTCGCACAGAACAAGAAGAAGACACAAACACATACACACATTAGTGGAAGAAATGAACTGCACACCCTATATCCAGACAGACGAGTTAAAGGAAGGTCTCGATATATTTACGCATATATACACAGAGAGAGACGTACACAGCACCAATCATGGCAACGAAAAAATTGAGTAGAATTCCCACGGAGGAAGAAGACACACACACACACACACATGTTCATACATACAGCGAATTCAACAGAACTAACAGCAAGCATCATGGAAACGATGAAGTGGAACAGAACTGTCGTTACCACTGATTAGCTGGGCAGAACTCTCGTTACAAAAATCGTCAGACAGACGAGTTAAAGTAAAGTATCACCATACCTACAGTTACATGCACAAAGAGAGACGCAGATACACATGCCCATGTCTACGGCGAGTTCAGAACAACTAACGGTACCAATCATGGAATCAAAAAAATGGAGCAATACTCTCTTGCCTCATGAATGGCTCAAAAACAGAACTCTCCTTACATATCATCAGGTAGACGAGATAGAGGGTGAGCAAAAGATGGCATGTTTTCACCATACATCTCAGTGCTTAACCCATACATAGTGTTCATCACACCCAATTTATTACATATACCATCAACAAATAGATCACCGCCACGTCTCTCCCACACTGCAACCCTTTCTGCCATTCAGTAACATATACAGGTATCATGAGTTACAGCAGACACTTGACTATCAGATAGATATCATAACTCCCATATTCATAGTAGGTCTCACTCACAAATCCATAAGTCTCCCACACAAGCACACCAAGCAAACCTAACTGGAGGAACAGCAAATCGTACATCCAGACAGACGAGTTTAAGGAAGGTATCTCCATACTTACGCTTACAGACAGAGAGAGGCGCGCACACACGCACATTTCCATGCCTACAGCGAACTCGTCAGAACAACCAGCACAGTAATGGTAACGAAAAAGTGGGGCAGTACCCCCACAGCTAATGACTGACCAAAAAATCACCAGTAACATGTGTTCCAGATACCAAACTTTTCACATCAACATCGTATCATTTATCTCACACTACAGACCATTCAGTATCATGCGTCCTAGGTACAAAACTGTTCACATCAGCACCACTACGTCTATCCCACACCACAAGGCTTTTCTGCCATTCAGTAACATGTGTCCCAGGTACCATGAGTAGCGGTAAACGCTTGATCATCAGACAGTTATTATAACTCCCATATTATTGATTCCAACGGAAAAATCATTTTATAGTAATATATCGTATTATAGCTATTTAGTAAACACAATTGAGCCGTGCTCAGCTGGCATTGTTTATTTTCCCCGCCCTCAATTGTCTTCTGATGCTGGTTCCTGTAGAGCCCGCGTGCTAGTTTCACCCGTGAGAGCGCGCTGTGGCTCTGGTGGTGCCCTCTACCGGCTGATGGAGTAGATTTTCGGGGACACGAAACCGGGAAGTCAGTCGGTCTGCAGCGGCGGATTGGTTCGTTGGGTCTAATATTTTCCCTAATTGACTGCTACATTAGAGGTCTGCTGGTATAAGCGAAGACTTGTAATTTGACCTGGCGGCCTGGAAGTACCGCATGATGTGGATTTGTGACCCGACCGAGACCGTTCCTCGCTCGCATTAATCGAGGGAATTCCTCTGCTGCGCTCTATGTTCGCGAGCGGGTTTCCGCCGATTGGGGAGCACGGCAGCGGTCGGGACTGACGGTGGCTTCGAGGTGATAAATTGCCATTTTCTAGTACTGTCGGGTATTTGAGGGAGTATACCTGATGATCCCAACTCCAAAGTGCGTCACTTACTGCGTTCTTGTTAATTGTGCTTAATAATTTTGTTACGGGATTGGACAAAATTCCCCGATATGTGGTGCTAATCGTTCCCGCTACCTTATCAGTGTGTGTGGGTGGTAATGACTTATGCGCCGGCGTGTACACACTATAGTGTGTCAGAACCTTTTGGTAAGAACTTGATTCTTAAGGTTAAACTGAAGGACGCTAAGGTAAACTGATTCCTGTTTGTTTAAAATAATTGCTGTATTTTGCCTTCTGTGTACAATTTGTGTTTGGTACTAGTTGTAAATTTGTTATATGATGGTAAATTGGTAAGAGCCTGCCCTGTTTTACTACGTTTCCAAGCACGTAAGGATTTTCTGTTTGCATGTTTAATACAAGTGGAGATATTGTGTTTAGGGATATTATCATAGCTTAACAAGGTTGTCATCGCATTGACATATATTTGTATTGGTACAGGATTTATTAAGATCATAATCTGTAAGATCGAAGCTTTCTTATGTATTATATTGTATTCTATTATTTGTGATATTCTGTATAAGTTTAATCGTTGACCATGATTCTTGTAATAAAATGTTTGAACAAGGTTTGCACTTTATAACCATGCTCCCACATGCTTCCCACTGAGTCCTTAGTTGCAACCACACATACCAACAATTATCACTATTTATGAACAAGTAGTTATGGTGAAAACAAGAAGATGACAGAAAATAGCAAGTATAGGATAATATTACCGAAACTAGAAAATAATTACACAAGAGAAAATTATTAAATATTCAAAAACGAATAATAAGACTCAACATACAACTGCAGAAAAATAAAAATTATTACAGGGAAATAAGAGACAGTAATTGTATTAAGACCATCATTACTGACTGCACTCACGTACTCGCTTGAAAACAGCAACACTGTCAATGAAAATATCAAGTTCAGGAGGTAATCTGTTACCTAGTCTCTGTATGCGTTCGAGGGCACTGCTAGCCTCATAGTTCGTGCGCAGATGTCGACAACCAAATAGCTCTCTCAACCGTGTACCAGACGGACAACGAAAATTCACGTTTCTGATAATTTCAGGGCAGTCTACAACACCTGAGATTACTTTATGTAACAATAAGACACCATGAACATTCCGTCTCCACTCCAAAGGATGGAGGCTAATGTAGGTTCCAACAGCAACCAGCGGAACGTCTTTGTAATGAAAGCCCATGCAACAACCTACAAGCCTTCTGAACTTATTTTGAAGATTCTGAATCTGTTGAATTAGTGTGATCTGATGAGGCGACCAGACAACATATTGATACTAGGTCTCACCCACAAATCCATTCGACACCACACACAAGCACACACAAACATAAGTGGAGGATGAGCACATGATACATACAGACAGACGAGTTAAAGGAAGGTATCACCATATTTACGCATACATACACAGAGGGAGACGCACACACACGCACATTTTCATGCCAACAGCGAGCTCGACACAACAACTAGCCCAATCATGGCAACGAAAAAGTTAGACAGAACTCCCATGACTGGCCAAAAAATCATCAGACAGACATGTTAGAGTGTGTGAAACGGATGACATGTTTTCGCCATATACCTCAGTGCTCATCACACCGAACTGATGACATCTACGATCAAGACTTAAGTGGCCACTGACGGTGAAATCTCGAGATCGAGTAGACTACTGTCACCATAATTAGACACCCAACCACATAGGAACACATACACACACACACACACACACACACACACACACACACACACACAAACACTCATACACTCATACATACATACATATATATATAAGTCCATGCATTCACAACAATTCCATACGTCACCACACACATACAAGTAAAGGGACTCTACACTCTACATCCAGACTGAGGTGTTACAGGATGGGCAGAGGATAGCGTGACTTTACAAAACACCTCAGTGCTGATCACACTCACCTGATTTCATGTGCCGTCAGTATAGATGGCTACTGGAACTAAACTCTTGGCACTGTTTGGTCAAAGTCATTTGTTAATAGCAGCTTGTGAAAGACAAATGAGTGTCAACCTACCCAGGCAGGCGCGGCGAGAGGGGGCCCCCTTCCCCACTGCGGACAGAAATACCGCAATACCCCCCACCTAAAATCGCGGACTTCGACGAATTAACGGATTTTTCCGACCGGGATGATTACCGGTAACCGATGTTTAGGACCGCGACCGAATACCGGAATTTCGTTGCGGTCGATAGCCGTTATGTACGCCGGTATATCGACATACCGATATACGCGTTTTAGTGTTTGATGTGAAAACTTCTTTAGGCGCTTTGGGTGTTTTTTGATTGGGTAAAATCTTAAGAGTTCGCATTTGATATAATAATGTTAATAGTATATCTGTGGCTCAGTGGTTTGGCTCTCTGACTGGCGAACGAAAGGTTTCCTGCTCGAACCTCTCTCTCGGAGGGTATTTTCATAGACCATTCAAACAACTTTCACATCTAGCATAGCTTGCTATGTAATGTGAAGTACGCCAGAATGCTTCCATAGTTCGGAATCCACGTTAAACTATAGGTCCCTTGTACTTGGTAGTACTACCGGGTTAGGTTTGGCGGCTAATACAGGGGTGGAAAGCGCGGCAAGTAGAAACCTCGCCACCCGGTCATTACGTCCACTCGAAATTATTGCTATTTAGTATACCTGTATGACGTGTTGCGCGTATGATATTAATAGTTTTAAGTTTTTACTCTATCTGCAGTCCCAAAGAGAGTGAAATTTGGTGAATGTCTATTTCAGTGTCGACGTCATGAAAGGGATTTCAGAATTTTACCTCCATGTCTTATGCTATGGGGCTCAACTGCTTGTAATTTGGCAAGCGTAAGGGGACCAAATAATTCCGATTAATATTCTGCAATAGCGGAGTGAAAATAGTTGGTTTCTAAGCGGCACAGCCGGCAGAGTAACCCGAGCTGGCATGAGCTGATATCAGTAAGTCGGCGCTCGCACTAGCGAGACGACGAAGCCATTGCCTGGAGCTCGTGTAGTAAAATACGATGTAAGCACGTGCAACCAATAATATCACTTTCGTTATCTCGTTTCGGCCAGAATCATCTAAATTCATTATAGTAGGGATAACAGCTAACAAATTGCGTGCAATGGGAGTTACGTTCTGTTTTTGTGAAACTTTCTGTGTACAAAGAACCACAATAACCTGAACATTGCTGTAACTTCTGTTTCTTTACATGGAAACTTTCTAATCCGTATCAGGCTAATAACACACAAGCCACGAAGAACTTACGCAGCCTTTCTATAAAAAATATAACATCTTCAACAGATTTTAGTTTTTTTAACAGCTATTTGTTTCATGAGAGAAGACAAGAAGAAACATCAAGCAGACGTTTCTATCGGACAGGTTAGTGATATCACGTCCGATAGACAATCAATCAATATCCACTCTGCCACCCAAACGAACTCTGGTGTTATATGCGGGATTCTATCCTGCACCAAACGCACCACAGAGTTCCATCACAGAAGTGGTGTCAGAAGTGGGGATTTACTCGATATGGAAGGCGTTAGGAGGTGTACATTGGTAGTAGGCAAGGTGGAAAATAGAGCAACAGTGCCCAGAACAAGGAGATCGTGGTATCGATTCCAAGAACCAGTGGAGTCAACAAGCAGACTGTGTGGCCAACGGCTATGAGGAACAACGCTGGAACAGCCTGCAGAAAACGGCAGTAGCGTTGGTTGGTGAAATCCAACGTCGCTGTTTAGTAATAGGTGACGGGGATTCGACCACACCTACCAGTAAGGGATTGTCCATAAACTACGTGGCTCAGCCTAGGAAGGGGAGGGTTTGGTTGGAATGCCACACTGGGCTACTTGGGGGGGTACAAAACACACAGAAGCATGTAAATATTTATTTCTGTCATTTAATTACCCCAGTGTGTAATTTACGAAATGTCTTCCGGAATAAATATGGATAAATGTTACTTGCTACGGTGGGGGTGGGGGAAGGGAGAGGGTAGAGACAAAAGCTAAGTCAGGATACGTTGGGGGGGGGGGAGAGAGGGGTTCACAGGATACCAAACAGGAGCTACGTAGTTTACGTATGCTCCCTAACTTCGAAGATTGGCTAATAGGTGAGTGGAAATCACCATGTCTGTTCTTCTAGAGAATAGAGAAGATGCAATTAATATTGTCTGTCAAAAATTGGCGGAATTAAATCCGCATAGAATTGTTGATCCTGAATTGAAGTCTAAAGTTAATAATACAGTTTTGAATAGTAATATAACATTTGGTGAAACAGCTAATGAATCAATTCAAGATTTTTTTCTGAAATATGAAGAGTTTTTGTCGATCAGTGATTTGATAGAGGAGCTTTGAAAGGGTTTTTCAGAGAAGCAGACATTGAGATTTAAAAGGAACAGTTATGTATATTGAGAAGATAACATGAAGAGGACATCCAACCTTTTGCTGATAGAATTATAGTAAATGATAACACGAGTCCCCCGATTTCGTTAACGGGGCATGTAAACGCCTTTGCCTCTTGAGCAAAAGTTTCACTTCCCTATTGAACCACGGGAAGTTCTTACTAACCTCAATAAACTTCTTGAGAAAAAATTGATTTAAGCCGGTCTATATTATTTCTTTTAAGTTAAACCAAAGTTCCTCAACATTTGTATTAAGCGTGTACATTTCAAAAATTTTCGCCAATTGATCGATCATAAATGAATCGTTTGCCTTATCGAAATAATATACGAGTTTGTCTTTATCATGCTTCAAATTCAGCCTAGATTTTAAAGTTACCACAACGGCCTTGTGATCACCTATACCGTCTTCTATACAAACTTTATCTACAATATTCGGATTGGTTGTAAGAAAAAGATCCAAAATGGACGAGGAATCTTTGACGCTCCGCGTTGGCGTTTCGACAATCTGTTCAAGAGAATTTTCTGCGAATGATTCTAGGAACGTTTCGGTTATTAACCTATCTCTTCCGCATGACTTGAACGTAAATGTGTCCCAGTTAACTGAGGGTATATTAAAATCGCCTCCCATGATCAATGTATGTACCTGAAATTTTTGAGAAATACTATTAAATGACTGTCTAAAGTATTCCGCGTTATCTAATCCAGAATCCGGAGGTCGGTAAAATGATCCTATTATGAACTTTAAACTTCTGCCAATTTTTACCTTCACCCATATCAACTCGCAAAAATTTTCCGTTTCATTAAATACGTAGCAATTGATGGTTTTATTAACGGCCACGAACACACCTCCGCCCATTGAGGTAGTTCTGTCTTTCCGAAAAACATTGAATTGAGGAGTAAATAATTCGCTAGATTCTACCTCTGGCGTCAATCAGCTCTTGGTTCCTAGTATTATATCGACATCGTTAATCGCAACTGCTGCGTGGAAATCGGCTACTTTCCCTCTAATACTCCTACAATTAAGGACGATTATTCTTAGCGGTTTAATATCTGTATCTGTAGAGTCTAAATTCACGTTTCTATTATTGTACTCCAAAAGGAAACGGGTGAAGTATTTGGAGCTGTAAATTTCAATTTATTCTCGCCGTCACTTCTAGAACCAAGATCTAGGTTACCGACGCGTCTTGTTCGTCGAACCGAGGGATGCTCGGGCCTCACGGTGTTCCTAAAAATAATTCATATCAAGACGGTTCCATATTTTAGCAGCAGCCTTGGTCGCCATTCTCGGTGTTTAGTCGACGCCCGACCTGTCAAATGCAACCTAGCTGGCAGCTATCATCGGTCGAAGTTGTTTCTGCGACACAGCTCCTGTAAACTACAATTCAAATTATAAATCTTCCACCATAAGGCTTCCCCACAATCGATGCGCGGCACGACACTAGAAATAGAAAACTGCAACGTTACCGAATTCCCACGCGCTAATTCATACGCCTTGTGGCCCAACTTCTCTATAGATTTCACTATATCTGAAACAGAAACGAGTCGTTAGTACCGGCGTGCGCAGCTTCCCGTAACTGACGGCAGTTCGATTCTCTAATCGCTTTTGGAATAGCCTCCATGACACGTGACACGGTTGCTCCTGGAAGACAAACAGAATGAACGTTAGTATGAGGGTCTACACCAATCTTGTCACCAAGGTCTCGTAGGGGTTTCTCCAGACGTCGGACGTTGGAGCTTCAAATGATAAGTAAACCTTTCCCTGGCATCACTTGGCGTCTGCGAGTAAATCTACCCTGCTGTGCTTCTGGGCCATTCGCACTAAGATCTTCAACCTCCTGCAAAACTGAAAATGCATTACTGAGGGGCAATATATCATTTTCCCGTCTGTTATTTTGGAATTTTGTTGCCTTTCTCCTATCCACCCAGTGCCAGTCGTTCCCTGCAATAGATACCTGACAATCCTCACCTGCCGGTTCTTCATCAGTAGCCTCCGGTAATTCTTCGACGCACTGCCGCTCGTCGTCTAAGATGCTCAACAGCTGTGCCTGAAGAGATGCCATCGAGAGCTTGCCGCCTACTGTAACACATTGCACAAACCATGTGCCTGAAACAACCAAAAACAGAGCCACAAATATATTAATCACAACAATCAGCGGCTACTTCTACGGCTGCTAAAGCTCAACTGACTGGATGCCGGCCTCGGTAGCGTAGGGGTTAGAGTACTAGCTCCGCGTGCCGAAGGCCGCCGGTTTCGAATCCGGCCACGGGCATGGATGTTTAAGTGGTGTCCGTCCTGTGGCGTCCATACATTGGAAAAATACAATATATATACTGGATGACGACTTATACACTGAAAGCTATAAATAATTACATTGAGCTGGCTGTATGGCATCCGTTACCAAATGCCATTTAAAAAAAAAAAACTGACTGGTTCACTACCTAAACAGGAAATATTCAAAGATAACACAAAAACCAGCACAATTCAAATCGCACACAAAAGTCAGATATGGCTGCTACGGCCACTCAAGCTCAAGCCAATAAGAGATTACAGAGATAAACCACCCAGGCGAGTATTTAATTCTAAAACAGGGCCAAGATATTATTTATGTGGGAAATTTGGGCACATAGCTGTGAATTGTTCAAGGGAGTAAAGATTTCATGGCAATTATCGTGGTAGAGGAAATAAGTTGTGGCGTGGAAAGAGGGTTGATCAAAAGAATTTAAACGAGGAAGGGGTGAACAGAGCCGCGATGTTGCACCCCCAGTAAAGAGGGTAATTGTTGTATTTCCCAGGGTAAGTCCTCAACTGGCAAATTTAGTTATAACTGTCAGCATAAGTGGAAGACAGTGCGATTTATTAGTTGATGCAGGTGGAGATGTAACCTTGTTGTCTGAGAGTATTTGTGGAAACCGGAAATTATGTCCACCCGATTGTAAGATTACTGGTTTGGATGGGAGTAGAAATATCACAACATTTGGGATGAATAATGTTACTATCTTAATAGGTAATTATACTCATGATGCATTTGTTTATGTAGTACCTACATTAAATTCTTCATATCAATATATCTTGGGGATTGATTTTCTGTCTAAGTACAATGCAGTGATTGATGTGGCGAAACGTTCGATTGTTTTGCGGAATAACGAAAGTGTAGGCACATCTTCGGTGTTACCAGACCGACTTTGGCAGTTATACGAACCGACAGGTCTGTCGCCAGTTTAAATAAAGCAGAAAAAATTCCAAAATCATCAGCAAGAGTTTTTGATGTCCCGGTCCGAGATAGTTTCGGTTGTGATGAAAATTCTGTAGTATTAGTCGACACAACAGATGAGTCTGGATGGTTGGATTTCAACCAATGCTATGTTAAGAGAAGTATTTGTGAAGTGCGCACAGTTGACGTAAGGAGATGTGGCCCGTTATAATTGAGAATTTTGGTAAAGAAGATGTGGAGATACCACGTGGACATGACTAGCTAGCAGTGTAGTTGTTGATGTTGATTAGGGTGTTAATGAGGCTGACCGTAGAGTAAAAGGTGAAAAGGAGCGTGTTGCCCAAGTGAAGCGTGAAGTATGTTTCAAGGATAGGTTGAGTCACTTGCCCCAAAAAGATTTAGAGAAGATTGAAGGATTATTGCGGGAATTCAGAGAGTTGTTTGAGCTAGGTAGAACCATCCCAGCCACAGATATAGTTGATCATTGAATTTTGACAGCCGACGTATTACCCATCTACAATAAAGCATATCGAGTTCCATTTCATGAAAGACAACTGATGGATGAATTTATTGATTAACAATTAAATGGTGGTATTATTAGTCCTTCGAATAGCCCATGGGCTGCCCCAGTGGTTATCGTTCCCAAGAAGAGTCCAAATAGTTCAACTAAGTTCAAATATTATGTGGATTATGGGTGTTTAAATGTTGTTACGTCTTTAGATGTCTGTCCTCTATCCTCTATTTCAGAGTTGGTAGATAACCTCGACCAGTATAAGTATTTAACACCAACCTCGATTTGTGTAGTGGTTATCATCAGATAAGAGTTGCTGATGAAGACATTCAAAAAACTGCTTTGAATGATCTAAACGGTCATTAAGAATATACCAGAATGACTTTCAGATTAATAAATGCTCCAGCTTCTTTTCATAGACTGATTGGCGGTATATTGAGGGGATTAAAGCCATTTTTTACATTCGTTTACATGGATGATATAATAGTATTTTCTAAAGATATCGATGGCATATCAGAAGCTTGAGAAGTGTTTTAGAACCTCTACAGATAGCTAATTTGACGTTGTCAATTCAAAAATTTAATTTTGCAGCATCTGAATTAGATTACTTGGGTTATCATATTTCTATCGAAGGAGTAAAACCACATCCACGTTTAGTTCAAGCTTTAAAAGAGTTTCCAATACCAACTTGTGGAAAATAGTTACAGTCATTTCCCTGTCTTGCTAATCTTGTCTTATATTATATATGTATAAAAATAGACGTGTCTTTTCCTATATTTCACTTTTCAGCCACCACTACCTAGCACGGATCACTGGTTTTTATGTGTGAAAGTAGCATGGAATTTCCTTTCATGCACAACGTTGGCCGAATGTCGATAGGTGTGAAGAAGTGGGAGATTTATTTGGTGGTTAAAAGTGGTCGATACGGGGCATTTTCGTATTTCGACCAAAGACATGTGTCTCCGTGTGTATGGTGTATGTGTGTGGTAGTGATATCATGTCTCCTATCGTGTTCTATGGTGGTTAGATGTCGGTAGTTATGGGAGTGTGGGAGATATGGTGGTTGCAAGTGGTCGACCTGCAGCACTTTCATATTTCTACCTAAAACGTATGTCTCATGGTGTATCACTTTTCAGCAAAACTACCTAGCGCAGATCACTGGTGTTTCTGTGTGGTAATAGCACAGAGTCATCCGTCGATCACACCGTTGGCCGAATTTCGGTAACTTTGGAAGTGTGGGAAATATGGTGGTTGAAAGATGCTGATCAAGGGTATTATCGTATTTCGACCAAAGACATGTGTCTCCGTATATGTCACTCTGCTGCCACAACTAAATATCATAGACCATTGGTTTTTATGTGTGGTTGTGCTATCGTGTCTCCTATCATGTACTATGGTGATTAGATGTCGGTAGCTATGGGGATGTGGGAATATGGTGGTTGAAGGTGGTCGGATTGCTGCACTTTCATATTTCTACCAAAAACGTATGTGTCATGGTGTATCACGATTCAGCCAAAACTATATAGCGCAGATCACTGATGTTTGTGTGTGGGAGCAGCACAGAGTCACTCGTCGATCACAACATTGGCCGAATTACGGTAACTGTGGGAGATATGATGGTTGAAATTGGTCGACCAAGGATGTTTTCGTATTTCGACCAAAGACATGTGTGTCCGTAGATTTTACATTGCTGCCTGAACTACATAACGCAGATGACTGGCGTTTGTGTGTGGTAATTGCATCGAGTCTCCCATCGTGCACTGTGGTGGTTAGATGTCGGTAGCTGTCAATCCAAATTCTTTACAAACACGAACGAAGTCGTGGGCACCAGCTAGTAATTATAGAAAATTTGTTCAAAACTATGTCCTTAAGGCTAAACCATTAACCAACTTGTTGAAACAAGCCGCAAAATTCGAATTGTCAAGCTATGGATACACAACTTATCCAATTTTGGCATTTCCAGATTTTTCCAAACCTTTAGTTCTTTCCAGAGATGCAAGTTATATAGCAATAGGCTCAATTCTATCTGACGTCATTGATGGATAAGAAAGACCAATTGCCTATGCTTCCCGCCAGTTGAATAATTCAGAATCAAAGTACAATGTTCCAGGATGTGAACTTTTGTCAGTCATTTGGAGTATAATCTTTTAAATTTTACCTTTATGGTAGGAAATTTACTGTAATCACAGATCACCCATCGTTAAAATGGATGTTAGTAAGGAAACAAAAAATAGATGGAAATGCTACAAATATTCCAACACGAACTTGACATAAACAAGAATACGAGATGGAAAGTGAAAAGTCAGTTTCTGTTTTCCGTGGATGAAATAAGAAATATTTGCAGATGGAATAAGCAGAAGTCGCATTTGCACGTCAAACCAAAGAATGTGAGTTGGAAGAAGAAAAAAGAAAAGAAGAAAGTTGGAAGAAGCGAAAGAGGAAGTGGGGTTTACATTTGTTTGGTAAAGGAAGGAATGCAGTACAGAAGAAGAAAAGAACATGTTCATTGAAAGGGGTCAGACACAGTCTTCAAATGTCTCACATTGTATGGTCGATATATCCATGCATACACTTTCTTTGTATTATGGTAGGGGTAGATTGTTCTGCTCGTTTCTTCTTCCCAACAGGATCTAGGGAATTCGATCTATTACTGGCAGGTTACTTTACTAAGGTTTTTGCGACTGGTTGAAGCAGATATCTTTTGCGGTTGTGCAGAGATTAGAAACGCCCAAACTATTTTTTTTTTTTGGAGTTAAAGGGTTCGTCACCTTTTCCTCACAGGCGAACGACTTGTTTATTTTGATTTATTTTTCTCCTGGCCTTCAAGGGGCAAGATGGGTTAGGCGGTTCGCGATACGTGACGTCAGTTTGTGTTTTTCGGCGTGTGAAGTGACTAGTCGTTGTTTGCTAACAGTGAGTAAATGAGGTACCGGCCTGCGCCGGTGCACACTGTCAGTGCACAGGTGAGAAGACTGATACATGAAACAGTGTTAAGTGCATGTGTTGGGCATCAGAAAAAAATGTTATAAGAATATTGTATTTGAATTTGTAATCTCTTGGTCAAATGTAAGAGTAATGAGTTTGAGAAACGACAAATGAACATTAGAAGGTGTAAGATTAATTCCATGTTGTTCCAATTTCTCTTTGTTTTTGTGTTTAAGGTGTATCATTACTGTTAACATAGCGGTAAACAAGCAGCCGCCCGAAATTAATTTTATATCTTGTAGGACATGTTGATATGTAATGTATGTATTTCTGTAGGTGCTGGCAAAAGGGGTCTTTAGTGACAAAAGTCGGTGCTTTTTCAGTACCGACTTTCGCCATGTTCCATCGGGGGGGTGTAACGAAACTGTGAGCATTATGTATATATTTTAAGTGTGTGGATACATGTGAGATCTCAGACCTGTTTACAATGTCTCTGGAGTTGAGCGGTCGGCGAGCGCAGTGTGATACAGTCGATGAGGTCGCGAGGTGGTCGCGTTCGTGAGTGTTTAATATGTATGCCGTAATTAGTTGCTATCGCGGTATTATCGTCGTTACGCGGAGTAAAATATTGTGTATACATTGAAACTACATTTTTGTGGATTAGTCGACACAGTTTGTAAGCTGGTTTTAAAGAACATGTCCTGCTATAGCCTGACCTTGTGAACGTATAATGTAATGCACAGTTTATACTGTTTGACGAACAATAACGGCGCTATTACTCACTGTTTCCTATCTTTTTATATTCGAAACCTGCATTCTTCAGTGATGAAATCTAGATATAGTGTCTGGTAGCTTGCTCGTGAATGATGTACTTAAAGAGTAATACATCTTTCGTGAACAGTGAATGATGGCAATGTGTGTGTTTCGATCTGCTTCAAGCATGAGTCCTTTGACTTTGATTTATTTAATTTTCCATATAGCATAGCTAACTAGACTGGTAACCTGAAGGCCTTCGTACCTTTACTTAAATTAAGAAGCTATGCGTGAAGGAACTGAAAGTTGTGGAACATCACTTGGCTTTATTACTGTTATAACTTCGTATTTAATTAAGCCCCGAATGAGACAAAGATGTAACAAGCTCTCTACATGAAGTTCTACTGCAAACTCCACACATAATTCATTGGTAATTTGGGCAAGTATAAATTCATAAAGAACCAAGATATTTCACCTTTTACAGTGCTCTGCAGTAGGGGTGTTACGAATATTAGTATCCGCATCCGCAAATGCGGAATATTCGCATTAATTCAGACATCTGCATCCGCATTCACATCCGCATCAATCAATGCGGAGTTTTTACGGATGCACATTCACATCAACAAGTAACTACATGTAAAGAAAGTGGGCGGAGTCAGAGTGGCACGTGCTTCGCGTTTGTTTTGGTAATTGCTAACTTCATTCGGTAACTGACGAATTGGAAGGCGCACATTGGTAACAAAATCATACAGGTTTTGTTTGTTGTGTTTTTTCTCATTGTCAATAAATTATAGTTACAGTGAGTGTTTACTGTGTACTTCATAGTTTTTTGCGTGTTTAGTGAATATTTTGATATAAATATTAAGTGAAATGCCGCCACCGATAAAAAGCAGTATCTGGACTTATTTTACAATAGACAAAAATGATCCGGAGAAGTCGGAGTGTAAGATATGTAATAAAAGTTACTCGCGGAAGGGACGCACTACTACTACTTTGAAAAATCACCTGAAATCAATACACCCGGAGGAGTTTTGTTTATTCGAAAGTGCGATTAAAGAAAGGAAGAAAAAAAAAAATGATGAAGCAGGTATGTATCGAAAATATCGGAATATCGGATTTACAATCATGTTTTACAAACTTAGTTACAGTTGGATAAATTGATTTAATTTCATTAATAATTTATTGTTTTCATTTCAAATCATGATCATTATACTTGGTGCTAAAAAGGCCAATATCTATAAACCTTCTTTACTTTATTATATTGTAGTGTGACTAAAATATATTGTTGTTATTGGTCACATGATTTTATGTTACTTTCTATATTAAATTTAAAATAAAAAAAATGGTATTATTGAAAATATTCACTGCTTAAGCTTTTTTTTAGCACTAACAAGAATCCAAAGTTAGTTCCAAATTATGTTTAATGCTTAAGTCTTGTTTCAATTCTAACGTTATTGTTAACAAATTATAGCCCTCTTAACACTTAATTATTTGAAAGCGCACACCACATTGGCCTTTTTTATTTTAAAAAATTTCAGTTATAATGCGTATTACTTACTTTTAGTTTTTTTTACATCGAATTTTGATAAGTATACTTATTTTTTTATTTAGTAGATGGTTTGTGTGTATTATGTTGTATTTTTTTACAGGTACAATTGTGACTCCGTTGCAACATGCCAAGTAACAGCTGTCGTTAGAGGAAGTACTACAAAAAGAAAAGAAGTGGGATACTAACAATCCGAATTCAAAAAAGATTGGCAAACTCACTGGCGAAATGATAGCGCTTCAAAATTTACCTTTTAACTTTGTGGAGGGACTTGGATTTCGTCGTCTCATACAAGAGTTAGCACCGAAATATAATTTTAGAGGACGAAATTTTTTTACTGATAAAACTTGCTGGAGAACTAATTGAAGAATATGATAACATTTCGTTCACTACTGATATTTGGACAGATCCCAGCTCAGGTATTTCTTTGCTTAGCCTAACTTGTCACGGAGTATCAGAAAACTTTGAATGATAGTCAATTGTGTTAAAATGTGAGACTTTTGATGACTGTCATACTAGTGATAATATTGCAGAAAAATTTAACACAATGCTTGCTGACTGGAATATATCAAATGAAAAAGTGCATTGCATGATACGAGATGAACGCTCTAACATGAAAAGAGAAATGCGATAAGCATTGCTAAATGATTTAGATTGTACCGTTCATAAGCTGCAAATTGTTATTCGGCATGGTTTACGATCGCAGGAAAGCATAGAAGACGTCAAACAAAAATTTAAGAAAATTACTACTCATTTTAACCATTCAACCATTGCTCAAAAGCAACTTGAAAAAATTCAGGACAGACTTAATCAACCGCATCTTAAAGTATTCGAGGATTGGAACAACACATTCTACATGTTTGAGCGTTTTTTGAAGATAAAAGATGCATTAAGTCTTTATGCCAATGACAATAACATTGAATCAATTTTGCCTGAAGAGTGGAAAATAATAGAATGCTGTCTTGAAGTACTGAAACCGTTTGAAGAAGCCACTCGTGAAATGAGCAGTTCTCAGGCACTCATATCATTTGTGATTTCTATCATACAAATGCTTTTGAAAACACTTGACGACTATTTAACAAAACCACGAGAAAGTGATGCTATTCGGTTGGCAGTCTCTAATCTGAAATCACAATTTTCAGCGAAATTTTCTTCTTTGGAAGATAACAACTTATATGCAATTTCCACATATTTAGATCCTCACTATAAGCATAAATTTTTCAAACCAGTCACCGAAGAAAAAATAAAAGATCAAATAATAAAGATGGTAAATGACTATGTCGTCACTGCTTCTCCTATGTCGCCGGCGGAAAAACCAAATAGAATGAGAACGGGAGATTCTCTCGATCCTGAACCAGGAACGTCCAGTATGGGTAAGAAGATTTGCTTAAAAAGCGATCTTGCCATGATGTTAGATTCATCGAGCAAAGATGAAGGTGAAGGAGAACCGGACAAGAGTAGCCCCGATGCTCTTCTCCGCAAAGAATTAGTTATTTATCGTAACAAAAAAAGACTGGATTTAGATGAAAATCCACTTAATTGGTGGAAAGTTAACCGTTGTGAATTTAAAATTCTCTCCAAATTAGCATGCAGATATTTATTACCTCCACCAGCCAGTGTTCCCAGCAAACAACTATTTAGTGTAGCTGGGTTAATATATAATCCACTAAGAAACATGTTGGAAGCTGAGAAGGCTGCAATATTGCTATTTATTAAATATAATTAACCAATTTTTAAGTTTAATTATTAAACAAAGATTTTTCATTATGAAACTCGAAGCTTAAAATTCTGTTGTGTCATAAGTAAAACTAAAAACTTGTATAATTTTGTTCTAGAAATATGATTAAATAAATAAAAAGTTAAAATTAAATTGATTTTCAGTTATTTATGCACTTACAATTTAAATAATTATCCTTTTAAAATCCCAAAATCCTCATCCGCATCCGCATCAAATCCGATGTTAACTTCTAATAATCCGCATCCGCAACTGCATCCTCGGATGTCTAAATTTTTGCATCCGTAACAACCCTGCTCTGCAGTACCGCTTGTAATGTGTTATAACATTAGCATTGTAACTGTTACTAGGAGCAATGTATAACTTTTAAAAATAGATGTTGTTCTGATTTCCGCAGTTATCCATGGTTTTTGTTCTTTTTGAGAAACGTAACACCTTTTCAAGGGGAAGTAACTTTCAAAGTAATTGAACACAATACAACTAAAAATTTATTTTTCATTCACATCTTGTGCACTGTAAGCATGTTCCCAGTTCGTGGTATTAAGGCACTTTGTAAAATAAGTAACTGATTTATCACTTATTACTTGCTGAATTTTAAAAAAAATATCTCTTGGAGATAGTTCCTATTGAAGTGTTGATAGTTAATAACTGGGCATCTTGATCCGAAAGAACATTGACTGATAGATGACTTATTGTATAATTGAATTTTGAGGTACCGGTATCTAGGAAAACATTATCTATAGCTAAGTGACTATTATTCATTTTTCTAGTGAGAAAATTAACTACCTGAGTTAAATTGAATGAACTAACATGACTTTACAGGATAAGCAATTTAAAAAAATCTACATGAAAATCACCACACACGACTAGGTTAGCTAATTTTCTGCTTATAATTGTTAATAAGAGTTCAAATTGGTCCAGAAAAATAGAAAAGTTTCCAGAGAGTGCTCTTAGACAGCTACTATTATGAAAATTTGATTACTGAAAATTAGCAGTACAGCACAGGTTTCAAAATGTTGATCAAGACAATACTTGCTAACATCTATATCATAAGAACTATAACTGTTTCTAATATACGCATGTCTCAATTCCTACTTTCGCCAAGGTTGTTCTACAGTAATTCGAAAGTTACATTGTGTTCAGAGAAGCATAAAACATCAATTCTATTGATAGCATTGCATTCAACTAGGAATTTATCCACTTTGATAAATCTCTGATATTTTGATATAATAAATGAATCCATACACAATATTTAATTTTGGTATTTAAATAATCATTATTATTTGAAATAATTTCTGTTAAAACTCTCTGCCTAGTACTTGACCCGAATCTAAAAAAGAAACTGACCTAACACTATTTACTACTTCTTTTCATTGGAATTGGTGCCCCAATCAAACGTCCTACTATCAGATCTGAAAGGAACCCCCATCCAACTACTATTGAAGCGTAGGACATGCCTGGTATAAACCCACCTATTAACAGCATTTACAGGTATCAAGCCCTTGTCAGAGCTGTTCCTTTTCCATCGTAGGGTCTCAGGACTGACATCATATTGACCCGTGTGTGGCACGTCACTTTTGTTATATTCTCCAAGTCATCTCTGACTATCATCCCAACCAGACTATTTCCCATTCCTCCCACTGTCACTAAATGTTCCTAATCTGTAAAAACCTTAAATAAAGAACGTACACCTTCTACCAACTGAGCAAGACTAGCACTAGGTTAAAAAAAAAAAAACCTCGTGTCCTAGAAATCTGATCGTAATTTTTCCTGCACCAATAGGCTCACACCTCTTCCATCACTATCTAGCAGCAATAATTTCTTTTTACCTAATCCTCGCCTTCCAGACATAGTTACACAGATTTTCTTACAAATCTGCTTTTTCCCTACACCTACAGCTACAGAAGGCTCATCCCTGTCTAACTCGGCAACAGGGCAAACTTATTTTACATTCCTTGTTGCCCTTTTCCCTGTTGCGATTTCCCATCCATCTCTGTTTCCCTACCTCCGCAGCCTATCCAGCTCATTCCTAGAATCTATCAGCTCAGCCTCAAGGGCCTTACCTGCTGTTGTAATATCTTCCTAATTTTCAAAAAAGTCTGTCCAGAACCATGGGAGAGCTTCCTCAAATTCTCCATTTCTGACGCCACTACAATTTCTTCCCCAAATAAAACATTTCTCATACTCTTCACAAAAAATTCTCGCCCTCACTAATCTATAGCAATTTCTACACTTTTCATTAACGATTATAAGCAACCAAAAGCAACTAACAAAAACTAAGTACAGAATACGAATAAAAAAGATTATTCAACATAATCTTGCAAAAATACTGTTAAATTAACTCACAAGTAAATTTTAGCTAAAGAATCTACAAATCAGTATATAAATACACTTCTTATTGTAAACGATATTTACGTTCTTTAACAAAAATCTGAGACTAAGCTTAGCATTGGAAAATGTAAACAATCAAAGTAAATAAACACGAAACAGTACACAGTACTAAATCACAATCAAATTTTTTCACGAATAAAAACACTCACTAAAAATGACAGTAGTAAAATGTATTACAATTTAGTGTTTTAAATTAATATTAGAACAAAAACTAACTAACTGTATTCAGTGCACTCGTTTGAGCGGTACATGCTTCCACGTTATTCTAGAGATATATATATTTAAAAAAAGACTTTAGTTTCTTGCTCCAATCATCGGTACAAATAGGTCATAAGCTATTTTCCCAAATTTTTGTGTGAACATAAGCTCTAAAAACGCAAAAACAGCGTCCAACTGCAAAATAATAAAAAAGGTTATCAAAGAATCTAAAAGTTAATACTACAAATTCATGATTCTGAAAATAAAATTAAGACAATCTGGGACATTGTAAAAAAGGAAATAGGAAAAAAATAATCAAACCAGTAATGACATTTTTATCAAAGAAAATTCAGTAGAACCTAATTTTTCAATTTCTGATATATTTAATCAACATTTTTTATCTGTGGTTAATAAACTGACTGCAAATAACTCAGTGACATACAGTATGGATTTTGTCAAAACAGGCTGCAAGAAAAATTTAACACTATATCTGTAAATTTAGCTACTCCAGATGAAATAAGAAAAAATATCAGATCCCTTAAGAACAAATACTCAAGTTATTATGATGGGATTTCCAGAAGAATTAAGTAATATACTAAGTTATATGTTTAATATATCGTTACTTGAGGGTGCTTTTCCAGAAAGCCTTAAGTATGCTGTAGTTAAACCAGTATAAAAAGGGAGATAAGTCAGCCGTGTCGAATCACCGTCCTATTTTATTACTAACAATCTTCTCCAAAGTTTTCGAGAAAGATATTTACAATAGTGTTTATGAGCACCTCAAAAATAATAATATTCTAACTAAATCACAATTTGGTTTTCAAAAGGGATATTCAACAGAACAAGCTATATTTACATTCACTGACAATATTTTAGAGGGAATAAATGATCAATTAATTCCTGTGGGATTTTTTTGTGACTTATTTAAGGCATTTTACTGTGTAGATCATAAAATTCTCATACAGAAATTAAAGTATTATGGTATAGATGGCATTGTTAATAAATGGCCTATTTCTTGCCTTCTGAATAGAAAATAGAAAGTGTCAGTGGTGAATTTTAAGGCTTCCTTAAGTGGTCCACTGTTTTCTGAGTGGAAATTAATCACATGTGGAATACCTCAGGTTTCTATATTGTGGCCACTATTGTTTTTAAGATATATAAATGATCTTCCCTGTTTTTAATCTAAAAACACAAAATTTGTCCAATTTGCAGATGACGCAAACATAGGCATTAAAAATTCTTCAGATAAATCTACAGAATAAATTTCAAATTATGTCTTTGAACTTATTAATAAATGGTTTGTCTTTAAACTTTGATAAAACTCAATATATGCAATTCAGTAGGCCTACGTCACACAGATTAACACCAGATATAGACATAATATATGCAGGCCAGTCGATTCAAGAGGTAGAGTCGGTGAAATTTCTATGTTTGCATATTGATTATAATTTAAATTGGAAGGTACATGTTTCTGACTTACTAAAGCGATTGGGTGCAGCCACATTTTCAATTCGTACAATTTCAGCTATAGGTGATTTCCATTATTTTGATTATTTTCACTCTTTAATGTCATATGAAATAATATTCTGGGGCAATTCTATCCATAGAGACAAGGTGTTCAGAGTCCAAAAGCGAATAATAAGAATTATGTGTGGGGTTAGCTTCATGTAGAGAGCTGTTCAAGAAGTTAGGGATTTTAACATTGGTAGTTGAGTACATATACTCATTAATGTCCTTTGTAGTCACAAATTATACTTTGTTTGAGACAAATAGTAATATTCACAATAGGGGACCGGACAGATGTTACAAAAAAATCTGAAATTTAGTTAGAAATAATATTTATAAATTTAGAAACATCATCCAATATTTTTTTTCGTGAAACAATAATGACTTATATTTTTAAATCAATAAATAAAATCTGATTTTTAGCCTATTCGTCGCCGTCAAATGAAACACCAATCACAGCGCGTGACGTCATACATAATTAAACAAGCGATACGGCGCTGCCTTAACTTGTGTTTTTTAACTGTTTCTATCTTTATTTGAGTTTTTTGTGACAGTACTCTTATAATAATTAGTTATAAGGGACGTGGTAACGATCTTCCAAGTAGACGTTGTTGCAGATTCTTTAAACCACTGTTATCATGACCCAGAATTTACTAAAGCAGACAGTCGAAATCTCCCGAGAGATTTGGGTTGTAGTGCTGCTGAGTTTCGAAGTGTCAAAACATTTTTGTAAGTGCAGAGTGTTTGCCACGCTATCCACCTACTGTCTTGCCGACGGCATCTCACTGCGAAAGGCCAGCCCCTGCCAGACAGCAGAGTGAATGACCGGCGAGATTAAACAACAGCCCTCCACCAACAGTCAAATCATGCAGTATAATGCGAACATTTCCATTGTTTAAACCGATTTCTTTGCGGTTTGTGACTTCATTCTCTTACTAATATGTACCGTGTGTGAGCGCGACTTGAATTTTGGTACGTTATAGTTTGGAACAAAAAATATTCCTGCATGATACGTATGTGAAGAAAAAGTCCTTTAAAAGGTGTCGCAGTAAATTACATTGCAAATATCCCGGCGTTTTACTGACAGCTAAAACAACGATTTCGCGTTTAGTTAAAAAAATTAAGAGAAACGTGTAATCAGCCATGGCGCCACATCACCCAATTTAAACCTTTGTGACTTCTATCTTTGGGGAAAGCTTAAGGGAAAGGTGTATGAAGGAAATCCTCACACGATCAAAGAACTTGAAAACAAAATCTGTCAAGTAATAATGTACGTGGAAAGTTGTGAAATACAGCGTGTGTCTCGAAACATGTTTAAAAGATGTCAAATGCGCATTACCCAAGACGGGCGATATTTCCAGCACATTTTGTAATGTAAGTTACTGAAGTATGTAATATTTATGCTTTCACATACTTATCTATACTATTATAAATCTGTAAGCAAGCTGCGTTTGTAGTGAGGCTTGATCTCTAATAACGCAAAAACTACCGCATCAATTTGCATGGTGTTTCCAAATTTTTAAAGCTAATGTTGCTGATCAACATCTGCAGAAGTAGCTAACGACTAATATGTACCTTGGGAAGAAGAAAGTCAGTAAAAAACTTCAGAAATGTGAAACTGTAGACCACAGATAATTATACACATTCAGACGGTCACTCCTTTCATAAAGAGACCTGACTAAATTTAGGATTTCCTTTTTTTTTTTTTTTACTTCTGCGATTCATTTTTCTGGACCAGAGTACTTCAAAATAAAAAGAATACTTGAATCAAGTATAATCAGCATTTACTTGAATCGTAACAGGTCTGTTGTATTACAAATATTGAAGACGTATTGTCTCTGGTAGACTGTTATACAGTTTGTCTCTGGAACAAAATTGCTACGTGAATTCTGTACAATACAGCCGCAATAAGCCAATACTTAATACGAAATTCAGTTTTTTCTCGAAGAGCGATGTCTGAAAAACAGCTATTATAAATATCAGCAAGTAATAAAACATACTTCTTTCATAATGACTTGTGCGGAATTGCACATATTTGGAAGTACTTTATTCGATTAATATGTCTCGTGGCTATAACGTGCAAATATAACTAGGCATCCGAAAATTCAGGTACATGCGACTCAAATAATTACATAGAAAATACGGATATATTGAAAGAAATTCAAATAAAAAAATTTTCAGATCCTAATGCTACACCGCGTAAATTATAAAGCTAAAAGAATCGTCCCTTTGGCCTATAACAAAGCATATCAGCTGTCATCACTGTCCTGGTTGCATTTCAATCGATTTACAACTTGCGATAATTTTACCACTCAGAAATAATTGCTTGAGTTACATGCACATTAGTACATATACTGTACCGTGATCCATTTTGACATTTTTGAATTAATTATATCTGACTGAAATAATGACAATAATGATACGATGGTTTGAAACCAAGATTAACTCCAATTCACGTAAATTTCTATTTTAAAGCAGGAATAATTGATGGTGTATCAACATAAAATAAAAAGCAATATCCAAACAGCAAAAAATAAATAAATCAGAAAAAATTGAGATGCTGTGATTATTGGTAACGAATTTTTATTTCAAATATAACTAGGCATCCTAAAATTCTATTCTACACCGCGTAAATTTTAAAACTAAACCCGTTATGCCTGATGCTAAACAAAACGAGTCAATTGTCATCTGGTACAGGCGGTTGTTTCGCCAGGTACTTACATGCGACTGAAATAATTACATAGAAAATACGGCTATATTGAAAGAAACTTAAATTAAAAATGTTTCATATCCTAATGCTACACCGCGTAGATTATAAAGCTGCAGGCATCGTCTCTTAGGCCTATAACAAAGCATCATATCAGCTGTCAGGTTGCATTTCAAGCGATTCACAACTTGCGATAATGTTGCCACTCAGAAATAATTGTTTCAGTTACATGCACGTTACTACATAAACTGTACCATGATCACATCTCGACATTTTTGGATTAATTATATCTGACTGAAATAATGACAGTAATGATACGACGATTTGAAATCAAGAGTAGCTCCAATTCACGTAAATTTCTATTTTAAAGCAGGAATAATTGATGGTGTATCAACATAAAATAAAACCAATATCCAAACAACAAAAAATAAAAAACAACAAAAAATAAATAAATCAGAAAAATTGAGATGCTGTGATTATTGGTAACCAATTTTTATATTTCAGCACACTTCCAAGAGGACTAAGTCGTAGATTACTGCTATATTTACATAAATTTATGGCACCGCGGTTATGTTGCAATCCTCGGTATCCACATTTAAAAATAAACTTTTTTTAGTTAAGTATCATGGAAAGAATATTTTTCATTAAATCCACAGATACATCCTTAACAAAGCTTATACCTAGCTATATAATCCCAGGCAAAGTTTACACATAAAATCGCCAAAAAAAATTACACATAATGATTATAATAACAGCTTTCTTAACGTTACAACTATTATATATCCATTTAAATTTTCGGTACCACGGTTAACGTGGAATCCTCCATATCAGCATTTAAAAATATTATGTTTTAGCTGAGTTAAATATTGCTTTCAGAAATAATATTCGGCTAAATGAGAGTGAAATAGACCGACAACATCGTCTGCAACGTCAAAGAGAACTAGATGAAATAGCTAGAGCAAATGAAAGTAACCTGCACCGAGAAAAGCGATTGACCTATAACCGGGTTCTATACGCTAAATCCATAGCTTCTGAAAGCGCACAGAAGAAAGAACGTCGTTTGAACCGTGAAAGCCTTTCTAAACAATAAATGTTTATACTTCGCACAATAATTACAACCACGAATTACTACTGTTAATTTTTCAGGAACCTTTTCTACTATTGAATCAATTGCATCATGTTAAAATATGAATAAAACAACTCTCTGACATCAGTATGAAAACCGAACCTAACGTATTAACCGAAACAAAACGAAACTATTCAGAATACATTAACAGTTCATGCCTTTCCACGTTAATGTCTGATAAGAGAGTAAAATCGGTAAATAATTTCTACACCTGCCAAGGCACGCGCGCGTGAAGCAGCGGGCAAATGCTAGTACATCTATATGATACTTAATTATTTCTAAGTAGTTCCGCGGTTGACGGCCGAACTACGTGGAAAGCTGGCCGCTCGCTCGCCGCGAGCAGTTTCTTCGTTGTAGTACTATATAGCAGCGGGTAGCGTTTCCCGGCGAACAGCCTGTATCACAACTATTTGCCTAATTAATTGAATTTTGAAATAAAAAAAATAACCTCGGCCGAGTGCAAATTCAATCTTTGTTATGAATGTCGTGTGATTTTTTTTTTTATGTATTACCATATAGACTTAAAGTTTTGATTTCTCGTATTTTTAGATCGCCGAGACAATCCTATGGTGATGATGCCATAGGATATGCACAACTTCGTCGTGATTCGGGTATATGTACTATTAAATGCAAGGTGTGAACGGAACGCAAAATTCGTTCGAAATCTTATCCATTGAAATTCCGTCGTATTGACGTCTTGCTAGTTGCAACCACTGATTCGTATTTCTACTTTTCGTTGTACATCAATTAAGTAATTTGTCTTGACCAGATATAGAAGTATTCGTACTACGCACCAACGAAATATCTTTCGTTTCATTAAGACTATAACTTCACGAAACGCTTAAAATCACTTAATACTTTTAATATTAGAAATAGCAGATCAAGTTGCTTTACACACTATGACGTCACGCGCGACGAGATCACATGATGTACTGTTTGCGCGGGAATTTAAACAGTTTATCATTTACACTTGGTTTTATGTACTTATAAAGCTTTATTTAAGTAAAGTACTATTTTTCTTGGTTAAATATATCCACAAGGGACAATTTAAAACACTTTCTGAAAATTTGTCCGGTCTCCTATTCTGGCACTAAAAGTAAAAATGATCACAGGTATTACAAGTCGTAGTCATTTGTTCAAAAAGGTGTTCAGGGATACATATCTTCAAGAAGCTCCCTACATATATTAAATGTCTAGCCGACGATAAGAATAAATTCAGGAAACAATTGAAAGAATTTTTAACTGACAATTCCTTCTACTCTGTCGAAACATTTATTTCTAAGGTATCTACAAAATGAACTACCAATAGTGTGTGTAAATGTATTTTACATTATTAATGTTCCATGCATGCTATGACCGTACATCATCTGGTGTATGTATTACTTTGTCATGCAATTGTTTAGTAACTGTACATTTTCAGGTGTATGTATTACTATGTCATGCAATTATTTATCTATAAATTGACAACTTTCCACATCTCACAGAGCAAGTCTCTTTTATTGGGATCAATGGAAAATGATTGTATTGTAGGCCTATTGTATGCGTACCTAATGCTATTTCAAACTCTCAGACGGACACAGGTTGCTTACAGCTTTATGATAGTACAGATGGATATAGTGAGTCATTGCAAAACAGGAGTGAGGTTAAGAGTATTATGAGCGCGTACAAGGTAAAAATTGGCGATGAGGCCTGTGTAAATATTCTGCCTAAGGCTTAAATATTTATTAAACTCTTGGGCTACAACTTTAGGGTTATAGATTATTGTATGAAAACACTTGTAAGTACTATCGTTTCTGTAGTGCTTGTAAAATAATGAAAATTGATTTGTATTTTTCTGCTTCCTACACCAATCCGCCTTTTTTATGGTTAATGATAATCTTTCACCCTATCACTTAATAGAATTAATACAACTTTATTGTTTCTCATCTAATAAGTCATACCTCAGAGACAATACGATTATATGTTTCAAAAAATAGCCGTTACTAAATAATTTCACATAGCCCAATTTCAAGAATTTATAAAATTTAATGCTAGCTTCTGGTGTTAAATTGCAGTGATTGTTGTCGTGAATAGTTTCTGCCGATGGTAGTACTAGTTGTACAGACAATAGACTAGTAGTATCCATGGTAGCAGGGCCGGCGCTAGGAATTTCGGGCCCGGGGCAAAATGGGCGACCTTTTTTTTTTGGCTTCATGGCCTGAGGGCCCCTATAGTCGGTGATCGGGCCCCCCATCAGCCCGCGGGGCCCGGGTACTTTTGACCTGCTTACCCCCCCTCTAACGCCGGCCCTGCATGGTAGTATCTAACAGTTCTGTAGAACACAATACGATAACGGATATAGTAGGTGGAGTAGCAGTAGCAGTAGCTGATCAAGTTTTCACTGTTATTGTCTCTGACTGTTATCGCATTATCAGCGTTGAGCGTAGTCACAAATTAACATCAAGCATCCTGCTTCCTGTATATTGTTATTTTTTAATAAAAGGTTAATTAAAGTATTTGTGATATTCCTGATTAATTCTGACCGATTCTCTGCTGTATTAGCGTGAAGCTTTCATTGCTCGTGGTTGCGAAAAATACTAATGTTTTTCACATCTAAAGCTGACAAAAATAACAATAAAATTTCCTCCTGTGAATGCTAATATACGTCGATTATTCGCGCTGTAGGAACAATGAACAAAGATTTGCATGAAGATTTGAGAAGAATTGTACTTACACATTTGAATCAAGTACGTAAATGTCAATAAATTCTAAGTCCGAGTATAGTGTGGATCCGTTTAACCTTACACCTTTTACTTTTTAATATATCCATATGCTTTCTTCGGGAGGATCCAACCAACCTACGGGTTGTGGCTTATGTCAAGTTACCTGAGCATATAACTGGAACTTCATTGTTGTTACTGATTTATTATTATTATTTGAAAACATATTCGATGGTATTGTTTTATTTTTAACGAACTGTAGGATTACGTTTTTTGATGTTATTGTGAAAGTGCCAAAGCCTTGCCTACAATACAAGCATTAGGTAAGCTTGTTTTGTATTCCTCTAGGAAATGTTTTGAGCACTTTAAAAAGAGGTTGTTTATGTGAATCACTATAGTGAATTCGGTTTACTTTTATTGGATTGTATTTTATGAAGTTATTGCTCTTGTAAAAGGTCAAGGATAGTATTGTTGTAACACTTATCGTCATTGAAATCATGAGCTAGAAAAGCCTTACTTCACTCTCGTTATCAGCATTATCATTGATGTTTCCGCTTCTGTCGGTCGTCCAACTTGTAATCCTACTGTTCTAAAAGTGATCACAGTTCTGTATTGCAAAAAATTTACTCTGAGGGCTAATAAATGGTTTGTATTTGAGTTAGTCCGGAATTCAGTGTATCTTTTTTTCTGATAATAATGACAGAAATCAGAAATTATTATAGTGATTGACATTTATGCACTACGGTATATTCTAATATCACAAACATAAACAATGCACAACTTCTGGAAATATAGCCTCCCTCCCTCCTCCCTCTCCCCACTTTTGTCACACACACACATATAAACACACAAAAGAGATAGGACCTTGTAGCATTAGGAGCTCACCCTGATAAATGAGGAATTTGAATAGTGATAGGAGGAGGATATAAGTGTTTCAGAGAGATTGTTAGCATCTTCTAACCAGATATCAACATCTCCTTCATGTGGTGCACCCTACTTGCACAGGCAAGGCTTTGGAAACTTAATTGATTCCCAGTGTAAGGAGTTGCAAACCACTTGCCAACAGCCTCCTTAACGCAGGGCGGAAGCGCAGGGAGCTGTCCAGGGCATCCTTTTACACTGGCAGATAAATCAGAAATGATAAATGATATGGGGATGTTGAAGGCAACAGGTTATCCTGAGGAGAAATAATTCTCTCAAATTACAGATAGGTTGATGGATTCTTCCTAAATAAAATGTTCTAGAGGTAAAATAGTTGCTCAATCAGATTTCTGGTTGATGACTGCTCAGGGATGAGTCATCTGAATGGATAGAAACATTTCACAAGTCAGAGCATGAAATATTAGAAGTCTGTTTAGGGCAGGTAAATTAAAGAATGATGTAAGTCAGATGTTATAGTGATTACCGAGTTTAAATGGAAGTATGCAAAAGATTTTTGGTCTGGGGGATATAGTATAATGTGCACACAATATGTCAATGGAATTACTGATGAGGGATTTGTAATAAATTAGAGAGGAAGGAAACTGGTGAGTTATTGTGAACAGGTGAATGTAAGGATTTTTTTTTCTTTTTTTCTAGGAGGTTAGAAACTAAGCATACACTTACTATGTTTGTACAAGTCTACATGCCAACGCCATAAGATGATGGTTATGAAATATTGAAAATAATCATTGGTGTTTGGAATGCTGCAGCGAGAGAAGAAAAAGATGGATATACTGTCGGAAACTTTGAGAAAGAAATGAGTGGGTTAACAGGTTGTCAGAATTTAATGAAAATGTAAACTGATCATTACAAACACACTATTTAAGAATCATACATCCAGGTTATACACTTTCAAATGTCCAAGGATTCTGGTAGATTTCAGCTAAATTAAATCATGATCAGAGATTAAGAAACCAATTTGTACACTGTAAAGCGTACACAGGAGTTGAAATAATCACTGTGCACAATATGATAGTTGCGAAGTGCAATTTCAAGAGGATAAAGAAACAAGACAAAACAGACTTGATGCAAACAAATTGGAAGAATCTTCCAAGAGAGAAAAATTCCCAGAGTTTGTAGATGTGGGTATAAGAAACAATTGTGAAAGGAATTCATTTGAAGAGGAATGGAATACACTTAAGAGAGAGGTAATCAAAGTTGAAGCATTAGGCAAAAAGCTGGATGAAAATGAAGGATGACAGGATATTTAAGAGTTGATTGAATGGAGAAGAACTGAGAATGAAACTGAAAGAGAACACTAAAGGTATTTTACAAATAAAATAAACAGGAAATCCAAGAAATAAAAAAAAATTAAAAAAAAATGGATGTTGAAAAAATGCAGAGAATTAGAAAAGGAAATGTTCATAGATAAAGTATGCAGCCTTCAGGAGAATGATACAGAATTTTGATGAAATGAAGAAAACATAAATATTAAAGTTGCTAATGGAGACACTTATAAGATCAGAAGATAGTGCTAACCTAAGGAAGAAATACTTAAAGAAATGGTATGATAAGTATGGTTTGAACATGTGTGTTGGAAACAGAAAGTGACGTTCTAGTAGATCTTTCTTTAAGGACAGATTTTGAAAGAGCTTTGAAAGGCAGTTTACTGAAACTTCTGAAATCTTTAAGATAAGAAGGTATAAAAAATTATGACACAAGAGATTTCAAATGATTTTAATAAAATTATCATCTTCATACTCCTTAAACATGTACAAGATGTTTGCAGATGTTACTACGATTTTATTTTATGGGCAGAATGTGTCTGATGTCGTGTATATGTTAAATGATGAGATAAAATTGGCTAATAAATAGCTAAGCAATAATTTGTTAAGTTTGAATGTGTCTAAAATAAAATTTTTGATAATGGGGAAACAGAGAAAAGAGGCAGGAGAAATACAGTCATTTACAATAAATGGAACCAAAATAAATCGGGTTCAACAAAATAATGTATTAAAATCGATAGAAGAGACATTGATATATATAATTATGGGGCTAGATAGATAAACCATTCTCATATGACACATAAACAGCCTGTTATGGCTCAAAAGACTGTGTCCCTTAAAGGACTAGTAATATTGACACTAGAAATGAAAGAATCTGTTTATGTTAGAAGATTTAGGGAAAGAGAGGGAATTTGCTGGAATGCTATGAATGAAATGTGGTCTTGTGAAAATTAAGAAGTTATCTCTGTTAAAAAGTTTTAAATAAATCTGCTATTAAATGTATAATGTTAAAAATATAGTGTATTTTTAAACTTGTTAAATATGTTAGTAAGAGGCTATTTCTGAATAAATAATTATTCATGGAGAATGATCAGTATGCCACGATTTGCTGATGAAATTGTCCTTTTAGCAGAACAGAGTGAGTATATTGGAAAACTATTGAATTTCATGAAGAAAATACAGGGGGGGAAATGTGGACTAAATATAAACCAAACCAAGACTGAAATCTTGAATGTAGCTGAAATTATGGAAATAACAGTAGATGAAAAATAAGGATAGTATCAGATGTAATAAGACAAGTAATGTTACTTAGTAAGTAAAATTACAACAGATGGCTGAAGCAGGAGTGATTTTAAAAGCAGAATAGCACTAGTGCAAAGTGATATTTTGAAACAGGGAAATCTTTTTATATTAAAATGTTGATCTAGATCTCAAACTTTTTAAAAGTAGATGTATGGAATGCAGCACTTGATTAGTGAAGCATAGACTTAAGGAATACCAGTAAGAAAAACAACTGATGCATTTAAAAAGTGGTGCTGTGGAAGGATGCTGAAAATTAAGTTGACAGATCAAGTAAAAAATAAACATATGGGAGGAAAGAAATTTGTGGAGGAATCTTACAGAAAGAAGAGATAGAATGGCTAGTGATGTTTGCATAATTTTTTGGTGGGGGGAACAGTTGAAGGTAAAAAGCTAGACTATTTGAAGGAAATAGCTGAGGATGCTAAGGGGTATGTTGAGATGGTGCAGTCGGGAGAGATTCTGTGTGTATGACATCAGATGAGAAGGAATTTTATTTTATTAGATGTTTACATAAAATAAAAGAAAAATGGTTTTTTGCCCTTCTGTTTCAACCAGGGCCGGCGTTAGGGAGGGGTAAGCGGGGCAAAAGTACCCGGGGCTCAGACCCCCGAAGGGGGCCCTCCATCCAGCGTGTCTAGCTAAATAGAAATTAAACAAAAAAAAAAAAAATCTGAAAAAGATGTTATTTGATTTTCTTGGATTAAAATTTTCTGACTTTATCCAAAAAGTCAAAATGTAAAAAAAAAAATTGAGGTGGGGGACCCGAGAACACTTACCTGGGGCCCGAGAATCCTAGCGCCGGCCCTGGTTTCAACAGGTCATTGATGGAAAAATGATTATGTTCTGGATTTCTAACATTCATTTTTTAATTCTAAGAAATTTTGTTAACCTAGTGGCCCAAAATAATTTCTTCAGCAGCTGCTCAGATAAATAAAAAAGCTAACTATCTTAATCCTCAACCTGAAGGTTGGTTGGGTCCTCTCAAAGGAGGCATACTAAGCCATTGTGTCAGAGGTAGGATGGCCAGTTCCTTTCCTCTGAGACCTACAGTTTAACATGGAATCTGAACCATGGAATGATTGGGTGTAGCTCATATGATCAAACACAGCTCTTAAAATTCCTGCATCCACTGGGATTTGAATCCAGAGCTGGAGCATTGAGCTTTTGAAAGCACGCACCTTAACCAAGGATTTTTTTTATAAATTACATTTTATTTCAAGAATTACAATTTTTACAATTTGAAGTACAGAATTACTGTTTCACATAGTCAAATCATATTTATGCTTTTATGAGATTTTAGTAGAAGTTTACTTTAGAAGCCATGATAGTCAAGGCAGTGCTGGATTTCAAAAGGTGTCCGTCATATTTCATCCCAGAGTGAATGGTATATCTGTCGGGTTGTATTGTTAAATGAGGGCATACAAATATGGACCATAATTTTTATCAGTGCACTTGACCATCAGACCACACTTACTCAGATAAATACGTTTTGGAATTTTAACAGATGTATCACTACATGGTATTTAAAATACAACATTTAAATGTTACCATTAGGCATGGATTTGGCCAAGATTATGTAGTTATTTTTTGTTTTTCTGTTACTGTGGAGGGTAACAGTAAACTGGATTGTGCCACCAGTGATGTTAATAACACATGGAGCATTATCTCAATCACATCTAATAATTATTTTAAAAGTTTAATTTAATTTAATTGCAATGGAGTGCACACTCCTGTGGCAACTTTCCTACACACACATGTTTCCACTTTCTTTTTCTCAACTACTTTTGCCCTCTAACCATTTGACCATTAAATTCTTTCAATCTTTCTGGTAAATTGTTCATCAACCCTTGGTAATCTATTCCAATCCCCGACACTTTTACCTACAAAAGAAAATCTTCCCACACCCTTATGCCTAATATTGAGTGCCAGCTTGTGGTGATGGTCATCTCTTCTCTTCCACACACCTCTCGTAATTCTCCCTTCAATATATTTCCATGCTTCATCACCAATGTTCACTTTGTACACTCCTCCTTCAATGCGCCAATGTATCCTGTTCCAGCGTCTCTATGATATCAGTTACTTATTGTGTTCTGTAGTAATTTCCAAAAACATATCTAGCAGCCCTTCTCTGTACCCACTCCAACTCCTGCATTTGATACCCAAAATGTAGTTCCCATATTACACCATCGTATTGGAGCAATAGTCTGACCAAAGTGTTGTAACATGATTCCCTTACTTCTCTGGTACATCCTCTCATCAGTCTATGAACGATTTTGCAACATTTTCCTAATAACTGTCCAACGTGTCCCACCCAGTTGTTATCAAATGTTATGCTAAGGTATCTACATTCCAGGTCTTCAGTAAGCAATTTTTACCCACTTTATAATCATAATTAATCTTTAGCTTTTTTTTATCTGAGTACCTAATAAGCTGACTCTTCTTTGCATTCCTTCATCCCATTTGACTCACTCAACTAGATATCCTGTGCAGATCACCCTACAGCTGTTTACAATCTTCTATTACAGTATATAACATTATGTCAACTGCAAACAATCTAACTTCTGACAGTAAACCATCAACACAGTCATTCATAAGAATAATGAACAGCAATGCACCCAATATGCTACCCTGTGTTACTCCCATGTTCACTTCCACTTCTTTTGATACTTCATTTCCTGCCCTAACTTTTTTGTTTCTACCTTTTAAGAATTTATCTAGCCAGCAAATCACTTTTTCATCCACTTCAATAGTTTTTACCTAATTTACCACCATTTTATGGCTCACTCTGTCAAAAGCCTTTGGAAGATCTAGTGCTACTCTATCAATTTGACCTCCCCTGTCCATTTCATCAGAAAGGGTTAATGGAGGCTTTAGAGAAGGTCCAAAGAAGAGCCGCCCGATTCGTGACAGGTATATATAGTTGGAGGGAAAGCGTAAGTGCGATGTTGAACGAGTTAGGTTGGGAAGACCTGGAACACCGAAGACGTTGCTCTCGACGGAAGCTAATTGAAAAATTCACGACAGATGTATTTTGGAATGACAGCCAGCAAATATTGCTACCAGCAACATTCATATCTCGAAATGACCGCGAAAATAAGATAAGAGAAATCAGGGCCAGAACTGATTCATTTCTGTACTCATTTTTCCCACGAGCGATTAGGGAATGGAATAGAAAGGATTCACCGGGCGAGTAAAACTTAAAATCCGACAGGAGTAGCTTTCGATAAAGCACTCCAGCCATCCTGATCTGGGTTTTCCATGGTTTTCCCAGATCGCTCCACGCGAATGCGGGGATGGTTCCTCACAATAGCCCATGGGCGCCTCCTGCCATATCCCGTATAACCCTTCCAAACCATAACCCTTTTCGATAGGTGCAATGCACCCTCCGCCACACACTTTTAGTGAATCGCGGAGTAATAATAATAATAAAAATACGAGACATGTTTTTTTTAAGTAAGTACCGTTTTGAAATTAAAAAAAGATGTGCAAATATATCTCAATAATTTTATCTTTACATGAAAGCCTGTACCTTACTCTACATAATTGCCTTCAATATTGAGACACTTTTCATAACGTAGTACCAGTTTTTGAAAACCCTCCTCATAGAAGTCTGCCGCCTGACTTGTTAACCACTGCATCACAACTGTTTTGACTTCATTATCGTCTTCAAGACGCTGACCGCCCAGGTGTTTCTTCAAGTTCAGGAACAGATGGTAGTCACTGGGCGATAGATCAGGGATGTACGGAGGATGATCTAGAGTTTCCCATTGAAAAGATGTGATGAGATCTTTGGTCTGATTAGCCACATGTGGACGGGCATTGTCATGCAGCAAAACGATGCCCTTGCTCAACTTGCCACGTCTTTTGTTCTGGATTGAACGGCGCAGATTGTCCAATGTCTCACAATGAGCTGCTGCATTGATTGTCTCATTACGAGGCAGAAATTCCACAAGCAATACTCCTTTTCTGTCCCAAAAAACTGTGCACATGATTTTACGAGCAGAAATCGTTTGCTTGAACTTCACTTTTTTGGGTGAATCTGAATGCCGCCATTCCATGGACTGTTGCTTTGATTCAGGTGTGACGTAGGCCACCCATGTCTCATCGCCCGTATCAGTTTGGCTTAAGAAATCATCACCATCATTGTGGTACCCTCTCAAGGAAAGTCAATGCACTGCCTAAACGTTTGGTTTTGTGCACATCCGTTAACATTTTCGCTACCCAACGTGAGCACAGTTTTCGGTAATTCAAGTGCTCGGTCACAATGCCATACAAAACACTATGATAAACATTAGGAAAGTCATCACACAAGGAGGAAATCGTAAAGCGTCTGTTTTCTCTCACCTTACTGTCCACTTTCTGCACCAAACTTTCATTAACGACCGCACATTTGTGCGGCCATCTTTAAATGCTCTCACCCACTTTCTCACCATTCCATCACTCATAATGTTTTGTCAGTAAACTGCACAGATCTCACAATGAATATCGATCGGTTTTAGGCCTTTAGCACAAAGAAATCTTATAACAGTCGGCGGGACTCACAATTATCGGAGGCATCTTAAACACTCAGTGAACAATGTAAACAAGGAAGAATTAGTCTGTAATGGCGTCAGTGCATAGGCAAGAGATGCAGGTACCCAGTGTGCATACGCGGAACGCCGACCGTAGCGCTGCAGCCACGGTGTGCCAAAACTGTACTTACTTAAAAAATACGCCTCATATCTTGCTTACAGCCTACTGAATAGGTAACAATGAAAGGAAAGAAATGCTGTGAGGCAATATTTATATGGAAAGGACAGATGAAAAACACCCAACAGTCACCAAAGTTTTAGGGAGGAGGGCAGCAGCAACACAAAAACAAAGAAAATACAATATTTTGAGTAAAACCCTTTTTCAAGTTAACAAATGTAAGTGGCTGGGCTTGCGCAAGACTTGAAAATTGAGTTTGATCATATGAGCTACATTGGGTCATTTTTTCGTTCAGATTCCATATTAAACCATAGGTTTGAAAAAGGGTTTTACTCGAAATATTGTATTTTCTTTGTTTATGTGTTGATGTTGCCCTCCTCCCTTCAACTTTGGTGAGTGTTGGGTGTATTTCATCTGTCCTTTCCATATAAATTTAGTCTACTGAGACTCACATGAATATCCTTGCCTATAGCCATATTGTTGACTTGAAAACCAATTACCATAATGCTTGAAATTCAGCTATCTTAGTAAAAGAGGATCGCAGAGATGGTTGGTCATTGATAAGGATAGGACAAAATATGATTATTGTGTGATGTTAGTCATGCAGAAGGCCAGCATTTGATTACTATCCTGTGATTGACATTGTAAATGCCAATACATGCAATACTACTGATTGATTGGAGTAACTATTGCAAGAAAATTGATCTTGTAGTGAAATAGGACAAATGCTAGTGTAAAGAAGAATATATATATATATATATATATATATAGTAACAATGAAATCAAGACACTAAGTAGCGGAAAGGAATCAAATTAGGATAGGGAAATGAGCTACCACTTACCTTTAGATGATGGATGTGGGGCGCGAAGAAAGACCGCTGGTTGGGAAAATGGTGGTGGTAAATTCAAACATCGGAAAAGTAGAGGAGCAGTGAATCAGAGATAATACCCGAGCATAGATAAATATCCAAACTAATCTCTGGACGGTGGGAAGATCAAAATATAATTATAACTAAATATGAAAAAAAATGAATTATATAAAATATTATACAAATTAAAAATAATAATTTTTATAAAGTAAACATCACCTTAGGTTAGTGGTGGTTCAATATAGGTAATGGAAAAGAGGATTAAAAAAGGTTATACATATGTAATAATAATAATAATGACCGGGTATTATCTCAAGTTGAGACCAGGTGTTTGCCTTGTGCCAAGTTTGTACTGGTAGGCAAGTTCCCACCTTCTGAGTTCAGAGAAACTGCTGCTATTAGGGAGAACTCTGATAGCACGGACTGTGAAACAAGAGTTGAAATTATTCAAGTCGTGGGTTATGGCATGGGCAGCAACTGGGTGCTTTGGGTTCTGTGTGAACACCGTCTGTCGGTGGCCATTCATTCTTATGGAAAGTGGATTTGTGGTCAAACCCATATATGAAGCCAGGCAGTGGTTGCATGTTAACTGGTAAATTACATGGGTGGTTTCACAGGTGGCATGTCCTATGATAGGGAAGCTTTCCCCTGTGACAGGTTTGATGAAAGTAGTGGAAGCATGGCGTATTTTGCACAACTTGCAGCGGGGTCTATTACATGGGAAGGAGCCTTGTGGCTGACTGCTAGGAAGAGGAACACTTCGTTTGTGGACTAGAAGTTCACTGAGGTTAGGAGGTCTGCTGAAACAAGTTCTAAGAGGGGCAGGGAGGATTTCAGGAAGAATGGATTTCATTTCAGGGCATGTTTGCAAGAAATCATAGCCCTGCCGGAGGAATCTGTTGATGAATTTGAGGCCTGGGTAGTACTGTTTGACCAAGACTGGATTGTGGTTGGTTTTTTGCGGGTTTGGGATGATTGATAGGCTGATTCAGTTGTGATGTTGCACGTGAAAGCTGTTTGTTCACCAAAGCTGGAGGGTAGTTGTGAGATATTAATGCTTCTGAAATACTGTTTGAATAATCCATGAGAGATTGTTGGTTGGAGCATATGCGACTACCTCGAATGCCAAGACTGTAGGGAAGAGAACATTTGGTATGGTATGGGTGGCAACTGTTGAAATGGAGATACTGTTGAAGATTGATTGGTTTGATGTGGACTGAAGAGTTGAGATAGCCATTGGATAGGGACAGATCCACATCAAAGAATGTGGCCTGGGTTTGTGAGTAGGACCAAGTGAATTTCAGCATGCTAAAGTTATTGAGATGGTTCAGGAAATTTAGCAGTTCATTTTCTCCATGTGTCCAAATCATAAATATGTCTTCAATTAAATGAAGCCAAATGAGGGGTTTGAGATGGAATTCCTCCAGAAATGTCTGTTCCAGATGGCCCATCAATAGATTAGCATAAGAGGGGACCATGCGGGTGCCCATGGCAGTTCCGCATGTTTGGTGATAGATGTTTCCATTAAAGGAGAAGTAGTTGTTATTAAGGATAAGGTGGGCTAATTTGATGGAGATGGATGTCATAGGAAGGCTGTTGGGAGGGCGCTGGTCCAGAAAATGTTCCATGGCCCTGAGGCCATGCCAGTGTAGAATGTTTGTGTACAAGGACATGACGTCAATGGTAACCGGTATTGAGTTGGAAGGAAGAGGGGTGGGTATGGTAGAAAGCCGGAAGAGAAAGTGTTGGGTGACCTTTATATGAGGAGGGAGCTGATTAACTATGGGCTGTAGGTACTGGTCAACCATGGTAGAGATACGCTCAGTTGGCGATCCATAAGCTGCAACGATAGGGCGTCCTGGGTTGCCAGGTTTATGGATTTTTGGGCAAGAGATAAAGGGTGGATTTTGGAGAGTAAGAAGCAAAATGGATTGTGGGGTGAGACCTTGGAGAGGTCCACTAAACAGTACATATTCTTGTATTTTTTTGTTGCCAGCAGGAGTTGGATCTTCCGATAGGCGGCAGTAAATGTTGGTGTCTGATAGGTGACAAAGAGCTTCAGCCACATAGTCATTCCGGTTCATGACTACAGTGGTTGAGCCCTTGTCAGCTGGAAGCATAATGAGATCTGAATTGCTGGAGAGTTGTTTTCTGGCACGGGTTTCAGCTGGGCTAAGATTACTGGTGTTTGTTAAAGATTTAAGGAAAGTGGCAGAAGCCAAACTGGTGGAAAGTAAATCCTCAAAAATTGGGATGGGATGGTTCTGGGGAAGAGGTGGAGGGTCAAGTGTGGATGATGGTTTTAATTTCTCTAGACTTGGTTCTAAGTTGTCCTGATACCCCTGTTCACTGCTGTGAGTGGCAAAGTGATACTGCCAGCGGAGTGTACGGCAGAACGATAGAGAGTCATGGACTAGTTTGGCATGGTCAAATGTGGGGGTGGGTTGGAGAGTACAGAGAGTTGGGATTCAGATAATGGTGATGAGGATAGGTTTATAACTTACTGCTTAGGCTTGGGAGTAGGGCTTGCGTGTGGATTTGTCCCTATTCAATGGCTATCTCAACTCTTCAGTCCACATCAAACCAACCAACCTTCAACATTATCTCCATTTCAACAGTTGCTACCCATACCATACCAAATGTTCTTTCCCCTACAGTCTTGGCATTCAAGGTAGACGCATATGCTCCAACCAACAGTCTCTCATGGATTATTCAAACAGTATTTCAGAAGCATTAATATCTTGCAACTACCCTCCAGCTTTGGTGAAAAAACAGCTTTCATGTGCAACATCACAACTGAATCAGCCTATCAATCATCCCAAACCCACAAAAACCAACCACAATCCAGATTTGGTCACACAGTACTACCCAGGCCTCGAATCCATCAACAGAATCCTCCGGAGGGGCTATGATTTCTTACAAACATGCCACCCTCCAGCAATACGTACACTGTCATCCATTTCATAAGAAATGCTCTGTCTCCCAGATCCTGGTTACGTGTGGCCAATGTTTCTTAATCCAATAATTATTCTCGTGTATTAATATCACACAATTTCACAACTTAACAAGTAAGTAAACAACTTTCCAGTATCTAATAAGGTATGCAAATAATTTTCTGCGACACAGTTACTTTAATAAATTATTATTTAATTTATTTTATTGATATGTGTATCGCGTTTCAAGAAATTATTCTCATTTTCAAACGCTATTTTATTACATTTTTTTGCATTTTTGGTGTGACGAGTGCTCGTGTCATCTTCTGTTTGATGTTATCCGGTTTTACCTTGTATTTCCTGAAATTGATATTTTGGATTGTGTACTAAACAGTTTTTTTATTATTCCACTCCAATTGCAAAAAATACAAGGTAAAACCAGATAACAGCAAACAGAAGATGACACGAGCACTCGTCACACCAAAAATGAAAAAAATGTAATAAAATAGCATTCGAAAATGAGAATAATTTCTCGAAATGCGTCATGCATATCAATAAAATAAATTAAATAATAATTTATTAAAGTAACTGTGTTGCAGAAAATTATTTGCGTACCTTATTATATTAAAACAGTTACAGACTTTCACAAAGTCCATATATCACGGATAAAGTAAAAATTACCAGTATCTGTTCTCTGTTAAAGACGACAGGACTCTACAGCATTCCATGCCAATGTGATAAGTCTTATATTGGTCAGACTATCTGCACCATCAAGGCCCATACGACTGAGCATGAATGCAATATCTGGCTGTTTCAAAATCTGCAGTTGCACAACATGAAAATAGCCACAAAATTGATATCTGTGGTTAAGCATTCAATTATTCCCATGTATTAATATCACACAATTTCACAACTTAGCAAGTAAGTAAACAACTTTCCAGTATCAGTTCCTCTGTTAAAGATGACAGCACTCTACAGCATACCACGCCAATGTGATTAGTCTTATATTGGTCAGACCATCTGCACCATCAAGGCCCATGCGACTGAGCATGAATGCAGTATCTTGCTGTTTAAAAATATGCAGTTGCTCACCATGAAAATAGCCACGAAATGGATATCTGTGGTTCAGTGATGCATGGAAACTGGCTTTGTCTCTTCTTAGACAGCCACCTTTCAAACAAAAGGATATTGAGCTGGTGCTGGAAAATGAACCATAATAACCGTCTCAGTTAGATCATTGATCACCCGTCGCAAGAGCCAGTGAAAATGATGGAGTGGGGTGGTGAGGAGGGGTAGGAGCACTAGAATATATAAGATGCATCGACACCAGATAATGGCAGTGCAGCCCTGGTTGCCACAGCATGAGCATCATTCCTGAAGATCGCGGCAGAGTACAATACTGAATGCTTGTCAACATCATCTGGCACTGAGCCCACAAAGATTATATTTCAGTGACATGCCGGGAAACCCTTCATTCATGCAAGTACTGCAACAATTAACACTGTATAAGCAAAAATTTTGTGATGGTACAGAAATGTTTGCCAAATGGGTGAAAATGGGATTGGTAACAGTGACAGGGTGGCCACAGACCTGGAAAACCTGGAAAATATGGAATTATCAGGGAATTTAAAGCCACCTTGAAATATCATGGAAATATCAGGGAATTCAAGTAATTTAAAAAATTATCAGGGAATTTTAATTGCAACAACCCAAAATTTGATAATTTTTTGATAATTTATTTTAATATTGAACTTTTGCATTAAGTAATTTAGCTTATATATTTTTGACATAAATAGCCAACAAATACCGCATTTACACTAGCAATATGCATCTCATCTCGCGCCTCATCGAGGTATGACGACGAGATGTTCGTGCGCGAGCACTAACATGAACTCTCTCTGGAACTCAGCATTTGAAATTATTTTTTTAAAAAAGGTGGACGACATCTAAATCATGTAAACTCAGAAGTTATATTTTTTACTGAATAAATCAGCAATCGTAGAGGAGTAAAAGTATATAAAATTTTTTATATGTTTCACCAAACAGTTTTACCATTTCAAGCAAAGTTTGAAACAGATATTCCAAAAAAATTGAATTTGTGGAGAGTGTTTGAAGTCCTGTAGAATGTCACAAGCTGGTTTTGAACTTCTTCTGAGAAAAATTGAAACTTTAATATCAAAACAAAAGCCTATCTTCAATATACCAATGCCAGCAAAAATGTGAATAGCGATAATTATACGGCTTTATAACTTTTTTGTATTAACGATATAAGCAAGAACAACATAATATGTAAGATCCTAAATAGATAGGATTTATAAAGTTTTGCATCATTCAGAGCTCTTTCAAACGCTGAATCTATGTCACAGTATAAACATCGTGCTCGTGCCTTTGACTTGCTCCAAATAAACCGCTGCCAAGGTGAGCGGCACAGGCATGCAACCACACAAAGTGAACCAACATGATTGCATGGTTTATACAAACTCGTGTTCATGCTATCTTGCGTAGACTCACGGAATCTTAGGCGAAAGTGTTAACTCGGCAACAGAAGAAATTGAAAATGGAACAAAAAAGCTACAATAACTCAACCAGAAGATTTGAAAAGAAAAGTGTAGCAAATGAAAAAAGGCATAAAAAATCTAAGCTGTTGACGGAGTCAAGTTACTGATGAACAATTTAAAAATCTTCAATTATTTTATCCACCAAATATTGAAAGAATACTAATTTGTTTTAGTTCATATTAGTCATTTGACCTATCTTCTTTTTGTGCTACTCATTTTTAATTATGCTTCATAAGATTACAAAATTAGTTATAAAATTTTCAAATAAACATTCTTAAACATGTTTCTTTTTCTAATTTTTTTAGTTTTATACCAGATTTAATTATTTAGAATCAAAATCTAATTAAAACTTTAAATATCTTAACCATGCAAATAAAGTTTCTAAATCAGGGAAAAAATATGGCAAATTTCTCTGGAGAACCTGGAAATATCAGGGAATTTTTAAATCATTACCTTGTGGCCACCCTGAGTGATAGGAAGAAGAAGAAAAGGATGACCTAAATGAATGTGTGTGAATTGCATGATCAGTACTATGACTGAAAAAATTTACATGTCAACTATTGGAGAGATAGAAACCTTTGGAAACTAGAATGTGAAAAGTGTATGTAATGTTGCACTAAATCACAAAATATACACACTGCTGGGATAGAAATTGCAACTTAAAGGCCTCCATTCATCGGAACACGGGCATAATATGTGTATTCTTAGAGGTTGTGGTGTTGGGGTTAATGTGCTTCGTTCAGCGAACTACAATTGACCAGTGTTGCCACCTTAAGAAAACAAAAGTTGCCAGATCTGGTCTCAAAAGTCACTAGATTACGAGATATTTAGGACTAAAATCGCCAAATAAAATAAAGGAAAATGGTAAGGTAAGTAATATAAAATTTTTCATTAAATTCTGTATAACATTATTAAAAATCAACATCTAATTCTTCAATGAGTATTTCTTCTTCATCATATTGGTCTATAGTTGGAGTTGCAGCACTTGCAGATGTGGAAGGATAAGATGAATAGTCAGTCTTAGATTTGAAAAAGCATTTAGCATCTTTACCAATTGCGGCAATCGCATCAGTCTGAAACTTGTAGCTGTAGCAGTTTTTTTCACAATTTTTAACTGATTACTTATATAAACAATGCTATTTAGAGTATTTACAGCCATCATATTTCTCAATTTATTTTTAACAATGTTCATTGTACTGAAAATCCTTTCTGCTGTGGCATTTGAGTGAGAAAGTTATAAAACAGATATGGCTAAGTCAGAAAGGTATTTATTCCAGCAGCATTCTTGTATTTTTGAACTTCAGCCTGGAATTCAGTTATGTTGTTTGTAATATTCCATTGAACCTAATTAATACCATGCCATTGGTGTAGGAGTTTGTCAATTTTTTTCGTCATCAAATCCTTGTTTGGAGACAAGATCTACTATTTTGCTGTCTGCCCTGGCGAAGAGTAGTTTCCATACTCAAAAGACACATTTTCTCCAAAATAATGTAGTTGGAAGGAAGTTTTTGCTGAATCTCTTTTGCTAATTTGATAGTGAAGTCAATACAGCGTTTTCTGATTGCATTTATGACATCGGTGGGTAAATGCACATCTACAGAAGAATGACCTGCTCAGTAAAGTGCAGTTTGGGTTTAGACAAGGCATTTCAACAGATTCAGCAATTTTTGCTTTTGTAAACAACATACTGGAATCAATGCATAAAAAATTAAATTCCCTAGGTATATTCTGTGATCTTGCTAAGGCTTTTGACTGTGTTGATCATGAGATTCTACTAGGTAAATTAGACCACTATGGAGTTAGTGGTAAGCCAGGACTTTGGTTTAAATCGTACCTGGAAAATAGAAAGCAATGTGTATCACTGAAAGATGCTAATACAGGAAATGTTATAAACTCAGAATAGGGTATAGTTAATGTGGTGTGCCTCAGGGTTCAATTCTTGGCCCTCTGCTGTTCTTAATCTATATAAATGATCTCCCACATATACTAGGTGATAATGAACACATGGTGCTGTTTACAGAAGATACTAGCATATCGTTCAAAGACTTATCAGCACAAAACCTCGAAAACACAGCAAATGATGCTATAAAGAAAATTAACAGGTGGTTTAATGCCAACAAACTAACTCTTAATGTAGAAAAGACACAGTTACTTCAGTTTGTTACAAAAAATAAAACAAAGGACAGGTATAATGTGATATCAGAAGGAAAAGCAATCAACGAAAGCAATTTCACAAAATTCCTGGATGTATGTATCGATAACAAATTGAACGGGAAACATCATATTCAACAACTTCTTAAAAAACTCAATTCTGCAACATTTTCACTTAGGGTAATATCTAGAATAACTAATATAGAAACCAGAAAGTTAGTATATTTTGCATATTTTCATTCCCTGCTCACTTATGGCATTTCATTCTGGGGAAACTCATCACAAGCATAGAGGGTATTTAAATTGCAAAAGTGTGCTATAAGAACTATTTGTGGAGCAAGCCCACAGACATCGTGCAGAAATCTATTTAAAAACCTGGGTGTACTAACAATGCCAGCTCAGTATGTATACTCCATACAATAATTTGTAATGGAAAATCCTGAACATTTCAGTCTTAATGCTGACATACATAGTCGTATGTAAGGGTCTGGGAGAGGCTATACTAGCCTTTTCCAACCAAATGTCAACCTCTTCTTCACGTGGTGCACCCTGTTTGCAGGGACGAGACTCTGGCGACTGAAAGATTCCCGGTATAAGGAATGACCCACTGCTTGCCAACGGCCTCCAAAAGGAGGGCGGAAGAGCGGGGAGCGGTTCAGGGCACCCTCTTTCCGTTGGGGTTGGAAACGGCCCCTAAAGGCAGATGAATCAGAAATGATTAATGGCATGGGGATGCAGAAGTCAACGGGAAACCACTGCATTAAAGACCCAAAGGGTATCCCGAGGACATGTAATCCTCTCAGATTACATATATCATGATGGCTTCTTCCTGGGTAAAATATTCTGGAGGTAAAGTAGTCCCCCAATCGGATCTCCGGGTGGGAACTGCTCAGGGAGGAGTCATCAGAATGGATAGAAACATTCTACGAGTCGGAGTGTAGAATGTTAGAAGTCTGAATAGGGCAGGTAGATTAGTGAACTTAAAAAGGGAGATGGAACAACTTAAGTTAGATGTTGTTGGGATTAGTGAGATTAAATGGAAGGATGCACAGGATTTCTGGTCTGGGGAACACAGGATAATTAGCACACAAGCTGTCAATGGAGTCACTGGTGTAGGATTTGAAGTGAACAAGAAAGTAGGGAAACAGGTGAGTTATTGAGAACAGTTGAGTGACAGGATTATTTTTATGAGGTTAGAAACTAAGCCCGTCCCAACCACATTAGTACAAGTGTATATGCCAACGTCACAGGAAGATGATGAAGAAATAGAAAAAATATACGCTGAAATTGAAGAATTAATCCAATATGTGAAGGGGGAGGAAAATCTAATAATCATGGGTGATTGGAATGCTATAGTGGAGAAGGAAAAGCGGGCAATACTGTAGGAAGTTTTGGTCAGGAGAAAGAAATGAGCGAGGAAGCAGGTTGCTAGAATTTTGTGAAAGATATAAGCTAGTAGTGGCAAACACACTGTTTAAGAACCATGCAAGAAGAATATACACCTGGAAACATCCTGGGGATACAGACAGGTATCAGCTAGATTATATCATGGTCAAACAGAGATTCAGGAATCAAGTTCTAGACTGTAAAGCGTACCCAGGAGCAGATATAGACTCTGACCATAATTTGATAATAATGGAGTGCAGGCTGAAATTTAAGCGAATAAGGAAGCAGTATAAGCAGAACAGACTGGAAGTGAATAAACTGAAACAATCTAACACGAGAGAAAAATTTACAGAAATGGTAGACTTGGGTCTAAGAAGTAACTCTGAAAGGAGCTCAACTGAGGATGAATGGAATGCATTAAAGACCGAAATAATGAAAGCTGGTAAAGAAACATTAGGCTTTAGAAAAGAAGCTGCCCGAAAACCTTGGATCACAGAAGAAATTTTGGAGCTGATGGATCAGAGGAGAAGGTACAAAAATGCTCAAGATGATGCAGGAAGAGAGCAGTACAGGCAATTTAGAAATCAAATAAATAGGAAATGCAAAATAGCAAAAGAAAAATGGCTACAAGCAAAGTGTGAAGAAGTAGAAATGGAAATGGTCGTAGGTAAAGTAAATGTTGCCTACAGAAAGATCAAACAGAATTTTGGAGAAATGAAGAAAAGAGGTATGAACATTAAAGCTGCCGATGGGAAACCTCTTTTAAGTTCAGAAGATAGAGCTAACCGATGGAATGAATACATTGTGAAACTGTATGTTGGGGACGACTTGAATAATAGTGTAATGAAAAAGGAAGGCAATGTCGACATGGATGACTTAGGAGATCCTGTTTTGAGGACAGAATTTAATAAAGCTCTAAATGACTTGAAAGCAAATAAGGCAGTTGGAATTGATGAGATCCCTGCAGAACTTCTTAAATCCCCAGGAGAGGAAGGAATCGAAAGATTATTCAAGCTGATATCAAAAAGTTATGAAATAGGAGAAATTCCAACCGATTTTAATAAAAATATCATCTTCACACTTCCAAAGAAAGCACAAGCCGACAAATGTGAGAATTATCGCACCATTAGTATAACATCACATGCTTCAAAATTACTGACCAGAATAATGTACAGAATAATGGAAAGGGTAGTAGAAGAGATAGTAGGTGAAGATCAGTTTGGATTTAGGAAAAATCACGGTATAAGGTAAGCAATTCTGTCTTTAACATTAATACTTGAAGGGCGGATCAAGAAAAACAAAGATACTTTTATGCCATTTGTTGATTTAGAAACAGCTTTTAATAATGTTAGGTGGGACAAGATGTTCAAAATTTTAAAGGAGTCAGGTCTAAAGTATACTCTATAAACTATATAAGAATCAAATGGCTATAATAAAAGTAGAGAATCACGAGAGACATGCATCAGTTAAAAAGGGTGTGAGACAAGGTTGTAGTCTATCCCCGTTAAAATTCAACTTGTATGTAGAAGGAGCAATGAAGAAAGTCAAAGAAAAATTTCCATGTGGCTTAAGTTTTCATGGAGAAAAAATCAGTATGCTACGATTTGCTGATGACATTGTCTTGTTAGCAGAGAGGGCTGAGGATATTGAGAAGTTACTGAATGGCATGAATAAAATACTGAAGGAGGATTTTGGACTGAATATAAATCAAAGCAAGACAAAAGTGATGAAATGTAGCAGAAATGATACCAATACTGGTAGATTAAATATAAAAATAGGATCGGATGCAATAGGAGAAGTAAGTGAATTCTGTTACTTGGGAAGTAAAATTACAACCGATGGCCGAAGCAGGAATGATGTTAAAAGCAGAATAGCACTAGCAAAAAGAGCCTTCGTGAAAAAGAGAAACCTTTTAGTTTGAAATATTGTTCAAAGAATTAGAAAGACCTTTTTAAAACTCTTTGTGTGGAGCACAGCACTTTATGGTAGCGAAACATGGACTTTAGGAATACCGGAAATAAAGAAAATTGAAGCATTTGAAATGTGATGCTACAGAAGAATGCTGAAAATTAAGTGGACAGACAAAGTAAGAAATGAATGAGTTTTAGAAATGATGGGTGAGAAAAGAAGTTTGTGGAAGAAGCTTACAGAAAGAAGAGACAGGCTAGTAGGTCATATTTCGAGACATGCTGGATTGGTTAATTTGTTAGTGGAGGGAACAGTCGAAGGTAAGAACTTGAGAGAAAGACAGAGATTAGAATATATGAAACAGATAATTGAGGACGTGGGTTGTAAGGGGTATGTAGAAATGACAAGGTTAGCACAGGATAGGAAAGGATGGAGGATTGCATCAAACCAGTCGAAAGACTGACGACAGCAAAAAACACATGGTCATAATCCTAGAAATAAATATAATATTCACAAGGATTACAAATCACTGTCAACTGTACAGAAAGGGTTAACATTTACTGGAGCTTCCTTATTCAATGTCTTACCAACAGAAATGAAATGTTATCTACAAAAACCCAACTACTTTAAGTCCAAACTGAAAGAGTTTCTGCTTCAGAACCCATTTTACTCTGTGAAAGAATTTTCTTCTTGGAATTTGGTAACTAAGAATGACTGATAAAATAGTACTGTATATATGGTGTATGGAAGGGGAAGGTGACAAAGTTGTCCACAATTACTAAAATGATATATGTTTTTTTTTCTTTCTGTTGAAACTTTTGACAAATGAATTAATTACACTGTTTACAAAATTTGACTCATATATAGTAACTAACATGGGATAGCATGCACTCAAAAACTGTTGTGAAAAATTATGATACTAACAGGTTTTTAAGTAATTGACTGCTTATGAGTTGTTGGTAATATAATAGATATTGTTAATAGGTGTGTGTACTGTTCCACATAAATAGCAACTAACATGATATAATATGTCACAAATTACAGTGAAACATATCATGGTAACTGGTTGTTAAGAAAATAACTGGTTGTTAGATGCTGGTAACAAGTGTATACACTGTTCCACATAATAAGTATTAATTAACTCGGGATTGTATTTGTAGATTACAGGAGATATTGGTTATACTAATGGGTTGGAACTAACTTGTTGTCAATACATAATAATATTATCAATTATATAGTAATATTGACATTACTAATAAGTGTATGTACTGTTCCACATCCCCGAGATTATTCACACGTGGGATCAAAGTGAACATATCTATCTATCTATCTATTTATCTATGAGCTCTTTTGCACTTGAGATTCAAAAAGATATTATATATAGAGTACCGGATTCAAGTGGTCTTCTATTATAACAGACAAATAATATTTGTCAGTTGTTGCCGCTGAAGCCATTAGTACCCTGTGACAAATAGATCAAAACTATGTCATCTAGGTGTTAAGCAAGGCAATGGGATTTGAGTCTTCACTTTCAAAGCTTTTCACTCCAATTTGTACATACATAAAGGCGATTAGTTTCATCGGCTTACATAAAATGGAGTATATCTACTGTATAGCAATTATCTCTGTTCATTAGAAAATACAATTTTAATTCTTCCCATTGAGACAAAATCGTGGGCACTGTTTCTTCAATGGACAGGCAATGAGTGTCACAAGACTTCATTAATTTCAACAGTTTTTTGCCACAATTCATCACCTAAAATATTTCTGTGTACTCATCACAACATTTAAATGAATGTGAGAACCATTTATATGTTTCTCTGATAAAAAAATTCTATATTTTGTGGTAAAGTTTGCTCAGAAGCATGTGACACTGCTACTTGCAGAGAGTGGCAAACACATCTAACAAGAATTAAATTGGGTAAACCGTATTCTGTTTTCAATATATTATGTATGTCATTATTTATCCATCATGACAAAGGCATTGTATACCCCAATTCCAATAAAGTTCTTCAGTAAAAAACCATGGGATAGTAAACAGTTTACCAAGGCAGTAGCAATTTCAGGAGCATCAGCTCTCTTCAGTGGTTCCAATCACTGTATTTTGATACACTGAGGTCAGTAGATTCATCTAAAAGTGCACTATACTTTTGCGAACCAATGTCATCAAAAAGCATGTATTTGAAATGAGGAGCCTAAAACATTTTTAATTACCTCAGTGATTTCGTTCTGTGCATTTTCATATTGATTACAGACTTCGAATCAGTCATTAATTTCTTCAAAGCTACAGGCACGTGGTCAGTGTGTGTTCTGCAATATACCTTCAACATTAATGGAGTCCATATTATCTTTAGATACTGGCAAAAATTCTATTTGTCTGTTTTTGGAAATTGTGTCACATTTGCCTTTGTGTTTTTTTTGTTTTGTTTTTTTGTTTTACATTGTTTCTTTATATCATTAATTCTTGTGAATTTTTCGCAATTACAAAAGGTACAAAAAGCTCTTGTGGGTTCATTTACCACAGGCTGTATTCTCCTTTTTCAGTGGCACTTCCATAGTCACACACCACAGGAACAGAACTTATCTGGATAAATTCTGTGAAGGCTTCGATGCTAAATAAAACTTAAACAAATACTAACATAAACTAACCAACTCAAGGCAGACATAACTTAACAAAGACATATAGATGAGAGTGTTATATCTATGGTATTTTTTTTTCTGTAATTGTCTTTAGTCTGTGATCCATGACAATGCTTTACGCAAGTCATGATGGTGCATTGTTGCTACTATATTTTTCGAAACTTTCAAGGTTGAATATCACTAAAAATTGTCAAATATTTTTTTAGCAATAATATATTTAAGAATATTGCTATCAAACTTCATAAATCACTAAAGCTAGTGACAAAATTGCTAAGGTGGCAACATTGCAATTGACACTGAACTGATCTGATAAATTCTGGTACTGAAAATCCATGGAATTTCTTGCGAAGAAATGGGATAATTTAAATGATAACTAGAATAAAATGAATAAATGGGAACAAATGAATTACAACATAAGTAACCATGGCATAGCTCTAAGCTAACTGTTTATTTAAACAATTTAAGTTGAATTTAATTAAATGACAAGAACCTTATATTACTACAAATTATCATGAACAAATACAAAAAACAAAAAGCATGGAATCATTCAGGCCATATGGTACAAGTATTTATCTGATCTTATGGACAATTCTGTCAGTGTACATGGGGTATAACTTCATCACTGAGGTCAAGTACTGATTTCCTGTGTAGCCGGGTCTGAATGTTGTGCTATGGCTACAAGTGACAAGCCTTCCATGAAGTCTTGGCATTGCAGTAAACCAATGATCTACTAAGAGTTCAAGCCCAGCATGGAACTGAAAAATTACAAGATCCAATCTTGTTGCTGGAAATCATTGCTACTTCCAGGAGTCACTTAGTCATGCAACAATTATATATAATCATATCATTTCATTCAGTTATTACAAAATCTTCTGATTGGTCCATGACTATTCCCCCCCCCCCCCAACTCTCACTTTGATCAAAAAATTGAGAAACTCTTCCTGCTCAATGGTATGTGCCTCACTTTCAGTTTACCAGATTTTTACTTCGAGTAGCAAATAATTTATCAGTTGCCAGAATCCTCACTCCAACCTTGCCCTATTGTGAAAGACATCTGCTTGTCTGGTGGATTCTGTTCAATCTGCATTGTTTTTAGCACTTTGGCAGAAGTCACTCTCCATGCTACCCTTGAGGTCAGGCATAGGCTGTTAAACACATATGCTGCTTCATCGAAGAACATCCACGGGCAGGATACTACAATAACAATATTGAGGCTTCTATACAACCACATCATATTTAAGCAATGATCTGACCATGATTTTGTATCCTAAAACCATCACTTCCCTAGTGCATACTCTCATCACCCTCTTAAAGAAATGAATCTTCTTCCTGGCACCTCCCAATTTGTCCGGTTATGTTTATAAATAAATTTTAATATTGTAGCAGCTATATTTTATTACTTGAGATTATTTAAGTTTTTATTAAGTTTCACAAAATGTTGGCTTCAGTGGTGTAGATGCCAGAAACATGTTAGTTTAACTGAGACCCCCATCTGTACTGAATGTGGTGGGTGAGCGGTAACACTCAGACCTCACATTCAAGAGGGTGCGGGTTCCAATTCCTGTCTGGGCATCCAGATTTGGGTTTTCCTAGGTTTCCCCACATCACTCCACATGAATGCCAGGATGCATCCTTCAAAAAGGCCATGGTCAAATTCCTTCCTGTTTCTTGTCCAAAATCCCAGCCTGTCTCTAATGACTTCGACGTCAATGAGATGTGAAGCAATAAAAAAAAGTCACCCTTTAACTTAGGGCATTAAGTTTGTATGCAGCCAGTATTGCACTCTGAGCAGAGTTCACTTGCAGGTAACAACAGATGATCTGACTTACTTGATTCTGATTTACTTAAGTGGCAAGTACAGCTTCAGGCCACCTACTGATCAATTTTATCTAATATCCATCAATTCTCACCTTAACCATCTGACTTAGAAGGTTAACAGTCAGCACTTGCTCGAATTACAATATGTAAAGTTCACAACTATATCTAAGTCATAATTATGTTACAATTTTAACAGATTCAATATTTCATTATAATAGAGCAGTAACAAAACCTGTATGATTCTTTGGATACTACGCATCCCACATGTAGATGCCAATTAGTAATGGAGAGCTGAAGACTCGAGAAGGAAGAGCAGCATCGCAAGTCTTAGTAAGGAAGCGTATTTAACAGTATAACAGAACACCCTTGGCAGCTAGAATGTAGGCTCTGTGCTTTCCTTTATTTTTTGTATCACAATAAACATTTAATCCCTCATAATTATTGTTGATTTGAACTGTTTCCATTCACTCCCTACGTGACCATTGATAAAGAAGAGTTATTATAGACGAAAGGTTTCTCTATCAAACTTGTGGTTTGAAGATCTATGCCAATTAATAAAGCATATATATCATTTTTAAATTAAGAGCAGTCCTCTTAATGTCCTGTATAAGTATTTATTTTTAATGAAATTGGCTTTCTTCTTTTTTCTTCCTTTTGTGGACACCTTGGTTTACCTGATTCTTCCTGAACTTTGTTCATTATTTATGTAATTAGTTCATTGATTATGGTAACATGGATATCCTGTTTACTCCTTTGTTTACTTTTGAAATAATAATGACTTATGTGTTAAAGGTGTTTATGTATTTATTTACATGTGCATTCTGGCTTTGTCTATAGTTTGTGATGATTCATTTTTCTTTAAAGTTCCTTGTTCATATGTAGTAATGGCTTTATTTCAGGTGGGAATAAAGGTCCATATCCGAGATCTAATAAAAAAATGGAATACCAATAGCAAATCCTCAAATAGGGAATTTATTGCTCAGGAAGTTTTAGAACACTTGGAGGAAAATGGAATTTTAGCTGATGTTATAGAATCTTTAAATGATGAAAACCTCAAAAAGCTGACGGATGGTCTGTCAACTTCAGTTAAAAATGTGCCAGTTAATGCCAAAGTAAATAACTCTGTCAAAAATATATTAGATGTGGGTTCAAGTTCCCATACTGAATTTTCTGAAGCAACTCACCCTGCACAGTTGAGTGGCCATTGTCACTCTGAAAAGGATGAAACATGTTTATTTTATAAGAAAAAAGCATTAAACAATCGTTCAGACTCTTGTGAAATGGGCAGAATGCTTGATGATAACCAGAAATGTAGATTTCAACTAGAAGTGGAGATAAATGGTGGAAAAGCATTTATTGAATATTTGATGACTGAGGAGTTTGGTTGTTTGCAGCAAGGAAGCCAACTAGTGTTGTTATTCTTTTTCCGGGGTCAGAGACGATGGCTACGGCCTACGCCATGTGCTTGTGAACCTCAGTTTAAAGGAAAGTTTTCATTTGATCTACATACAGCTAATGCAGAACAACTTCTTACAATCTCTGACAAGATACATATTGTCCTTTTAAAAATATTTTTGGGTAACAGGCAACTTCTGTCTTCAACAATAATGGATTGGAGAGAGATTCTTTCATGTCACAATTCTCAGAAGACCAGCATGCTAGAACTTAATGGAATAGGTAAGCTTTTATAATTAACTTGTTTCCTTGTTTGTAGGTGATAAGTAATTTTCAGTTTTTGTACAAACAAGCAACCAGATTTTGACTTTATCCCCTAGCCCAGGTTTATTGATGAACCAGTGAAATTATGTCTAGTGAAAAAAAGTAATTATGACTTATTTTTTCTTGCATCATTTTTTATTTTAAATCTTTGGACTTCTGTCTGTTACTTGTAGGGAAACAAAACTGAAAGCATGATATAAACTACATGCAACAACTTAACTGGTGAACCAGTAAAACTAAGTAAAAGTAAATTAATGAGTGTATATTTATATTGTTTTGAGTCTCCATAATTTAAATAATTAATAGATGCTGGAAGCAACAATAGAATTGGGTAATGAAAATTGCAACAAAATTTATCTTCCTTGATGCCAACTATTGTTTTCTATGGGCTGTTATTTTATTCACACTAAAAATTTGTGTTCTGGTGTTTGTTTGTAAAACAAAGTCAGAGAACCATGCCTAGATTCTTTTGGATAACCTGCCTGATCAAGGAAAGTCTACATGCTATGATTTAGGCAATTTAGTAAAGGGAAACACATCTCCCTGAGTACTTGGAACTGTAAACATAATGAGATAAATAATCATATATGTTTTCTCTGTAATGATACATATACAGTAATTTACATGTACGAAAAGAATTTTATCCTGTGTAAAATTCATTCTTAAAAAACTAGTACTTCATTAAATAAATGGTTCTCTGTCTTAAATTGATATCGATTTGTTGCAGCCAAGCTAAGAAGCTAGTAGTAGTACTGATAACATCTTGAGAATTCCATCGTACTTCCTTAGAGAGCATTCCATAATGATGTGCTTGAATGTCTGGGAATGAGTTCTGTAGTCACAGACAGGAGAATCCTGAAGCATGGCATTGCATTTGGCGTGGACTTTTCTTAGCCTGTTTCGTTTAACCTACTAGTTAATCTCTCTTGAGATGTAATCCCAGAAGTCCAGTTGTAAGATCTTCAATATCTTCATGTATCACAGGTGCAGAGTACCAGCTGTGTCACCATTTTTCATTCACATTAAAGTCAGATGTGTCATGCCATACTGGATTTCTAGATTCAAGACAAGTGGGAGGTAGTTCATTAAGGACCTCGTGGATGGTCAGGATGATGCAACTTTTTCCAATCACATGCCATTGCTTTTTGATGTCTTATCTCTGGAGGTAGTATGTTACTGATGTTATGTAACCAGGGGACTGGGAGTGGATTTCTTCATGTAAAGAGATGAGACTCATGACCAGGGGAATGGATGTTTCTGGTGAAAAATAAAAAGAGAATAATTTTGCAAGTATAATATTTTTGGACTATTATTTGTTTTTCCTGTTCTTGTGTTTTTTATGTGTTTACCCCACGAAACCATCATCTAAAGTAAGTGGTGGTTCATTTCGCTATCATTTTTTTGTAAATCTATTATAAAATAAGTTAAATAGGAGGGAAGTTATAAGACTGGAGATCTTTTTCGGGTAACTAGCAGAGTTAGTCCATCAATCAAATATGATAAAGGAGGGAAGTTTTAAACAACGAAAATAAAAAGGGAAAAATAATAACAACCCACCAGTGGATCTGCATGCATTAACAACCAGAAAACCGGATCGGGGAGGTACCATGGGAGTCCTGGACTCCACATACCGGCCGTCCTGAGGGTGGTTTTTAGGCTATTTTCTGCAGTCAACTAGGCAAATGCTGGGATGACCCCCAATCTCTGCCACATAAACTCCACATTTCACAAACAAAAACATGCATATCATATAACACACAAGTTACACGTTGCAGACAGATAGCAACACTTGATTTCCCACCTTTTCCAATTTCTCTGTGAACTGACAATTCCTGATTCTAACTACTCAGTGGAAACATTGAACAAATTCTGAAGTAGAAGCCACGATTAGACTCAAGGCTTTGCATGATCCGACGGAGTCCATTTGCAAATAATAATAAATAAATGGCATGAACCCACTAGTGTGGGAGCACCTGTTAAGGATCCAATGTGGTGGTACCTTAATGGACAAAGCCACACTGGATTGGGGGGATACAGTGGAACCTGCTTCGAGTCCTGGCAAATGCTGGACTAGTCCCAACTCTATGCCTCTAAATTACACATTTCACAAACAAAAATACACTTATTGAGGACAGAAGTAACATGTTTTGCAGACAGATTGCAACACAAACATTCCTGTAGTAGGTTAAATTATTTACAAATCTGATTCTAAATGTGGGAAGGTGTCAGACACTGTGCTGCATATCAGGGTTAGTATAATACAGCTCAGGCTGAACTGTGACCGTTAGAGTGGCCTAAAGAATAGATTGTCAATTCAGTTTTGCGGTCGCCATCAAGCTGATGACCTCAGCTGAGAAGGAATGGTTGAAATAATATTCACTGCAGACTTCCAGATAAATTTCAAAACACTGTATTCTTCAAAATAATTACAACACTCTGAGAATAATCTATAACATTGAGACTTCTTTCCTGAAAATAATTTGATTGCAGGTTTGAACAGTGAAACAAGCCACAATCAACTCCCGAAAACCCCTAACTGATAAATGTTCAGCTACATTAAGAACATAACTACCTTGGCACTGTATACAATAGTCAGACCCACAATGGCTGACTGGCTAGCCTCGTGCCTACATAAAACTTCCGGCTTCTTCCACACTCATCGCACCAAATTGGCTTTAAGCCCTGCGTGGCTTAACCCTACATGTGGTTGCCAACAATTGTCCCCACTCCTCCTTCCAGGGCTCCTTAAATAGCGATCATCAAGTCTTGCGCAGTCCAGTAAATTGTGAAATATCTGAAACTATCCAAATTACTTTTTTTTCTGATTGACCTGAAATTTTTATGATAGGTAGTCCACTGTCTAAATTTCAGAATCAATCCTTATAAAAAAAATTTCTATCTCTAACGGTTTAGCCGTAAAAAATTCTTTAAGTGTGGATTCTTAAATTTCCTCTCATGTTCAAAGTCTTTAATTACAATGCTGAATATAGTTTCAAAATGCTCTGCTAAATTTTCTCTATCTTTTAGAGTATAAACCAGCTTCTTCTTCTTCTTTTTTTTTTTTTTACAATTAAATAACTTAGTGCAATTCCTAATGCAAATTTTTAAAAATAAATATCTCTTGATTTATTAAAGCTACAAAGCAGAAATATATTTAAACGATACTGCATAAAATTTTCTATGAGATATGAAGATATGTTGTTGCCAACTTACCTTCTTCATATAGTTTCAATTTTTTGTCATCTTCCTTCAAAACCTGGTTTTCGAGATTTAACAACCGGTAACTAGCCATTTTCGAGAATTTATCATTAATTTATTTTTTCGATTCTAGTTAAAGTATTGCATTGATTTTCATAAAAACTACTGCATTGTGCTCAGGAAAAGTTAGACTTTATTTTAATTACACTCTTCCCTCTGAATTTAGCTAAAATCTATTATGTAAAAACCACATATTCTTGCAAACTCATTATTTTCCTATGAAAACAGTACTTAACTTTTATCTATCCATTTCAAATTTTCACAGAATGTGCTACAAAATTCAATGTATCTTTTGAGCTATAAATCATTTATTTAGCTTAAAAACTGAGGGCTCGGGAATTATTTAGCTGTTTGTTTATGACCCTTACTAAACATTTGTGATACAAATTCTGAACCAGATATCTCTTCAGTACAATTTTAAATCTGGAGAGTGTCCTACTTCATTTTAACTCTTATGGCCTACTACACCTCTGAAAATGAATGCAGCATTTTCTATGCAAAAATAAGACATTTCCATTATCTAGACAAAATTTCCAAATGTTTCGATCAAGTTACCCTATTTACTTCTGTTTAATCCTAGAAACTTGTAAGAAAATGATTTTAAACTTATTTTGCAATAGAATTGATGCCAGCTCAATACTATTTAAATAAATTTTGGTAACGTATGAGCATATTTTAGAGTATATTACACAGAGTATATGTTCATTTAATTATGGGCAAAAAGAGGTTGGCTATCTGAGAATAAGGTTTTAGGGGGAGTTGGGTGTCAAGGATATGTTGGTATGCCAGTTCCAATAATTAAACCTGTGAGCAACTGGCACCCTTAGATAGATTGGTGTTATAGCTCTGATTATCTAACAGCTGCTCATTTCAATTATATTATGTCAAACAATGTGGGCTGTTAAGACTTTGGTTATGACTGTCTGCCTCTGGTTTGCACTGTCTGTCTCTGGTTATACACTGTATACTTCTGGCCAAGTGAAGCTGTCACAGGTGGCACTTAATAGTGTGTATTTGTTTTCTAGTATCTATAACTCTTGTGGTGGAGCAAGTGACATGATTCACAATTTTCTCCATGGTAGATGTGGAGTAGTTTAGGTGATGGTTGTCTACTTCAGGGTAAGTTTCCATTTGACAGTTTCGTAACTTAGATGGGTTGTGATTTGTGACTCATAAATATGCTGTATGAACTGTGTCCAATTTTTAGAAGGACATTTTTGGAGGAAAGTATTTCATTTTCGGACAGGAATGAAGAATGTGGTTTATAGAGTAAAGTCCATGGAAATATTTGGTGCACAGTTTGAGGCTATGATTGCTTTGAAAGAATCTCTTTTTTGTTGGAGACTCTGGAAAAGAGTGTGTAAGAGAAATTGGCTGATAAAACTGCTGTGGAGACAACCCAGGACATAAGGGCTTGGGATATATCATCAGTGTAGCAGGCAGGAAACTGTTTATTATGTTTCGCGTGTTTATCATCACAAAGCCACACAGGAGGAATAGTTTGGCATTGAAAGGGTAACAGCTGTCAAAATTTAGGAATTATTTGGTGCTATGTGATTCTACAGAGCTATGGGTCAGTGATATATCGGAAGGACTGGCCATAGCATACAGGGAGTGTCCATAAACTACGTGACTCCATTTTGGCCCATTTTAAACCCCCTTGCCCCCAGTAGTCTGACATGGCTTCTGCCTAGACCTCCCCATGTGGCACATAGCATTTTCCCCTTAATTCCAGTTAACATTTTGCGCTATTTTCTCTTACTAGAACTATCGATAAAATTATTGAATTGTATATAATGAACATGACCAATATATTCTTTATATATTTTTTTATAATTATAATAACAATGTTCAGGAAAATGCTTTAAGACAATAAAACTAAGGAAGGATAGGGAAATATGACCCAACACTTACCACAGATGAAGGCGGCTGGGATGACGAATACAAAAAAAACAAATACAAAAGAAGCGCAATATTTCGGCCTCCAGCCTTATACGTGCGGAAGTGAGACACCAGATGGAGTCAAAAGACCGCCGTTTGGTGATTGGTGTACCGGTGCAGATGGTAGTGGCGAAGTGGAGGGGGGGGAAGTTCAAATATTGGACCGATAATCGATACTGTTGACGGTATATTATCATTGAAAGTGTTAGATCAACATAATAATTGGGTGAGGATACATATATAAAAAACAAATTTTGAAAAACTATAAGTGAAAAATAAAATATCAGAAATACAGTATAAGAAATGTAAATAAGTGTAATAAGTGCTGGGTCTGGTGGGAGGAATTTATTGGAGATTTAGGCCTGGAGGATGTCTGGTTGCAAAAACTGCCAGTTACTACAAACTGAATAATTTGAAAATCTGTTTCTCAGTTAGGGCGATCAGAATTTTCCCTGACAACACAACCTCCTCTGAACTAAGTAGATGGGAACTAGCCTATCAGAATATCAAAGACACCAGACATCCTCCTGGCCTCAATCTCCAATAAATTCCTCCCACCAGACCCAGCAATTATTATCTATACTATTTACGTTTCTTATATTCTTATATTTCTGAAATTTTATTTTTCACTTATAGTTTTTCAAAATTTGTTTTTTTATATGTGTATCCTCACCCAGTTATTATGTTGATATACCACTTTCAATCATAACATACCGTCAACAGTATCGATTATCGATCCAATATTTGAGCTCCCCCCATTACACTACCATTTGTGCCGGCGGCACCATTCACCAGACGGCGGTGTACACATCTTACTCCACCTGGTGTCTCACTTCTGCACGTATAAGGCGGTAGGCCAAAATATTGCGCTTCTTTTGTGTTTGTCGTCCCAGCCGCCTTCATCTGTGGTAAGTATTGGTCATATTTCCCTATCCTTCCTTAGTTTTTATAATTATAAATATTCTGAATGAAATGTTACATTTGCCACTCCTGCAAATGATTAATCATTGGGAAAAACCTCTTTCTCAGGTACAATCATGCATCATTTTCTACCAGAGGTGTTACTAAAAATTGTATACTCATCTCATTCATTCTTGTTTATTAATTGGTAAAATATAACAATCTTTACATGCTGCATTAATAAAAATAGAAAAAAATCTAAGAAGAGCTGCATTTTTTGTTTTCTTTTGCTACAGCTCTGTCACCTTTCTTTCTCATTACCAGTGAATGATTCTTTGTCTTTCTTAAAAGATTTTGATAGTTCATTGATGCCGTTTGGAAATTGAAAGCTTGTTGGAAATTTTTTTTCAATAAGACTTCTAAAGTTAATTTTACAGAGAAATCTCACACCACTATTTGAACTTGAAACACTTCATTGAGCACTATAATTAAAGATGCACCAAAATTCCTTTGACAGAACAAACTTAGAATTGTTTTATCAATGACCTGTGTGGTGACATGAGTGTCATCTGAATCAAAACAGATCTTTTCAGAACAGTACGGACTTTCATTGGCATAGAAAATCGGGTTTGACATCTGTTAGTGAATGCCGTCTAGGTACTGGGTGCCTAATGTTTATCAGTGTCTAATGTGCCATCATGTTCAGGTTAAATCAAATGAGCCAGTTCCGTACGACCCGGAGAGTATGACATAGAGTATATAAAATACAGAGGTAATTAAATGATGGAAATAAATATCCAGATGCTGTTACGTATTCTGTACCCTATTTTAACTGTGACAATTAAAATGAATTAAAAGGTACATAACTTGGCTCAGACACCCTCCCCTTTCCTGTTACGTAGCACAGCATAGGTTTCTTCCAAACCCCTCCTCCCCTAGACCAAGCTGCATAGTTTTTGAATAATCCCATGGCAACCAAAAATTAGGTAGGTACCAGCAAACTAATTTTATGACTTATTTTTTAAATTCCACTATATATGTATATGAGCCGTGCTCGGCTCGCATTTATTTATTTTCCCCGCCCGCGATTGTCTTCTGATGCTGAGCCTGCATGCTAGTTTTTCCCGTGAGAGAGCGCTGTGGCCCGGTGGTGCCCTCTTCTGGCTGAATGAGCTGATATAATTGGGGGACACGAGACCGGGAGGCGAGTCGGCCGGCAGCAGCGGCTTGGTTCGTTGGGCCTTATACTTTCCTCAAGGGACTGCGACGTTAGAGGCCCGCTGGTATAGCGAGCTCTTGTTATTTGCCCAGGCAGCCTCGAAGTACTACTTGAGGTGGATTTGTGATTCCACAGAGACCATTCCTCGCTCGCATTAATCGAAGGAAGTCCTCTGCTGCACCTCGTGTCCGTGAGCGTTTTCCGCCGATTCTGGAGTAGGGTGGTGGTCGGGGCTGGTGGTGACTTCGAGGCGATAAATTGCCATTTTCTAGCCCTGTTGGGTATTCGGGATAGAATACCTGACGACTCCAACTACAAAGTGCGTCACTTACTGCGTTCTTGTTAATTGTGATACGAGAATGGACAAAATTCCCCGATATGTGGTGCTAATCGTTCTCGCCACCTTATCAGTGGGTGTGAGTGGTAACGACTTATGTGACGGTGTGCACACACTATAGTGTGTCAGAACCTTTGGTTAGAACTTGATTCTTAGGTTAAATTGAAGGACGCTGAGGTAAACTGATTCCTCTTCGTTTTTGGTGTATTTTGCCTCCTCTGTACAAATTGTGTTTGATACTAGTTGTAGATTTGTTACATGATGGTAAATTGGTGAGAGTCTGCCCTGTTATATCACGTTTCCTAGCGCATAAGGTTTTCTGTTTGGATGTTTAATACAAGTGGAGATATTGTGATGAGGGATATTCTCATGGCTTAACCTGGTTGTTATTGCTCTGTCTTATGTATTATATTGTATTATATTATTTGTGATTATAGGATTTATTAAGATCATAATCTGCAAGATCGAAGTTTCTTATGTATTATATTGTATTATATTATTTGTGATATTCTCTTTAAGACCATGATTCTTGCAATAAAATGTTTGAACAAGGCTTGCTCTTTATAACCATGCTCCCACATGCTTCCCACTGAGTCCTTAGGGGCTACCACACATACCAGTATAAAATGAGGGTGCAAGGCAGAATATATCAAGCAGTAGTTTTTTTTTTTTTTTTTTTAATGGGAGAATGATTATTTATGGCACAAAAATATATGCTTAATTGAGAATATATAATAATGTAAAACAGGAAGACTCAAGTTCCATGGGTGAAGGAGGTCCATCAGGATTTGAAAAGATGTGGGATCAGCATGGAAGACATCCAAGACAGGGAATTATTCAGAGGAAAAATTGTGGAGGTACAGGATCTGACTGAAGAAAAACCAATCAGGAAAAGGAGGGAATTTTCAGAGGAAGAAAAAGCAAGAGTGAGCCAGAGAATGAAAGAGTACTGGTGACGGAGGAAGGAAACTCAGAAGAGGAAATGAAGTTGCGTAGTCGTAGTCCATAGATGACTGAAATGAAAAGGAAAAAAAGCAAATAATTTCCCTTGGTATGTTTTTCTTGCCATCCCTTCAAAATATTAATTCATGGATTTTGTGGTAGAGATGCTGTTAGTTTTTTATTTTGCTTATTTCTACAATGTTATATTAAATAGAAGAATAACAAGCAATATACCATCTCAGTAGTACGTAGATTGTATGAAATTGATTTCATGATGGCTAATGATGAATCTCTTTTAACAATAATTATAATTTTAAACAAATGATCTTTAGTAAATAACCTTTTTTAAACTAAATCGCTTTATCGTTACCTAAGTTAGTCTACAAAGAATTTTGCCCAAACCTATTTACAGGCCAGGGCTGGCACTTCATATCAGTGTGAAGTCAAGTGATAATGTTGAGCAGTAATAATAATAAAATATCAGTGTATGCTAAATAAAAATGTACATGTTACTTTCCAGAGCTGAACTTAACTAATTAATGCCCCATGAATGATTTGGATGGATTGAAGATGAAAGTAATTACTCGAGAAGAATATGGACTCACAAAATACAAGAAGACAACTAAAGATGCTGCATCTACAATCTCCATCTTTATAACTTGTAGACAAAAAAAAATCCTTCCTACAACTACCAAAGGCACCTACCTACCGCTTCATATTCAAAACAGAATTGTGATTTATAATCTGTCACAAGTCTATTGCTCTCATGTGATCTGTTTATCACTACATTTAATGTACTTATTAATCAAAATAAATATGGGAACCTCACTTCCTATGACATTTTTTGTTTGTTTATATTTGCTTTTGTGATAATATCCTACATAGGTACTCATTTTGATTTCAGGTACAGAAAATAATATATCTGTGGGTATCATTGAAATTAAATTATCTCTGTATCCACGCTTGGCTAAGACTTTATCAGTAAATGTTATTTTGGCTCAGAAAAACTTGGAAAAATCAGATAGAACAGAGAGAGAGAAAATGTTTTTGAACTATTCAAAAATGTGGCAGAAAGACTATTTATCTATCAGGAAATCACATTCTACAAGGACTGTTAAGATATTTGCTCAAGATGAAAATTTAATTTCAAAGTAAGTCTGTATGTATTTTGTGCCTTTGCTCAGAAGTGGGTATGGGCTATTGTGTTGTTAATTTATTATTTACTTTCTAGGTTTTTTTCTTGCCCAATACCACTGTTGACACACTATGTTTCATGAATATTCAGTGAATCTTTATTTTTTGTTAATAGTTCAGCATTAATGTTTCTCTCTTTTTGTGTGGGGTAGTGTATTCTGTATATAGTAAAAGCCGACATGAAACTACACAAAGTTGTGACTTTATTACTTGGTATGTGACTTTTTCTTTTTATGTTAAAAAATCCACTGGAAATTTTTAAATTTACATGATTTCCCTTTTTTTTAATGTTTGACTTGAATATGTTAAAATATTTTTTTTAGTTAATTTTTTTGCTTGACTTAATTTAAATATTTACTGACTTCTAATAGCGATCATATTTTGTAATTTCATGTCTAATTGTTTAATCACAATTTTCTGATCCAATTAAATTTTGATATTTGCAAACTAGGATTAATTTGAATTTTAGTCTTAGGTAGTGTTTACATTTCAGGTACACGGAATGAACAAACTGTTTGGCATTAATGATTTGATTGATTATAGCCAGTCAAAGGGAATGGTAGTTTACATATTCATTAATGCTTGAGTCAGGAATTTCTGGATATGGCTGCAGCCAAACTCTTTTTACAGTTTCAGGAAGTCATCAGTGAAATTCATACAAATACAGAAGATAGGGAAGGATGAAATTTGTACACAAAATAAACATATGAATATTATTTTTATACTTTGGTGTTATTTAAATCAAAATTTGGACAGGGAAAAGTTCAGCTAATATTGTTTCTTAAATGGGTAGGGCAAGAGGAAAGAGAGGGACAAAATTTAATCTTCTTTTTTAACATTGTGGTACCATCTTGCTCATCATTAATGATGATCATTGTCATATCTAGTGATCCAGTTTTTGGTAGCTGCCATGAAGGGTGTCAATCATCCATGACTTGTCTCCAAATTTTAACTAAAATCATTTCCTTTTCTTCCTTGGTGTTGTAAGTATTACTGTTTATTTGTGTGTGTGTGTGTGCGAACAAATTGATTAAAGGAGGGATACAGTGAATCCTGATGCCAGCCCATTCAGGCCCGTTCTTCCAACAGTGGTAGTCTCCGAGATTTATAGCCCCTTCCAACACATGAATCACTAACAGCGGTGCCACATGCCCTCATTCCATGCATTCTATGGAGATGTTTAGGATATAACCCAGCACTTGTGTACATGGTGATTAGGAATTGTGTGTCATCACCTCTTCTATCCTCCTGGCCGAATCCTAAATGGTAAAAATTTCTTCTACCTTTAGGGCTCAAACCAATTAATCTATGGCAGGCACCAGACATAAATATGATGCCAAACCAACTTAAGCTAGAATAGTGGGCATTTTCCTTTAATAAAATCTTCAAAATACAGCTGTAATCAGAAGAATATCATGAATAAAACTTTTTAGTTCTCACTGATGAGATATTATCAAAACAGTTGTCAGTAAAAAAAGTACTATAGAAATTTTTTGTTTCCTAAAAACAAATAAATAAATGAAATGATTTTTAAGATTTCTTAGAAATATTTTGCTCAGCTGTACATTATATATATATATATATATATATATATAAATATATTTTGGTAGTATTTACTGTTCATGGGTTGCTTCTGCAACCAGGTGTCCTTTTACTCAGAAATAAAATTCATATTTTGATCCATGTCAAATTGGTTTAACTTTTTTTAAGTGAAATAGTTATTAAACTTTATTTTACACATGTGCTTGTTATCAATATCTTTTTTTATTATTAGTCATAGTTGCTATCTTTGATAGATTCTTGAATATTGTGTATGTTTAAACATGCCTATAAATATAGAAATGTTCTCTGCTCTTTATAGACCCGTCTTCTCTTTCTTCAATATGCTGGAAGTAGGTAGACCATATGTGGAAACTGCAAGAGAAGCAGCATTCTTTGTTTCCTTAATTCCTTTGGAGCTTCCCGATGTTACAAATAATGGTCTTGCTGCTGGACATTGGAGAAACATGCATACATTTTTATGTTGTAAGAAGGGAGTAAGCTCTTCCAGTTATTTGTACTGTATAAGTTTACTTTAATATGTCTTTGCTAATAACTACAATTCTTGCTGAATTTTTTGTATATTATAATATTTCAGCTCTTGCACATGAAATTTTGTGTTTCAGTTTGTGAGCTCAATTCTTTGATTTGCTCAAATGAAACCACTTTTTATATAACTGCTTCTGACAAGAAAAATAAATCAAGAAGGACAGCAGTAGAACTTTGTCAAAGTTGGATGAAGCAGGGGGTTAGCCTCAACACTGCTTGAGTTTAACTTGATAATGACCTGTGCCCTTGGTACCTATACTATTTGATTTTGCTGTTGCCACATGATTGACTTGTACCCCAGTCATGAAAGGTATTGATAACTGATGTACACTGCCCACAATTTAGAGTTCAATGAAAATTTATATTCTGTAAAAAGGTTCTTTTACAAAAGTTCGGTACCAAGATTCGAGATTTCGGATAAGGCAATCAGACTAACAGTTCCACTTGAAGATTACAGCTTAAGTATACATGATAGAAGACAAACTTACACTCTAACACCCTTATTAGGATGAAATACTACTATGGCATACTGAAGCGTACTGCTAACACTGAACACGAGGTGGCATGGCTCCACCAACTGTGCACAGACTGGCTTTGAGAAAATACTTGAAAAGACTGACTTTACTACTGTGAAACTGTCTGTGGACCTGCCTTGAGAAAATACCTTGAGAGGCTGACTAGAAGTAAGATGACTGACCTCTATTTAATAAATCATTTGACCTTGTGATGTCAGCTTATAACTTTAAAAATTAATATCTAAATAACTGCTTAGTATTTTGACCTGCAATTAACACATGAGTCCTTAGGTAACTTATTCTACCTATTTTAGTTCTAGAAAGGATTTCTATTAAATTAACCACCAATTCTCTCACGTCATCACCTTTGGCGCCTAACTAATAATGTCTCGACAATACCTTTCGAACATCACCTTTTTCATATTAAAATCTTAAATTTTTTAATGCAACAACCATCTCCTGAATCCCTATCTCCTGAAATTTATTACATGATTTTTTACTTATTTATATTTGATTTTTTCCTCAATACTTTTATTTTATCTAATTAATTGGTTTTGTACTCAGATCATTCCAAAAAGTGCAGACTTTAATTGGCAATAAAAGATTTGATGTGTCTTTATGCAAAGTTTTCCGAGCATGGTAGAAACACCTTAAAATGATACTCATGAAGAGTATTCCTAGTGAGCATGGATACAACTAAAATCATTGTACTTGAAAATGACTAACTGAAATTTATATTTCTTACTAAGGCAGCTTCAAAACTGGGCTAAAAGGTATTTTACTATTGGGAATAGCTGGTAGAAATGCTTTACTGTACTTGTTCTATGAAGTAAATCTATTCCTAAATAGTTTTAACAAGGTTATAGATATGTTATAACTTATACTCATATTAAATTAATTTAGGTTAAGATAAGGGAATAATTAGTTTTGGCAGGTCGAATATATTAGTTACAATTCACACGACTGTGCTGGACCTTAATTTGTGGTGCATTCTTGATAATGCTTGCTATGGGAGAAGATAAATACAAATCCCAGTGTTATTTTGGCAGTACTGTTAAAGATGTTATTGAGGAGGAACAGCCCTTGACCCAGTAGCCTCATAATAAATATGTATATGGGAACAACAATCAAGTATATTCTGCATTTGGAATAAACTGGTATATATTTTACTTGAGGACCTTTTTAAATCTACTATCAATGACTGTAATTAATTCGGTTTGAATAAATGCTTTTGAAATAACAGATCTCCAGTAAAATAGTTCAGAAAATTTAATTTAATTTAATTGCAATGGAGCACAGGCTCTGGTGGCAATGTCCCTAAACACCCATCTTCTCCCTATCCTGCACCAACCTACATTTGCCCTCTACAAATTTTATCTTTAAATTCTTTCAAAGTTTTCAGTAAATTATTCATCATTTCTCTTGGTAACTCATTCCAATCCCTGACACCCTTACCTAAAAAAGAGAATCTTCCCACACCCTTGTGCCTGAAATCGAGTGCCAGCTTGTGGTCATGCTCATCTTTTCCCTTCCATGCACTACTTTTCATACCTATTGCAATATCTTTCCATGCCTCATCGCCAGTATATGCCCTGTACACTCCCATGACCCTCCTCATCCTCCTCCTGTCTTGCAATGAATCCCATTCCAGCTCCTTTATCATATCCGTTATTATTCAACTGTTCAAGATATCAAGCCCAACTAAAAGTAAACTGAAATTATAATGACTCTATAGGGTGCGATTTTATTTAACTGCTTTAGCATAATTGTCGCATTTTGGAGAATGGCTCAGTTCTTTTAGATCTTTCACAGAAACAGTGAAAACTGTTCTAAACCAAATATGTCCTTTTTCCTTTATTTTTTTTCTTTTAGTAATAACAAAGTTAGACAGTAAATAAGACAATAAGAGTGTTGAAAATCCAGCCTGAAGTTTTGAGTCTGTTCTCACATTTATTTCTGAACAGAACCTACAGTCACACTGGAAAGTAAAGCATTTTACTATCTGATAAACGATATTAGCTATCACAAGATATCTCATTAACTAGTAAGGAATTTTTATTTTTCCAGTGACAAAATGGAAATCCATCTTAAACTGCTAGAATTAACAAACATCAATTCAGTTGGGCTCCGCAATTCACGTTAGTTCTTTAACATCCTTCCACAAGAGTTGAAAATTATTCCCTTGTGGGGATGCTGTATGGCCTTGTTCTTCCACGCAGCCTTATATGTTTGCAGTAATACTGAAGTTTGGAATTTAGTTAACAGAGATTTCATCGAGGAAAAATATGGAGCTGCAGCTTGATGGAGACCAATTTGTTTCCACCAGGTTTAAGTCTGAGTGTATGTGAATCTGCTGCATATATGTCTATAAACTAAGGAAGGATAGAGATATATGATCCAACACTTACCACAGATGAAGGCGGCTAGGAATGGTGAACATAAAAAAGACAAACACAAGGAATGCAATATTTCAGCAGCTAGCCTTATTCCTGCCAGTAGTGAGACATCAGAAAGGGCACAACATGTGGGAGCCAAAGGTTGGCTGGTGAATGGAGGTTGCACAGCATGGTCGGCATAAATGGTAATATCGGAGAGGGGGGAGGGGGCAAATACTAGATCGATAATCGATAATGCTGAAGGCATATTATCTTTGGAAGTAGGGGCACAACATTAACATAATTACTGGTGAGGATATAAATATTATAAAAAATATTTTGAAAAACTTTAAGTAGGAAAAATAAAATAAAATATAAGCAATAAATAATAAAAAGTGTTGGGCCTTGTGGGAAGGACTTGTTGGAGATTGAGGTCTGGAGGATGTCTGGTATCAAGGATATTCTGGAAGGATAGTTTCATCTATCCATTTCAAAGGAGGTTGTGGTGTCAGGGAAACTCTGATTGCCCTAACTGAGAAACAGTTGTTGAAATTGTTGAGGTTGTGAGAATTGGCATGTTGTTCCACTAGATGGGCCACATTGCTATACTATGTTCACTCTCAAGTGGCGCGCCAAGGTCATATTCCCCTCGCCCCCCGCCTCACCTCACCACCCCCTCCCATTGCCTTCCCCTCTGAGCAGACCGCTGCCTACAGGCAGGCAGGAGGCATTGTCTTATGGCGCAGTATTGTCGTATTTATACCACCAGTACATCGTTAAAAAACGCTGTACGTGAAATGGCGTCAGATAGTTAAATTAGGCGACAGCCAAAAACAAAAATTTCTGACGTGTATAATTTTTTCATGACGCTAAAAAAACTCTGAAAAGAAAATTAATATACTTTTTCGCAGCGCTGCCATTTCTACGGATTTATCTGTAGATCTACGGATTTTTATGAACATTTAGGATTTTCGGATTTTGTTAAAATATCTACGGATTTTTTTATACTTTTATCATTTGTCGATATTTTCTTATATTGGTGTGCTTTTAAACTTTGAGCGTATAGTGTTACTGCATTACAGAATTGTCAATAAGTGTGAATCGTTTCCTTGCAACCACTCGTGTGAACCAACGATTGAAATAAATCTCATATTTTGTTTTGTTACAGATTTTATAGATATTAAAAGACTGCAATACAATACTACCGACGCAATCTTTATACACGGTGACATGCTCGCTGTCACGGCTTACAAAGAAGTGGCTTCCGAGAAGGCTTATCCAATATCCGAGAATTAAAGGGGTCGCAGTTTTTAACATTTCTTATTACTAAATTTAATTTCAAGTCACTAAAAAAAAAAAAAAGAGAGAGAGAGTAGGTCAGCAGCAGCGGTGATAAAAGTGACGATGTATAAAACATGTTCAGGGATGTTTCTTACTTTGAATGTAAAAACATTCACCGAGAATAACCGGTCATGGAGATGGATGACTTCCGGATATATATCATTCGACGTTCTGTAATAGAATTTTATGATCGAGGCGAATATCCTACCATAAGGAAACTGACGATCAGCAAATCATGGATTCGTTGAAGGGGCTGGTTTAGTGTTTCAGTATAAATTTTCTGGCGTCCATCACCAAGAAATCTGTAGTGAAGTGTTCAGAGAATGGTTTTCTAACTTGCTTAAGAGCCTGGAAGAAGGGTGTGTCCTCGTAATGAATAATGCAAGTTATCACTCAAAACTCAGAAAAAAATCCAGTTACTACCACTTTCATTTCAAAATTTATACGACGTGTCTAGAGAATTAACTTCCACTGGGAAACACATCTAAAACTTGGATTTAATTCTCGAAATGTCTTGCGCAACTTTTAAAACTAAAAATAATGACTAGAAACAGTAAATTATATTCATTGATGTCATGTAAATAATTTTTATCTTTATTAACATATGAAATTGAAGTTGGTAAATACGCAGCTTCTACGACACATGGCTCACTAATTTCGCTCATGACAAATAATTAAAATGCTCAATTTTACTAAAGAAAACATCACATGAAATGTAATATATTGTTCCACATACATTGTGATGATTGCGCATGCGCGGCAGCTGTTTCCCCTTCGCCTGTAGGGGTTGGGGCAGCGGAGTGGGGATAGAGCAAAGTGACCTTGGCCCGCCTTTCCCAAATGAAAACAGTATAGTATACACTGTTTGCCTGTGGCCATTCATTCTGATCGTAAGTGGGTTCTTAGTGAGTCCTATATATGAGCTTGTGCAGTGGAGGCATGTGAGTTGGTATATGAGGTGTGTTACGGTGCAAGCAGCATGTCCAATGGTGGGGAACGTTTCACCTGTCGTTGAATTTGAGTAGGTGGCGGTAGGTGGGTGCATGCTGCATTTAGTGGGATCTGTTGGATGGGAATGATTCCTGTGGTAGTTTGTGGGAATTACAGGCTGAGTATTTATGAACCAAGATATTTTTAAGATTTGATGGTCTGCTGAAACATGTGCGTGGGACAGTGGGTAGGATTTTTTGGAGAATGGTGTGCATCCCAGGAAAGGATCGTAGGAAGTATTGCCCTTGACGAAGGAATGAAGGATTAGGTTAATTGACTCATGGCAAAGGAAGAACTGGGTGATGGGAAGTGGGGTTGCAGTTAGTATCAAGGGATATAGTAGTAGTTGTGTATAGGATAGGTTGTAGCATGAGAGATTTGTAGGTCAGGTGGTGTAAGTGACCGACCTGGATATGTTTGCCTGCTAAGGGGTGAAGGGTGGACGCTGGAATGCGGGGTGGAGGGGAGGATGCACAGCTGCGGTCTGGGGGAGACGCTCTTGTGCAGGGAGAAGGCGCTGAGCTGTGGAATGAGACTGTTTCTGTATATGTGTATGACGCAGGACGTTAAATAAAAGAGTTGTTCTAATGAGAAGTTGTTGCTCTCTTGCCACCGTTTTCATAGATGTTTCCGAACCCATGCAAATATTGTATGAACGACTTAAAGTATTTAGCTGTATTGACGGCAGTCAGCAGGACTGCAGGAGCAAGAATTGGACGTCTTGTTGACCATTGCAAGGAATCAGGTACCTTGCAGTCTTCAGTGAGTCCTAGAAGAGGATGCAATCATAGCGTTACCGTTGCATCTGGCGACCCTGGCCAAAAAATTACATCCTTGAAGACGGGTGATCAACAATCTGGAAGACAGTTTATATTGAGGTGAGCCTTAGCACGTGGCTGAGCGAATTAACTTTGGTGATGGTTATCTGTATAATTTTTTCCTCTCGGCGGAGGGAGTGGCTTGGTTTGCTGACAGTGCACTTGATTGCATAGCTTGTAGATTTTTATTTCATGCCTGGCAGTAATTATGTAGATTTTTCCTTTTTTTATTTCATAAGGGCCGTGACTGTGTCTTTTCACAGTTTCAAGCATGGAATTTTTTTTATGTATACCGGAGTTCTTGTTCGTTTGTTGTTTACGGATTTCAATGGAGAGGGGGCATAAATTTTGATAATGGTGTGTGCTTTTATTCAATTTAATTGTTTTTGACAATGTTCTGGTCGCAGTTCTAGGAGTATTTTCTTGTTTTTCTTCCCGATTGTTGTGTTTATAGTTGAAGTGGTTCTCTATCATTTCTAATGTCTTGTTTTGTTGATGTACGTGAAATAATTAAAGGTTGTAGTTCAAATGAAAATATTCAGATGTGTTTGATAGTAGCGTTAGGTGCTCTCCTTTTTCTCTGCTCTCTGTCTTCGAGTTCTGTCTGGAGGTTTAGTATTCTTTATGTCAGCATTTGAGGATTACTGGGTTGTGTAGAAATGGACAACGGAGTTTTTAGTGGGATTCAAGGGGAGTGTGGGGATAGGGAAGGGAGAGAAAGTAAGCTTAGTGATTCCCAAGAAGCAGCTGTAAGTTCTACAATTAAAGATATTTTGGCAATTTTGCAGAGTTTGAACAGGAGATATGATGAGTCTGAACGGAAGTATGAGGAGGGCCGGAGGGAGAAACTAGAATGCATGAATGAGATAAAAGAAGTTGTAAAGAGGACTGAGGAGGCGTCAGAAAGATTGGTGGAAATGGTTGATAGGAGTGTGAAAGAAATGAGGGAAGAGCGAAAGAGCAAGGAGGAATACCAGTTTGAAGATATGGAAAAATTTAGGGAATTAATGGATAAAAATCAGAAAGACAGCAAGGAGAATCTAATGTCTTGTATGCAGGAGTCTGAAACAAGGTTAGATAACATGTTACACGAGACGAAAAAATCTTTAATGAATTTTAAAAATTATAGTTTGACTGTGAATACAGATGAGCAACAAAATAAAAAACAAGATGGGTGGTTAGACACTAAAAAAATAATGGTACTTAATATGGTTGGGAAAGAATTAAATGTGGATTACAGAGGGGAAGAGAGTGGGGGAGGGGACTTACTGCTAGATGTAAGAAAAAAGAAAGTGGCAGGGTGGGATATATCAGTAAGAACAGTTGTGGAATTAGCAATCGTTGAAATGCAGACACTGTGGACTGAAGAGAGAAGGGTAGTGATAGATGGGATAAAAAAATGTACAAATTGATGTAGTTGACAGATCGGGTAGTGTTAATCAGCTGTTGCGTGAGGGGATGACTTCCAGTATACTGACAGACCGGGAGGCAGTGACTGAGAGATGGATGAGTAGCGGCAGCGACAAACAGAACAGTCCTGATGTGTCATTTGGAGGATTCGTTCTAAAGCCAATTTTAAGGGAAAAACAAGAAATAATTCTTGTGTGCCAGAGTATAGAGACAGGTGGTACGATATTTCTGGGGAGACAGAAATTTGGTTTAGATGGATTGCACAAGTGCATGCAAAGTGTTGCTTCCTGGAAAGTATCGGGTGTTAGGTGTGAAAAGCAGTCAAGTGAGCTGTTAAGTGGTAGCAGGCTTATTCTATCCGATAGACTGGGAAATGCAGAAGCCTATACCATAGTTGTTATTCGTTACACTTCGTGCAATGGTCACTTCCTGTTGTAGGAAAGTGAAACTGTGCAAGTGAATAGTGGCTTAAAAGCTTGCGAAGCTGCAAGCGTAGTTCATTTTTACAGGCCATGTATAACAAGTGATTTAAAAAATGTACTACTCTTAAACAACTGGCTGAACTTCTGACGGAAGTAAATCAACAATTGTTTTGATTGACTGGGTTTACAGCAGCCACTGATACATACCTGATTTATGTGTGTTCTTATTATATTTTCAGTGTATGTGTTGCATTATTATTACTGTTACTGTTTGGCAACTTTGTGTTATATTTTAGTTTTTGTGAAGATTTTATTTTACGGTTGGAAGCTAAGAAATCGTATTGTTTGTAGCAGCTGTTATTGGCATGACAGTTGGGACAATGGACATGGTAATGAATCAGTATTTGGATATTCAAGTTTACAGTTGCTTAGCAAATGTTTGTTTTTGGGCATTATTTGCTACTATCTTGCATTCGGTCTTCAATTAATTTGCCGGCAGGAAGTTAAAATGTGCAAGTGGTCAGTGTCTAACAAGCTTGTAAAAACGATAAGCGCAGATTATTTTCACTAAGATTACATGGCTGAACTTTCTTATGTAAGAATATCATCAACTGCTCTTGGTAGTCATTGTTTACAGCAGCCATTGAAGCACAGTTGATTTCTAGATTATCGTGTTTATGTTCATATTATTTGTATGTCAATGTATTCTTAATATTATTATATTTATTTTGCTTTGTACTAATCTTAAGTTTATGCACAAATGTAAGTTTGATGGTTTGGAATGTGTGAAGAAGAAAAAGATGATGTTCATTCTTTTTCTTCTGAAAAAGGACGGGGTGATAGTGTAAGTGACCGACCTGGATATGTTTGCCTGCTAAGGGGTGAAGGGTGGACGCTGGAATGCGGGGTGGAGGGGAGGATGCACAGCTGCGGTCTGGGGGAGACGCTCTTGTGCAGGGAGAAGGCGCTGAGCTGTGGAATGAGACTGTTTCTGTATATGTGTATGACGCAGGACGTTAAATAAAAGAGTTGTTCTAATGAGAAGTCGTTGCTCTCTTGCCACCATTTCATAGATGTTTCCGAACCCATGCAAATATTGTATGAACGACTTAAAGTATTTAGCTGTATTGACGGCAGTCAGCAGGACTGCAGGAGCAAGAATTGGACGTCTTGTTGACCATTGCAAGGAATCAGGTACCTTGCAGTCTTCAGTGAGTCCTAGAAGAGGATGCAATCATAGCGTTACCGTTGCAGTGGGTAGCAGCAAGAGATGAGAGCTCCAGACAGGTTTTGTATGTATTGGGGAAGAGATTCTTCATCAAAGCAAATGCCTCTGCCATGGATGGCCAGACTGTACGAAAGGGAACATTTGGTGTGGGAGGGATGGCAACTGTTAAAGTGAAGATACTATTGAAGATTTGTAAGTTTGATGTAAACAGAGGTATGTAGGCACCCATTATGTAAGGAAACTTCAACATCAAGAAAGGTAACATGGCTGTGGGAGTATGACCAGATAAAGTTGATGGACGGGTTGTTTAGACAGTTGAGGAAGTTTATCAGATGATTCTCTTTGTGGGTCCAGATCATAAAAATATCATTTATATATCTGAACTACACAAGAGGTTTAATGGAAAGATTTTTTTTAGAAATTGTTGATCCAGACGGCACAGGAAAAGGTTTGCATAGGATGGTGCCATGTGGGTGCCCGTAGCAGTGCCATGTACCTGGTAGTAAATTTGAGAGTTGAAGGAAAAGTAGTTGTTTGAAAGAATGAGGTTTACCCAGGACATGAGGAAGGATGTCTTGGGGAGGCTGTGGTGAGTTGCATTTCCAGGAAGTGTTATATGTCACTGTTGCGCTGACCATGGGGGATGCAGGTGTAAAAGGAAGAGACATATATGGAGACAAGGAAGGAGTCAAGTGGTAGATGAATGGGGACTGTGGAAAGCTGTTCGAGGAAGCGTGAGGTATCTTTTGTGAATGAAGGGAGGTTCTGTACAAAAGGATGGAGGTGCTGATCTACAAGAGCTTAAATCTGTTCAGTATGCTGCAAATATAGGTCACCCCAGATTTCCAGTCTTGTGGATCTTGGGAAGAAGGTACAAGATGGGTGATTCTTTGGCGTAAAGAGAGTCAGAGACTTGGGAGAGAGTCCTTGAAAGGAACCTTGGAAGTCAAGGAGAGAGAATAATTCTTGGTATATTGAAGTAGTAGGATCTGTAGGGAGGTGTGTAGTGGTGTCAGAGCGCTGTCTCAAAGCTTCGGCCTCGTAGTCACTGTGGTCGATGGTTATGGTCATTGAGTCATTGTCAGCTGAGAGAATTATGATGTTCCTATTCTTAGACAGTTCTCCCATGGCTTGTTTCAATGTAACTGAGGTTGCTGGAATGGGAAATGAAGTTGAGGAAAGATTTTGAGGACTGATATAGCCAAGGAGCAGGTCCACGTCACCATAAGATCGTTGAAATTTCCCTGTCAGTCAGCAGATGACAAAATTTATTGGATGTGGGAGGAACCTTGCAAGACCCAATGTGAATGCTATTTGACTTCCTAGCCAAGAGAGCCAATGGTTTACGCCAACCTTACTCGTAACCTCCGATTTGTGTCAGAAATTGCCCAAAACAATTGGTAAACAATCAGCAGATCATCCTGCACTCAATATACTGACTTCAACATTGAATAAGGTTATGAATATTTTATATTAATGACTATTTTGAGCTCTCACAGTGTAATGAATCCTGATAGAACTTTAAACATATGTATTTCATAACATTTTACTATGGTAAATTGTTGTTTCAAGTCGGAGACAAGTGTTTTACCACCTCCATGATAAGATTTTCTTCTTTACCATTGCATGACATTTCTATTATATTAAGCTATTGAACATCATTAGTTTTAATTTACAGTTCTTACTCTCCAAGTTTAAGCATTTCTGATCTGATATTAATATCAGTCATTTAACTTTAACAAAGTATTTCAATAACTAAAACACTTTTGTCTCATGAAAAGTCAAACCAGTATAACACTTCTTTCAATTGACTGTTTTTCAGTGCTCTTTACTTAACAGAGAGTATACTCATTTACTAGTGACATCAGTAAAATTTTATGGAAAGCCATGTCTGAAAAGTATTTTTAATCGCTTCTTCATTTATTATTACTTTATTTGCAATGGAACTTATGTCCCAGTAACAGTTTCCAAGCTCAACTGCTTCTGAATTTTTTATTTATTTATTTATTTATTTTAATGGTTTTTAGGCTTATTGGCCATACAGCCAGCCATTGTGTAGAATATAATTTTAAATAATTGTTAAATTAAAAATATTCATTAAAATGGCACAAAAAACAAAACACTGACTGATTTAAAACTAGTCGTGCATTAAAATTGGTCTTTATACAATCAAAATGGATGAACATACAGGTATAAAAAATCATCCATTAAATTAAACAGTACACAATGCAAAGCAACTAACTTGCTTTAGAAGATAAAGGGTTCAAGCTATTTAAAGGGATCAATTTAATATATATACAAGAAATACTCATAATGCAAAATTTTCCTGTGATTCTTTCACTGTTTGAGCTAAGATGTTCAGCATCTTGAAACACTAGCTGGACTTAACCCCATTTGAAATCCTGTGTGTCTTTCCATTTAATCTCGCTAATCCCAACAACATCTAACTTAAGATGTTCCATCTCCATTTTTAGATTTTCTAGCCTACCTGCCCTATTCAGATTTCTAACATTCCACACTCCGACTCGTAGAATGTTTCTATCCATTCTGATGACTCCTCCCTGAGCAGTCCCCACCCGTAGATCCGATTGGGGGACTATTTTACCTCCGGAATATTTTACCCGGGAAGAAGCCATCATGATATATGTAATTTGAGAGGATTATATGTCCTCGGGATATCCTTTGGGTCTTTAATGCAGTGGTTTCCCATTGCCTTCTGCATCCCCATGCCGTTGATTATTTCTGATTCATCCGACCTAGGGGCCGTTTCCAACCCCAAGGGCAAGAGGGTGCCCTGGACCACTCCCCGCTCTTCCGCCCTCCTTTTGCAGGCCGTTGTCAAGCAGCGGGTGACTCCTAATACCAGGAATCCTTCAGTCGCCAGAGCCTCGTCCGTGCAAACAGGGATGCACCATGTGAAGGAGAGACTGACATTTGGTTGGAAAAGGCTATTATAATCTCTCCCAAACCCTTACACCCCGATAAAAAGCTAAAGGATGATTATGATTATAACATGGGGAAGGAGCTACTTATTGAAAACTCGAAATGTAAATACCTCAGCATAACATTTGATAGCAGACTTAATTGGGCAGGACACATTAGGACATCTAGTAGGGAAAGGCTTCAAAATCCTTCACCTGTTGGAAAGAGTGATGAGGGGATGCACTAGAGAAGTAAAGGAACTGGGGTACAAAACTCTGGTCAGACCACTGCTGGAATATGGTGGTGTAGTATGGGACCAACATGTTGAGTGTCAAGTACAGGATTTAGAGGGAGTGCAGAGAAGGGCTGCTAGATTTGTCTTTGGAAATTACTGAAAAACACAATCGGTAACGAATATGATAAAGGAGCTGGAGTGTGTAAGGAAAAAAACTGATACTCGGGGAGTAGTATCAGTTTAGTCACCTTAACTGTTTCCTGACTTGCTGAAAGTTTTACTAAGTTTGCATTAATAAATTTGAATTACCATGTATCAGCCTGGATAATGCAACTGTAAAGCCTATCGTCACCACAAAGCTTATTTAAACCAAAAGCTGAGGATAGGCTAATGTCCACTACAAAAGCATGTAAAAGTCCACTTGATGAAAAATTTTGAATTTATTTCACAGTCACATTTGAAAAATAACTAATACAGTGGAACAGGCAATCAAACTAAACGTCTCCAAAAATCACAAGTCATGAAGAGGAAGAAGTTCCCAACTAAACAGCATTAGAAAATTTATAGTTCCATAATCTATGCTAGCACCAGTCACTAGCAGGAAAAGTGAACATAGTGTTGTATCTCGCCCATGATGTATTTCAAAGTTAAAAGCAACCGGAAGTCAGCCTGGCTGACCGACAAATACACTACTCAACGAAACACACTAACTCATGATTATGCCGCAGCTGGAGACAAAAGGCGAAATCGAAAGACAAAACTCCTGGACACAAGACAAAAACGAAAGACGGCCTGAGCAGCTCAAATGTATACCCTCAGCCACGTACTAATGGTGACCTACCGCTTACCAAAAAATAGTCTGACAAAATGTAATTATCGTTAGTGTTCAAAGTTTACCAGAGTGAAGCCTGGCCCTTAAGGTTTATAAAAAATACGATGACTATAATTCTAAAATAGCTCGCTTTCTAGTAAATGATTTAAGTGTGTGAGTGCATTGGTAGTGAGTTTCCTAAAAATAGTTGGTGAAGTCCCGATTTATACCTTAATTTGTGCAATTTTTAGGCGTCCCTGCTGGATTGTAAATTATCATCTTTAAATTAATGTCATTGTGTTCAGTGCTTGCTCCAGATTTCCAAGGTGCAAGTTTTATTATTATTGGTGGTATATTAGCAAAGTTATCTGTTTACCAAAAATCGGGTTTGAAACTACCTAGACGCCATAGCCGAAAAACCTGTTTCTAGTTAATAATTATTAAAGTGCTGTTTCTATCAAAAAGGTGTTATTCTCTGAAATTTTCTTTTATTTAGTTACATGTTTTAATAGTGGTTTTGCTTACGGAAGTGGCTTAGTTTAATTACAGTTTAATTTTGAAAACAACCACATTTTGGTGTACGGCGTAATAACTTTAAAATTGATTTAATCTTCGTTCTACTGCATGGAATGTTTTGAAACTTTAATATGTTATACTAGATTCTTTATTCTTTCAGGAAATTTACTTTTTAGTTCGGGAAATTATCGAAAACATGTGATTATAAAATGTTTAAAGTGCAAGTGTGTCTAGCGAAGTGTTTAAAATTTTATTTACTCTATTTACACGGCCTGAAACTACGGAATTTTAGTGAATTTATCTTACTTTCTGATTATTATTATTATGAAATTACTTTACTACACCGAAAAGTGTTAAGAATTAGTGAACTTATCACGTAACAAAAATCAACTGTTTACAAATTTGATAATTATGGATTACACTGTTCCAGGTTAGTTTAAAGGCTATTTACTATTATAAATTGTTTATTTAGGACTTGTATTGTGTGTTGAGTGACTTTACTGTTTTTAAATTGGCATTTTTACTGAGTTAGGTTGCAGTATCAGCTTCTGCATGAAATGTTTCTCTCATGTCCTGTAGTTGCAAACTGAAAAATTTTATGTTTACTGGAAAGCTTACGCTCTGTAGCCAAGAAAGCTAGAATTTACCCAGATTCTAAGGTGCTTACAAGTGGGATTTATTGGAGGATAGAAGGAGGGTGAAGAGAGTCATGGGAATGTACAAGGCCTATGTTGGTGATGAAGCATGGAAAGATATGGGTTGGAAAATTAAGAGAGGTGCTTGGAAGGTTAAAGATGACCATTATCACAAGCTGAAAATTGACTTCAGGCATAAGGGTGTGGGAAAATTTTCTTTTCTAGGAAAGGGTCTAAGGGATTGGAATTAGTTGCCAGAGGAGGTGATGAATAATTTACCAAAAACACTGAAAGAATTATAAGTAAAAATTGGCACCGAACGTGGTGGGTGAATGGTTAATGTTCAGGCCTAGCATTCGGGAGGACGCTGGTTCGAATCCCCATCCGGACATCCAGATTTGGGTTTTCCATGGTTTCCCCAAATCACTCCAGGTGAATGCTGGGATATTTCCTTCAAAAAGATCATGGCCAAATTCCTTCCAGTTCCTTGTCCCCAGTCCCATCGTACCTCTAATGACCTTAGCTGTCGATGAGGTGTAAAGCTCTAAATAATAATAATAAAAAAATTGGTTGAGGGCAAAAGTGGGTTGGAGGAGGAAGGAAAAAAGGGTGTGTAGGGATATTACCACCGGAGTGTAAGCTCCAACGCAATTTATCAGTTCTTATTATTATTATATTTACGTAAGGCTGATGTCTAAATGACTAGTCTCTAGTTTTCTACACTATTTGTCACGCTTCCTTTATGTACCAGTATTACTTCACACTTTTTGAGTACTCTGGTAAGCAACAAGTATCCAGACTCAATTTAAGTAATATTTAAAGATAAGTTACAATGTTACATCCTGCTGTGTTTATGACATGTGTAGTAATATTATCTACGCCAGCCCCTTTATGTTTTTTTCAGCTTATTTCCTTTATGATATCCTCAGGCTGAATTTCAAATTTTTTAGTCTGCTCATTTCTAATTGTGTGGTTAAGCTAATTCACTGGTTAAACCTCCCATTTTTTAATCATTGTCGCTAATGGTCTCACTAAACCAATTACTTAAAATCTCTGCCTTTTTCAAATCCTCAATAACTTCTTCTCCATCCTTGTCTATAATATTCTCCCTTATTTTCAGTTTTTCTAGCATAGCTCTAGGAATTTCTAGATGAATCAGTCAGTGGTGCCTCTGCACTGATAATACTCTTCATAAACCCATCTTTAGCCTCATTCCTTGTTATTATTTATTCCTTTTTTAGATATTCCCTACTACCTTGCTGTCTCTTAACTCTGTTATGTTCCATTTTTACCAACCTCGTTAACCACTTCACCTTCCTGTTATAGTGTGTAGTCTCTGTACTTATCTTCATTTTCTGTTGAAGAATAAAGATTTCTTCAACATTTTATACTATCTCCTTGAACTGTTCTCACCTTGACTCTACTGAACTTGTGCCATCCCCATTTGCTTCCCCATATCTGTCCACCACCTTAATGTTTTGTGCTACCTCTGTAAAATCATTGAAGTCTCCCTTTAATGTTATTTTTTGAGGGTTAACATCATTCAGAACCCTTGCATTTTTTTTTAAATATAAAAATCATCTTTTTTTTAAATTTTGCGCATCATATATAGTTGCATTCTCCCTCATTATGACAATTTCTTGTCCATTTTTCTTCAGTTCTATAAATATTATTCTCTCATTATTTCTTGCCATCCTTTTCTACATTTCTTAAATTTCTTATATATTTTATTGATTCACCCCTCTTTGCTTGATCACTTAATTACAGTACTATATAAATGGATGTACTGATGTACCACCTAATTACATTTTTCCTCTTTCTCTGTTAAAGCAGCCATTTCAATTTTAATCCTCAACGATTCTTTGAAACTTTTCATTTCCAGAATAGTCTATGTTCCCATATACTGTGTTTCCATATTTTCTGTTTCCATGTTCATAATCCATTTTCGCTGCCTAATTCATTTTTCCTGTAGATCCATCCTTTTCTGAGGCTCCTGGCTGAGATCTTTAGCATACATTTTATTTTACTGAGATTGGGGGGAGGGGAGAGGGGATACTGTGTTGTGGAATCCCCTGCCTGGAGGATGCAGTAGTTTATTTCTCTATTGTAATTTCTATTTTACTACTCAGTAATATATGCCATAGATCTGAATGTGATATTCTATGTTTATAAGTGACACATGTAGATATCGCTCAGAGAAGACCAAAAATAGGAGGAACCATCTTATAGGTGAGAGGGCAAATGGACTGTACGGTAGTGCCATCTTTGTAAAACCAGACCTAGCAGTGATTTCCACTTCTTATACACAGGATAATAACATTGAAATACTGATTACTGAGTTGAGAAACTGCTCAGTCATGTGAATCTACAAGCCACCAAAAATGAATTTGCAATTCAATCCACCAGCAAATTTCTGCAGTCAGACTTCACGTATTATAGCTAGTGACTTTAACAGCCATAGCAGCATCTGGGGATACGAGGATGATGACAAGAATGGGGAAGCTGTACTAAAGTGGGCAGAACATAATGAGCTGACTCTTCTTTGTGACAGTAAACTCCCACATTCTTTTAACAGTGGAAGATGGAAGTGGGGCTGTTCTTAAGTGATGCCCTGGCCCCTCCGTGTACCCAAAAAGTTTCACAACCAATACCTAACACCCAACAAAGACCAATATGCATTCAGGTATTTGCAGCAATGAGACCGTTGAAGATTCCATTCCAATGGAGGTTTAATTTTAAAAAAGCCAATTGGACAACTTTTACTGAAAATTTAGATTATATGATTTCAAAAATAGAACCTTTGCCTGAACACTATAATGACTTTGTAGAGGCTGTGAAAACAAGTCTTTCAATTCCTAGAGGTTGCTGTACAATGTACATTCCAGGCATGAACAAAGATGTTTCATCTCTCCTGCAGGAATACTTGAGGCTCTTTCAAGAAAAATTTAGCCAGGAAACTGTAGAATTTGAGTTAAAACTGTGCTCGAAAACATGGACCTGTCCAAAAATAGTCGAAAGACATGGCAACTTCTAAAAAGACTTAGCAGTGACCCATGTTTAACCAATACACATGCTAATGTAACACCCAATCAAATAGCACATCAGTTATTACTGAATGGCCAAGTGAAAGGACTTAGAAAAGAAACAGGTCTAAGATAGTAAGACAATCACAAGTAGAAACCGAAGATCTCTCTGTGGAATTTCAAATGAATCAGTTGATGAAAGCTATTAAAATGTGCAAAACTGGTAGAGCAACAGGACTTGATGATATAACTGTAGAGCAGCTAACTTATTTTGGTGGCCATTGCAATGGAATGGCTTTTGTGTCTTTACAACAACTGCCTCCAAGGTAAACAGATACTTAAGATATGGAGAAAGATGAAAGTTCCATATTGAAACCTAGGAAAGACTCTTCTGTCACCAAAAACTATCGCCCTATTTCTCTGTTATGCCACCTTTACAAATTATTTGAAAGGATGCTGCTTAATCGACTGAGCCCAAATATCAAACTGAAACTGATTCACAGCAAGTGGGGTTCAGTCCTTATAAAAACTACATCACACAAGTCCTCAACCTGTCTCAGCACATTGAGGATAGTTTTGAGCGAGGGTCAATCACAGGAGTGGCTTTGGAAAACTACAGCGTTATGACACTGTCCAGCATAACATCCTGTCTCAGCACATTGAGGATAGTTTTGAGTGAGGGTCAATCACAGGAGTGGCTTTGGAAAACTGCAGCGTATGACACTGTCCAGACATAACAATCCTGTCTCAGCACATTGAGGATAGTTTTGAGCAAGGGTCAATCTCAGGAGTGGCTTTTGGAAAACTGCAGCGTATGACACTGTCCAGCATAACATCCTGTCTCAGCACATTGATGATAGTTTTGAGCTGATGGTCAATCACAGGAGTGGCTTTGGAAAACTTCAGCGTATGACACTGTCCAGCATAACATCCTGTCTCAGCACATTGAGGATAGTTTTGAGCGAGGGTCAATCACAGGAGTGGCTTTGGAAAACTGCAGCGTATGACACTGTCCAGCATAACATCCTGTCTCAGCACATTGAGGATAGTTTTGAGCGAGGGTCAATCACAGGAGTGGCTTTGGAAAACTGCAGCGTATGACACTGTCCAGCATAACATCCTGTCTCAGCACATTGAGGATAGTTTGAGCGAGGGTCAATCACAGGAGTGGCTTTGGAAAACTGCAGCGTATGACACTGTCCAGCATAACATCCTGTCTCAGCACATTGAGGATAGTTTTGAGCGAGGGTCAATCACAGGAGTGGCTTTGGAAAACTGCAGCGTATGACACTGTCCAGCATAACATCCTGTCTCAGCACATTGAGGATAGTTTTGAGCGAGGGTCAATCACAGGAGTGGCTTTGGAAAACTGCAGCGTGTGACACTGTCCAGCATAACATCCTGTCTCAGCACATTGAGGATAGTTTTGAGCGAGGGTCAATCACAGGAGTGGCTTTGGAAAACTGCAGCGTGTGACACTGTCCAGCATAACATCCTGTCTCAGCACATTGAGGATAGTTTTGAGCGAGGGTCAATCACAGGAGTGGCTTTGGAAAACTGCAGCGTATGACACTGTCCAGCATAACATCCTGTCTCAGCACATTGAGGATAGTTTTGAGCGAGGGTCAATCACAGGAGTGGCTTTGGAAAACTGCAGCGTATGACACTGTCCAGCATAACATCCTGTCTCAGCACATTGAGGATAGTTTTGAGCGAGGGTCAATCACAGGAGTGGCTTTGGAAAACTGCAGCGTATGACACTGTCCAGCATAACATCCTGTCTCAGCACATTGAGGATAGTTTTGAGCGAGGGTCAATCACAGGAGTGGCTTTGGAAAACTGCAGCGTATGACACTGTCCAGCATAACATCCTGTCTCAGCACATTGAGGATAGTTTTGAGCGAGGGTCAATCACAGGAGTGGCTTTGGAAAACTGCAGCGTATGACACTGTCCAGCATAACATCCTGTCTCAGCACATTGAGGATAGTTTTGAGCGAGGGTCAATCACAGGAGTGGCTTTGGAAAACTGCAGCGTATGACACTGTCCAGCATAACATCCTGTCTCAGCACATTGAGGATAGTTTTGAGCGAGGGTCAATCACAGGAGTGGCTTTGGAAAACTGCAGCGTATGACACTGTCCAGCATAACATCCTGTCTCAGCACATTGAGGATAGTTTTGAGCGAGGGTCAATCACAGGAGTGGCTTTGGAAAACTGCAGCGTGTGACACTGTCCAGCATAACATCCTGTCTCAGCACATTGAGGATAGTTTTGAGCGAGGGTCAATCACAGGAGTGGCTTTGGAAAACTGCAGCGTGTGACACTGTCCAGCATAACATCCTGTCTCAGCACATTGAGGATAGTTTTGAGCGAGGGTCAATCACAGGAGTGGCTTTGGAAAACTGCAGCGTATGACACTGTCCAGCATAACATCCTGTCTCAGCACATTGAGGATAGTTTTGAGCGAGGGTCAATCACAGGAGTGGCTTTGGAAAACTGCAGCGTATGACACTGTCCAGCATAACATCCTGTCTCAGCACATTGAGGATAGTTTTGAGCGAGGGTCAATCACAGGAGTGGCTTTGGAAAACTGCAGCGTGTGACACTGTCCAGCATAACATCCTGTCTCAGCACATTGAGGATAGTTTTGAGCGAGGGTCAATCACAGGAGTGGCTTTGGAAAACTGCAGCGTGTGACACTGTCCAGCATAACATCCTGTCTCAGCACATTGAGGATAGTTTTGAGCGAGGGTCAATCACAGGAGTGGCTTTGGAAAACTGCAGCGTATGACACTGTCCAGCATAACATCCTGTCTCAGCACATTGAGGATAGTTTTGAGCGAGGGTCAATCACAGGAGTGGCTTTGGAAAACTGCAGCGTATGACACTGTCCAGCATAACATCCTGTCTCAGCACATTGAGGATAGTTTTGAGCGAGGGTCAATCACAGGAGTGGCTTTGGAAAACTGCAGCGTATGACACTGTCCAGAATAACATCCTGTCTCAGCACATTGAGGATAGTTTTGAGCGAGGGTCAATCACAGGAGTGGCTTTGGAAAACTGCAGCGTGTGACACTGTCCAGCGTAACATCCTGTCTCAGCACATTGAGGATAGTTTTGAGCGAGGGTCAATCACAGGAGTGGCTTTGGAAAACTGCAGCGTATGACACTGTCCAGCATAACATCCTGTCTCAGCACATTGAGGATAGTTTTGAGCGAGGGTCAATCACAGGAGTGGCTTTGGAAAACTGCAGCGTATGACACTGTCCAGCATAACATCCTGTCTCAGCACATTGAGGATAGTTTTGAGCGAGGTTCAGTCACAGGAGTGGCTTTGGAAAACTGCAGCGTATGACACTGTCCAGCATAACATCCTGTCTCAGCACATTGAGGATAGTTTTGAGCGAGGGTCAATCACAGGAGTGGCTTTGGAAAACTGCAGCGTATGACACTGTCCAGCATAACATCCTGTCTCAGCACATTGAGGATAGTTTTGAGCGAGGGTCAATCACAGGAGTGGCTTTGGAAAACTGCAGCGTGTGACACTGTCCAGCATAACATCCTGTCTCAGCACATTGAGGATAGTTTTGAGCGAGGGTCAATCACAGGAGTGGCTTTGGAAAACTGCAGCGTGTGACACTGTCCAGCATAACATCCTGTCTCAGCACATTGAGGATAGTTTTGAGCGAGGGTCAATCACAGGAGTGGCTTTGGAAAACTGCAGCGTATGACACTGTCCAGCATAACATCCTGTCTCAGCACATTGAGGATAGTTTTGATCGAGGGTCAGTCACAGGAGTGGCTTTGGAAAACTGCAGCGTATGACACTGTCCAGCATAACATCCTGTCTCAGCACATTGAGGATAGTTTTGAGCGAGGGTCAGTCACAGGAGTGGCTTTGGAAAACTGCAGCGTATGACACTGTCCAGCATAACATCCTGTCTCAGCACATTGAGGATAGTTTTGAGCGAGGGTCAATCACAGGAGTGGCTTTGGAAAACTGCAGCGTATGACACTGTCCAGCATAACATCCTGTCTCAGCACATTGAGGATAGTTTTGAGCGAGGGTCAGTCACAGGAGTGGCTTTGGAAAACTGCAGCATATGACACTGTCCAGCATAACATCCTGTCTCAGCACATTGAGGATAGTTTTGAGCGAGGGTCAGTCGCAGGAGTGGCTTTGGAAAACTGCAGCGTATGACACTGTCCAGCATAACATCCTGTCTCAGCACATTGAGGATAGTTTTGAGCGAGGGTCAATCACAGGAGTGGCTTTGGAAAACTGCAGCGTGTGACACTGTCCAGCATAACATCCTGTCTCAGCACATTGAGGATAGTTTTGAGCGAGGGTCAATCACAGGAGTGGCTTTGGAAAACTGCAGCGTGTGACACTGTCCAGCATAACATCCTGTCTCAGCACATTGAGGATAGTTTTGAGTGAGGGTCAATCACAGGAGTGGCTTTGGAAAACTGCAGCGTGTGACACTGTCCAGCATAACATCCTGTCTCAGCACATTGAGGATAGTTTTGAGCGAGGGTATATCACAGGAGTGGCTTTGGAAAACTGCAGCGTATGACACTGTCCAGCATAACATCCTGTCTCAGCACATTGAGGATAGTTTTGAGCGAGGGTCAATCACAGGAGTGGCTTTGGAAAACTGCAGCATATGACACTGTCCAGCATAACATCCTGTTGCACAAACTATATCACCTTACAAATGATTTTGAGTTTACAGAAATAATCAGAAATTTACTTCAGAACCGAAGGTTTTATGTTGAATTTCAGGGCAAAAAAAGTAGAAGGAGAACACAAAAAGATGGGTTGCCCCAAGAAAGTGTCCTGGCGCCAATGTTATTCTACATTTACACTGACAATCGACACCAGCTGCCATTGACTCGAAGTTTTGTCTATGAAGATGATTTAGCATTAGCAGTACAAGCCAAAGATTTTGAAACAGTGGAGGAGTGTTTAGGTAATGGATTACAGTCTTTCACCACCTACTATGAAGACAATCAGTTGAAACTGAATCCAACCAAAACTCATCTATGCGCCTGCCGTTTATGAAACAGACATGCCACAGGAAACTGAAAGTCAGATTGGAGGGTGTAGAACTAGATCATTGTTTCAATCCAAAATATCTCGGAATTACACTAGATCACTTACTCACTTACAAAAAGCACTGCTTAAACACAAAAGGCAAAGTTACAGCCTACTACAGTATCCTGCAGAAACTCGGAGAAACATTTTGGGTGCACATCCCGCAATGCTCAGAACATCAGATCTTGCACTGTGTTATTCTGCTGCAGAAGATGCCTGTCCCAATTAGTACAAGTCTGCTTATGATAAACAAGTAGATGTAGCATTACATGAAACTTGCAAAATTATAACGGGTTGCCACACCAATTGAAAAACTGCATGGTCTGGAAGGAATCGCTCCCCCTAATATAAGACAGAACGTAACTGCAATGTCAGAAGGAAACAATATTAATCAAATCGCTGCACATCCCTTGTTCAAGCACCAACTCCCCAGACAAAGGCTGAAAACTACAAAAACCTCCCTTAAGATGACAGCTGCATCAGATGTACCACCGAAAGTTGCCCGGCTCAATCTGTGGCGAGCAAGAATGACTCGTGTGAATCAATGGGTACCTACTGTAGAGGTGCTTCCCCCAGGTGGCAATCTCAACTGGAAGACACGGAGAATGCTAAATTGGCTGAGAAGTGGTTTGGGTAGGACAAAGAATAACTTAGCTAGATGGCATTATCTTGAAGATCAAAATACTGCTTGTGAGTGTGGGGCCGAACTGAATATTCAGCATTTATGCAATTGCCTGTAGTCCCCACAACCTGCACTCTGCACGACCTCCTTCATGCCAGTGAAAATACCATCCATACAAGTTGCTGACTTTTGGCCATCCGTAATATGAATTCGTTGATATTGATTGATATCATTTTCTTTCTATCTTTCTGTTTTGTTCTGTTATTGTAATACTTTTTCTAGCAATTGTAAAAGCAGCATTTATGACACTAAATAAATAAATAAATTTCTATTTTTTTTTGTTATCCAGAATCTTTTATTTCCATATAACACACACACACACACACACACAGATATATATATATATATATATACATAGAATATTAGGATAGGATAAAAAACCACCGCTTACCAAAGAAGGGGTTTCCTGCGGCGTTGGTACACGAAATAAACACGAACACACAAAGAATAGAATTTTCGAGCATGGCTCTTCCTCAGTAGAAGTGAGATAGGTGCACACAAGCGGCTGGCAGCCAACTTCATGAGCCACAGTGTCGGTGGCTCAGGGTGGGGGAAAAACAACATGGCAGGAAGTGAGGGTGGGGGTAGAAGAGCACAGCCTGGAAAACGATGATGAATAGCAAGTAAAAAGCAAAACTTTACACAAGGACCCATCGTGGAAGGGCAGTATACCTCAGTTAATCAAGTAATGGACACATGTGCAAATAAATGGAAAAAAAATCAAAATTTTAAGTTAAAACTAAAACTAAAAATAAGCAAAATCTGAAGTCACAAACTATAAAGATAGGCTCTGGTGAGCGGTGGTTCTATGAGGGAAGGTGGAAGTGAGGGGGATTAGTGGGAGGAAAATTGGTGCTATCTTAAATTTAGACCTGGAGATTGTCTGGTCCCCAGTTGAACAGATAGGCCAGTTCCCACCTTCTAAGTTCTGAAATACTGCTTTTATCTGATAGGACTCTGATGGCGTGGACCGAGAAGCAGGTGTTAAAATTGTTGGTGCCGTGTATAGTGGCATGATGAGATACAGGGTGGTCAGGGTTCTTGGTGTGTACTGATTGTCGGTGTCTATTCATTCTGATGGCCAGTGGATTTGGTGAGTGCAATGTAGGAGGCTGGGCAATGGTTACAAGTGAGTTGGTATATAAGGTGGGAGGATGTACAAGTGGCGAATCCTGTGATGGGAAAGCTTTCCCCAGTTACGGGGTTGGTAAAGGTGGTGGAAGGTGGGTGCATACTGCATAATTTGCAATGGGACCAGTTGCAAGGAAATGAACCTTGGGGCTGTCTTGCAGGCTGGTGGATCCCGTGCTTATGGACCAAGAGTTGGTTGAGGTTTGGAGGTCTGCTGAAGCAGATTCTGGGTGGGTGAGGGAGGATTTTAGGAAGGAGGTTTCTCATCTCAGGGCAGGCTCGAAGGAAGTCGTAACCTTGTCTCATGACTTGGTTAATGAATTCCAAGCCTGGGAAGTAACGGGTGATCAAAACAGGGCTATGGTGGGTTTTAGAGGGTTGTGGATTGTTGATGGGTTGAGTAGGTTGTGATGTGGCACGAGAAACCTGTTTGTGAACTAAATCTGGTGGGTAATTGCGGGAAATCAGGGCTTTAGAGATATTGCTGGCATATTGTTGAAGGGCTTGTTGATTGTAACAAATGTGACTGCCTCGAATGCCTAGGCTGTAGGGGAGGGAACGTTTGATGTGATGAGGGTGGCAGCTATCATAATGAAGGTACTGTTGTAGGTAGGTGAGTTTGATATGGACGGCTGTGTGGATATAGCCATTCGTGAGGGAAAGGTCGACATCCAGGAAAGTGGTTTGTGCATGGGAGTAAGTCCATGTGAATTTCAAGGAGCTGACAGTGTTAAGTTTATTGAGGAAACCGAGTAGGTTGTCTTTCCCTTGGGTCCAGATTATGAAAATATCATCAATGAATCTGACCCACTAGAGGGGTTTCAGATGGGCTGCAGCTATGAATGTTTGTTCTAGGCGACCTAGGTAGAGGTTAGCGTATGAAGGAGCCATACTAGTGCCCATGGCAGTGCCGCTCACTTGGTGATAGATTTTCCCCTCAAATGAGAAAAGTTGTTGTTTAGTATTAGTTCTGCCAAGGTGAGCAGGAAAGATCTGGTGGGAAGGCTATTGGGTGGATGCTGGTCTAGAAAATGTACCATGGCACTGAGCCCATGGCAATGGGGAATATTTGTGTATAAGGAGGTCACATCTACCGTCACTAGAAGGGAGTCGGGGGGGGGGGGGGGGGGGAAAGAGGTGTGGGTACTGTAGCCAGTCGAGAGAGGAAGTGTCGGGTGTCCTTGATGTGGGAGGGAAGCTTGCTGACAATGGGCTGTAGATGCTGGTCAACCAGAGCAAAGATACACTCAGTGGGTGAGCCATATGCAGCAACTATGGGACGTCCTGGGTTGCCAGGCTTGAGACGAGGTTATGACTTCCTTCAAGTCTGCCCCGAGATGAGAAACCTCCTTCCTAAAATCCTCCCTCACCCACCCAGAATCTGCTTCAGCAGACCTCCAAACCTCAACCAACTCTTGGTCCATAAGCACGGAGTCCCCCAGCCTGCAAGACAGCCTCAAGGTTCATTTCCTTGAAACAGATCCCATTGCAAATTATGCAGTATGCACCCGCCTTCCACCACCTTTAACAACCCCGTAACTGGGGAAAGCTTTCCAATCACAGGATTCGCCACTTGTACATCCTCCCACCTTATATACCAACCCACTTGTAACCATTGCCCAGCCTCCTACATTGGACTCACAACAAATCCACTGGCCATCAGAATGAATGGACACCGACAATCAGTACACACCAAGAACCCTGACCACCCTGTATCTCATCATGCCACTATACATGGCACCAACAATTTTAACACCTGCTTCTCGGTCCGCGCCATCAGAGTCCTCTCAGATAAAAGCAGTATTTCAGAACGTAGAAGGTGGGAACTGGCCTATCTGTTCAACTGGGGACCAGACAATCTCCAGGTCTAAATTTAAGATAGCACCAATTTTCCTCCCACTCATCCCCCTCACTTCCACCTTCCCTCATAGAACCACCGCTCACCAGAGCCTATCTTTATAGTTTGTGACTTCAAATTTTGCTTATTTTTAGTTTTAGTTTTAACTTAAAATTTTGATTTTTTTTCCATTTATTTGCACATGTGTCCATTACTTGATTAACTGAGGTATACTGCCCTTCCACGACGGGTCCTTGTGTAAAGTTTTGCTTTTTACTTGCTATTCATCATCGTTTTCCAGCCTGTGCTCTTCTACCCACACCCTCACTTCCTGCCATGTTGTTTTTCCCCCACCATGCGCCACCGACACTGTGGCTCATGCAGTTGGCTGCCAGCCGCTTGCGTGCAGCCATCTCACTTTTACTGAGGAAGAGCCATGCTCGAAAATTCTATTCTTTGTGTGTTCGTGTACCAATGCCGCAGGAATCCCCTTCTTTGGTAAGCAGTGGTTTTTTATCCTATCCTATGTTCAATATATCGGCTTTTAGCGCCCATGTTTCCTAACAATATATATATATATATATATATATATATATATATATATATATATATATATATATAGATTAGTTGGTTGCTAGCTTCCGTGGGGCAGCCACCTCATCCTACAACCTGATGAAGAGCTAAGCTCGAAAATTTGTATTATGTTTGTGTTTGTGTGTGTTTTTTCGTGTTTTGACGCCGCTGGAGCCCTCATCTTTGGTAAGCGGTGGTATATATATATATATATATAGTGTGTGTGTTTTCTAGTGGCACAATGAGCTATCTGGTGGTTCAGTGGTTAAGGCATCTGACTGGAGATTGAAGTTCTAATCCCTGTCTTGACAGGGTTTTTCAGAGGCCCTTAACACAATCTTCACCTCTGACCCTACTTGCTTTGTAATGTGAAGTATGCCAGAACACTTAAGTGTTTTGGATTCCACATTAAACTGTGGGTCCCCTATAACTGATAGGATCACTGGGTTAGGTAAAGGCAGCCGCAGTAGGATGGAATGCGCAGCTAAAAAAACTGTGTCACCAGGTTATTATGATCACACCTATTGGCTCAGTAAGCTGTTCTAATTCCTTAAATAATATTTTTCTTTCCATTCGTGGTAGTATGATCCAATCCTAAGAAGTGTTGATTTGTCTTTATTAGAATGAAAATGTAAACATTTAGATTTTTTTTTAGAGCTCAATTTTTTATTTAATCATGTGTAAAATATGTACCTTACCTTTGTTTTTTGTTTCTAGGGTCCAGTGAATCACGCAATTCTTCTGTGTAGTTTATTGCTTGGATTTGGTTTGAATGCATTTGTCTGCTTGGGAACAAAATCTGATAACAGCTTTTGGGCTTGGGTTATGACTCAAGGAAGTTCCAAATCTGTTAAATTCTGGGAGAGCACAACTGGTAATTTTATTGTCACATCAGTTATGATATATAAATTATATAGTGTGTAGTTGGTCACATTAAAAGTAAGCCAGTACAGAAGTCTTATTTTGTATGGATAACGTTCCTTATCTAGATCATGAATCTGGAAATCAGTCATTGTCACTATAGCATAATTTGAAGAGCTGGCATTATATTGAATTATAGATTTACTGTAGCAGAGTGGATCTATATCCATTCGAGATGTGAGAATGCTTTTAGAAATTAAAAATTCTAGTAATAAAATAAGTAAAGGTACTAGTTATGATAATGGAGTGATTACATCCCACAGGAAATGTTTTGTGAGTTTTTGTACAAAATAGTACAAGCAGAAATAAGTAGGGAAAAGGGATAAACGAGTGATAAAAGGTGTTGAGGCAGGTGGGGGGGGGGGGGGGGAGGGACGGGAGGAACAGATATGAACATTTACCAGTAATAATAATTTTGACTTAAAAACACCTTCAGGAGTAGAATATGAGGTGAACCGTATGGAGAAAGAAATCAACTGATAAACACATTGCTTAGTGCTGATTGATTACATGTCAAATAGGGAAGAATAAATTCATATCAGGAACAATAGTGAGAAAAAAAGGAGAGGCAAGGCCAGATCAAATGTACCTAGTCAATAATCTATGTATAAAAATGGAATGAAATTAAATTAAAAAACTAATTTATAAACTGAGCTAAAATATTCATTTAAAATTCAGCTTTGCAGCATAAATATATGTGCTGTCGTACTATTATGTGTAATAAATAATGATTTATTTAAATAAATAAATAAATTTGTCATCAAGACTTAAGTGGTTTGGGCATGTCAAGAGAATAACTACTACAAGACTATCAAAAACTTATTTGGACAAAAGGATGGTGGGCGAAAGACCAGCGGGAAGACCAAGAAGAAGATGGACAGACCAACTGAAGAAGGAAATAGAAAGAAGAGGCTGGAACTGGGAATAAATCATGGACAGAGAAACCTTTCCAGATAGGATACAGTGGAAGACGATCATCTACAGCAACCAAGGCTCGTAAATCACACCTGGGAAACCGGAGATGATTCCCAACGATAATGATGAAGATGATCATACAGTTATTTTAAATCAAACAAGAATATAGAAAGTACACCCACCACTTAACAATTGTGTATGCAGATGGATAGTGATATCACCAATAAACATGATGGGTCAGGTGGGGATTTAGTAGATCATTGCTTCAATATGGTGGTATAGGATGGGACAAAAATTTGCACATGAAATACAGGAGTTGGATAGGGTGCAAAGAAGGGCATTTAGAATCGTTTGTATATCTTAACAAAGAACACACTCAGCAACTGATGGCGGCTGAAGTGTTTTGCTCATGTAGTGAGAACAAAGAAATTTCTTCTACAGGTTTCTGATCTTCTTTGTTGAAGTGAATGGTGCTCGGAAGAACTAAAAATCTTGAAACATAAAAATTTGTAATGTGTGAATGTCTCATTACTTGTGTGTGCTTCTGGATTGAAGAAATGATTTGAAATTGAAAGAATCAAAGATAAATGCATTAAAATTTACCAAAAGGAAAAAAAATACTGATTAGACAAAAAATGACAAGATGACATATAGGCAGTGCTGGAGTGCTGATTACGCATGAGTGAGCAGTAGCCTGGAGTCCCCAATTTTTAAAGTCCTCTCTGACAGTTAAAATTTTTTCATAAAATACAAATAGTAAAAAATTAATGAAATCATCCAATATAAAACAATCAAAGTAATATGAAAAGCATGAAAATTAAAATTTTTGGTTTCATTGTAGTGGATGATAAATAAAATTAATTTTCAAAACCAAGCATGTTGGGTGAGCAGTTGATGCTCTGGCATAGTATTCGGGAGGACTACAGTTCAAATCCCCATGTGGGCATCCAGGTTTGGTTCCATGGTTTCTCCAAATTACTTCAGGCAAATGCTGGGATGCTTCCTTCAAAAGGCCATGGTCGAATTCCTTCCCGTTCCTTGTCCCTTGTCCCAGTCCTTTCCCGCCTCTAATGACAGCAATGAGGGATAAAGCCATAAGTAAAAAAAAAAAAAAAATTCAAAATATCATAAATTTTAACATTCATTTGTTTAATGAATAAAAAAATATGATCTATTCAATTAGTCATCTACAAAACCTTTTCTTATACAATTTTTACAAAATTTTGAGTGCCTAGGGTCCCATACTTTCTTAACCTGGCACTGCCTACATGGCACAGCAAGTGCCTTCGATGACCACAATGACAGTAGTACACCATTTCTGACAGTGGAACACATTTCGCTTCATTTCATTTTCTGCTATGTCCATTCATTAACTTGTTAAATGCTCCTTCAAAGAAACTAAGAAATAGAAACAATATTGCCTCCTCACATTAACAAAGCTTCTATGGGATGTAGTTGAATGTGACAAAAATCGCAGCTGCTGCTGGACTTTACCAGCAGTGTTACTAACATTTTTGAGCTCCATAATGTTACTGAGCCAGTGAGTCTGCCCACTGCCTGGCAGCAGTGTGAGACAAAACAAAGTTGTCACACTTTGCCACTAGCAAAGTAGCCCTCCCTCTCAACTATATTTCCGTGAAAATGCCCTTGGGCATGTACAATTTGTGCCATCTGGCATCTGTATCCACAACAGCAAACTAGTTCATTGATGTGGCCAACAGATGGTGTTCAATATTTCCCCCTGCTGTCAAACTTATCATAGATTAGAATGCAGCATTTCTAAATATTTTTTTTTCTTTCACTACATTTATCTTTTTATTCTTGATTACTTAGTGGTGACATGTCACACTGTCACTACCTATAGAGCCGCCCCTTATTGATATGATAAGAGAGCTGGATGAGGATTCATTGGAAGACAGGAAGGTTAAGATAGTACTGGGAGTGTAGAAGATGTATATTGATGATGAGGCATGGAAAGATATTGGTTAGAAGGATTAAGAGTAATGCATGGAAGGGAAAATATTACCACAAGCTGGCACTCAGTTAGGGCATAATGGAGTGGGAAAAGATGTGGTTTTTTTATTAATGGAGCCTGGTATTGTAATAAATTACCAATTGAAGTGCTGAATAGTTTACCAAACCCACTGAATGAATTTAAAATTTGTAAAAGGGAAAAGTAGGTTGGTGGAAAAATTACAGTCAATGAATTTCAGATAAAAAATTCATAAGAAAGGTGTAAGGAAATTGCCACTAGAGTATGTACTCCATCACAATTAATACAAATTAAAATTAACACAATAAAAAATATTTTGTTTTAACTCATAGTCAATCCATAGAGGAAGCATACAAGTGGCCAGGGGAATGAATTATACAAATGCCAAGTATGATTGTACTAGCAACATATTCAAGGTCAATAATAGATTCTCCAGTTTTTATAAAGTAGTTGTAAATATTGTAAAGGCCATATGTGTTGTAATACAAGTATCCAGTGAAATCTGTTTTTTCTTCCCTACATTAGTCTATTTTTTTCAGTTATTGGTGTTCTAGAATGAGATGTCATATTTGTGGAGACAGAACAACCAGCAGCAATAGAAGCCCCATTTCTGTCACTAAACTGTTTGTCTCAAACCTTTAACTCTTAAGCACAATAAGCTTTAGACTTCCAAGTTTTTAACATGTAACCACCTGGTAAATTTAAATTCCCACCAGCAATTACCATTCTACATTCATCTTTGAACTCTGAATATGAATTTAGTTTCTACCAGAGAGCGACACCTTCATCATTCATTCTTCCACTACAGTAAGCAGCCAAATCTTGATTTTTCTCCCCTAGAAACTCATGTTCATGACCTATGAAGACCAGGGAACTGTAGTAATCTTTTCTAACCAATATGAATACGTCAATCTCTGCAGTACACTCTCTAACCATCTGGGAAAACCACAGATTCTGGTGCTCCTTGTTTTAATCAAGACTCTACCCCTCTAATTACTTGGTGTTTGTGTATCTCCATTGAGTTTAGAAATTCTATTACTTCATTCATTATACCTCTACAATTCACCAGTAACACTTTTCTTCTTCTTCTTCTTCTTCGATTATTCCCTTTAAAGAGAGCAACTGAACTTGAGTAGTCATGATGTTTTTTTCTGCTTCCTTTCTTCCCAAATTCTCTTAATACGCTCGCTGTGTTCTCTCTTGCGCTCTTCTGACCATTTGTTTCCTGTTCTTTTTTTTTGGTTTGTGTTTGTTTAAGTGTATGTTTCTTTATGATGTTTCTAAACTGTTCTCGGTTGTTTATGTTGTCTTGTGTGATCCCCAATTCTTTAAGGTCATCTTCTGTTTCAGATATCCATTTAATCTTGTTTTTACTGGTGTTTACTATCTCGAAGATTTGCCTTGTGAGCGTGTTCTTGTTCATCCTGCTAATATGTCCATAAAATTTCATTTTTCTTTTTCCAAAATTGTCAGTTATTGTTTCTATCTGTTTGTAGAGCTCTTTTGTTATTGGCTTTTTGATATTTTCAACACTAACCTCCGTCTTCCCAATTGTATGTTCATTTGTTATTGTTTCAACAGGTTCATCTAATTGTTTAGCATTAGTGATTTTTCTTATCATGCATCTACTTTCAGTATCCATTTGATCATTTATTTTTATATCAACACCAGCTATTGCCCACACATCTCACTATCTCTATTCCATCCTCCACATTGAAATCCGTACAAAGTAATCCTATATCCACTATTACCTGCCATAATGTTGCACTAGGTTCGAAAAAACTTCTGACCTGATAGCCTGTTCCTAACCGACCTAGTAGAAGAGGGCATGCACCTCTCCCATGCCTACTACCTAGTATTTTATTTTTAATTTTTATATCCTGGTATGTAATAGCCCAGCACATAGTACCTATTCTGGGCCCATATTTCCATTATATTACAAGATGCACATAAGATTAAATCTAGTTTGATAATACCAGTTGAATATTGTTCAGGATGTAAGACTAATGAATGTTATTAAAAAAATTATCAAGTTTCATGAAAGTTATTTACTTAACTGTGTGAAAGAATGTATTTGATAGGTGTTAGTTAACTCATCCAATAATACTATTGCTACATATAATTAAACATACAGACATTCACATAGATCACTTTCAGCACTGTTGTCTCACTGTTCCTCACTTTGCACATTTATGGCACTTCTCTACACTTACTCCCAGTGCAGTCACTTTGGAGTAACTAACCTCTCTCAGGAGATAACTCCAGGAAGTAGAGGTTTTCTCCTTCAGTCCATCGGGTGTTTCTTTCTTCAGGGATGGTCACTGCTTAGTCAATTGTCGCTTCCAGTTGAGACTGTTTCTAAGTGCCAAAAACTCTTACTGGCTGTTTGTGAGGCCAGTTTGCAAGCTGCATCAACAAAGTACCATAATTCCCAGTCATGCAGTATGTCAAAAAAGCCCCTGCCCTGTAATATTTTATTTTATGGTGTTATTTTTTCTGCTATTGAAACACATTCCCATTCAATATGTTCCAGAGTGATCTTGTTTCCACAGTCACAGCTACTGCTGTCCACTATCCCTCTTCTTTGCAGTTCACTATTGTAAGGTCCATGTCCTATTATGTAGTGTTCTAGCCAAGGTGATGGGAGAAGATGCAACACCTTTTGCAGTTGCTAGAAAACATGTCATAAGTTCTTCTTCCTGTTGCGCTAATGTTCCATGTTTGCTGGGATTCTTACAATAACAATCTGTTTATCTCTGCAGCTGTTGTTGCAGGTGTTCCCATGATTTTCTTCTTCTGTTGCAGATTACCTTTCCTGAGTCCCTGCTTACAAATTTCCAAGTCCAGTACCCGCATCTGAAGTGCCGTGGTAAGGGTATCAGTTGCTGTTTTGTAAGCAGCCTGGGAGAATACTTCTCTGTGTCCTCCTCAGAAGTTTATTTGGTTTTACTTTTCTGAGGTGTATGGCCCAAACACTCACTGCATACCCTATAACTAATGTTAATATTGTATTAATGTTCAAAAAGCAAGTGGTGAACGTTGGAAACGCCTTTGCCCCGTACTGATTAGTTTATTCATGACTGTGGCTCTCCCACATACTTCCTCGATATGGGCCATAAAATATCAAAGATGTAGGTTGAACCTGTGTCATGTAATACGATACAGCATTGAACTTAGAATAATTTTTATAATAGTTATGAGGTTTAGTGATAGAAACCTTTACTAACAATGTGCTGACTAGTAAAACATTCAAAGTTTAAAACAGTTCTTGCAAGCTCACTGTAAATGGGGCCACAATTAAATTTAAGTTTGCAAGGGTGAATGCTTTTATGTCAGTGTGTGTGACCTGAAGAATAAGCTGCAGTCTTCTAATGTGTCTCGAATTCCGGTCTATTATTCAACTGCTGCTGCAAAAACCTGTGATCTGATACCTGCCTAACTTCAGAACATTAAAAGAATATACTGTCTAATTATTAACAGTGGATTTTTTTATATCTATGTGGAACCTTTCATTCATTATCTGTTTCAGTAGTAGTAAAACAGATTGGCAACCAAATTACAGTCTACGAACTTCTATAAACTTTCATTTATGTATCAGATTAACGAAGCTGTTAATCCATGGTCAGAGCTTATGTTAGAATGTTGCATACCCCAAGCAACAGTGTACATGATGACATATTATGAATGTATGACAACAGACAACATTTATTTCTATTTCAGGAGAAAGGTACAAACATGTACTTCAATATGAAGATAATTTTATTTCAAAACAAACACATAGCCACAGTTACAAGTCCATTGGATGTGTATTCAACAATAAACAGTTTTATGCACTGATACAGGTAATCATTTTACAATTATTTCTATGAAATGTATTGACTCTGAAAGATAATATAATAAAATTTAAATTCTCCTGTGACAAACCTAACAATAGAAATGTATTCCTATTTTCTATATATATTAACACTTTTTAACAGAGGAATTGAAACTCCAGCTAAGTAAATCCTAAATGATAAATTGTTTTGGTCTGGGTGGTGACCAAGCTGAGAGGTTATTGAGCTAGAAAGTGGAGGATAATAAGAGTGACGTAGATCAACAGGGTTCAAAGAGTTTAGTAAGGAGTGAAATAACTAACATAAGAAAACAAGAATCTTTGTAATACAAATTATGGACGAAAATACAGGATAGGTTAGGAGAAAACGTGTGGTGAGAAGAATGCTTGTGTTTGCCTGTAGTGAGCAGAAGAAAGGTGGCCATGTTGGCTAAGTTAGCATTTTCAAGAATATCATTTGGATAGGAAGTATTTTGTACAATTTACAAGTAGTCAGGATGGTCACAATGCTGTCACTGGAGCTAACCTTGTATTAGTAAAAAAACTGGTAGGATAAAGAGGAATTGGGTTTGCAAAGCCATATTGCAGATTAATTAGGGAACAGTATGCTTGTTGTGTGAATGAAATGATCAAGCTCCGTACTGTTTTGAGTTTCTCTCTGGAGTCATATTGGGATTCAAAGCTCGATATTTGCAAAAGAAATTGTAAGGCGGTTTGGTACCGGATCAAATGAAATGTATTTAAAATAAACTTATGTGTTCATTGTATTTGGAGTGACTTTTCAATTATTATGAAGCAACAAGTTTTTATGATCATGTTTTCTGTATAGAACTATAAATCTTTCCCTGAGTAAGTGATGGTGGCAGTTTAATTTAAATGCCTTTCAAACCTGATAATAGTATTGTTAACATTGCAATTTAGTACCATGGAAGCTTAGCTTCAAATGATCAAAAGTTTATATCCGCCTATTGTGCAGAACGTGGATCCACTAGTGAACTCGCAGCAATATATAAAAATCTTCTCTCTTGCCACAACAACTTCTTCTACAAGATAAGTACAATTATCCATTTCTTTTACTCTTATGAAGGTGATCTCTCCTTCCATATTGTTCTTGCCTCACAGTGCACTTATATAGCTCAATCTCTTGTGCTAGATTGTTTCAGTTTATTCACTTCCAGTCTGTTCTGCTTATACTGCTTCCTTATTCGCTTAAATTTCAGCCTGCACTCCATTATTATCAAATTATGGTCAGAGTCTATGTCTGCTCCTGGGTACGCTTTACAGTCTAGAACTTGATTCCTGAATCTCTGTTTGACCATGATATAATCTAGCTGATATCTGCCTGTATCCCCAGGACGTTTCCAAGTGTAAATTCTTCTTGCATGGTTCTTAAACAGTGTGTTTGTCACTACTAGCTTATATCTTTCACAAAATTCTAGCAACCTGCTTCCTCGCTCATTTCTTTCTCCTAGACCAAAACTTCCTACAGTATTCCCCGCTTTTCCTTCTCCACTATAGCATTCCAATCACCCATGATTATTAGATTTTCCTCCCCCTTCACATATTGGATTAATTCTTCAATTTCAGCGTATATTTTTTTCTATTTCTTCATCATCTTCCTGTGACGTTGGCATATACACTTGTACTAATGTGGTTGGGACGGGCTTAGTTTCTAACCTCATAAAAATAATCCTGTCACTCAACTGTTCACAATAACTCACCAGTTTCCCTACTTTCTTGTTCACTTCAAATCCTACACCAGTGACTCCATTGACAGCTTGTGTGCTAATTATCCTGTGTTCCCCAGACCAAAAATCCTGTGCATCCTTCCATTTAATCTCACTAATCCCAACAACATCTAACTTAAGTTGTTCCATCTCCCTTTTTAAGTTCACTAATCTACCTGCCCTATTCAGACTTCTAACATTCCACGCTCCGACTCGTAGAATGTTTCTATCCATTCTGATGACTCCTCCCTGAGCAGTCCCCACCCAGAGATCCAATTGGGGAACGTTTTACCTCCAGAATATTTTACTCAGGAAGAAGCCATCATGATATATGTAATCTGAGAGGATTACATGTCCTCGGGATACCCTTTGGGTCTTTAATGCAGTGGTTTCCCGTTGCCTTCTGCATCCCCATGCCATTGATAATTTCTGATTCATCCGCCTTTAGAGGCCGTTTCCAACCCCAAGGGCAAGAGGGTGCCCTGAACCGCTCCCCACTCTTCTGCCCTCCTTTCGGAGGCCGTTGGCAAGCAGTGGGTGATTCCTTATACCGGGAATCTTTCAGTCGCCAGAGCCTCGTTTGTGCAAACCATGTGAAGGAGAGGTTGACATTTGGTTGGAAAAGGCTAGTATAGCCTCTCCCAAATCCTTACACGCTGAAGAAATGTTATCCCTCTATAATTCAAGCATTTTTTCTGTCCCTTTTTTTAAATAATGGAATAATCAATCCTTTTTGTTTTAATCGTCTGGTACTCTGTTCTTCTTCCAGACAGCTATTATTCTGTACATCCAGTGTTTCCTATGTAACTCTATCATTTATATGTTATTAGATTCTACAAACTAAAATATTGTGAAGAGAGAGAGAGAGAGAGTGGTTTTTTTTCTGTTTGTCTGCCCCTGCCTTCATATGTGATAATGATGGGCGATTTTACCTATTCTGTCATATTCTCAGTGCTGAATGGTAGTTTCGCTGTCATTATTATACAATTAATAGATTTCTTGAAATTTCTTAAGAATATTTCAATTTATATACAAGAATTTCAGCATCAAACAAATTATGTGTGATCTAATCTCTTAAAACATATATTAATTTCACAACATTTATTAGTTTCTTAGCAGAAGAATAATAGTAGGTAAATATGTGAAGATTGTTTTAATTTCACTGTCTCTTGTTTGTAATATGGGATTTGCATGAAATGGGTTATGAAAGTTCGTAAGTTCTAGTTTTGTTCATGTTTCATCACGTCCCTTGTTGCTTCCTGTTGAATTTTTTCTAACAGCTGGTTTCTTTAAGTAACTTATCTTTGTTGCATTGTAAAGATATCAAGTTTAGTACAAATGTATACTGAAAGTAATACTAGAAATGACTGATGTTGTTATAGCAGAAACATTCAACTTCAGTTAGGTTATTGCACAAAATAGGGTAGAAGCACTGAATCACTGTGTTAACCATGGCCACATTTAGGATCTGTAGGCCTCTAGGGTATGTCTGTGACATGGGATAAAATTGATTACTTATTATTAAATTAATAAACCTTTTAATTCAAAAGATTGGATAATGTAATGATAGTAAAAATATACGAGGATCAGTTACTGAAGAATGAAAAGTTCAAAATATTTCTGTATTGTTCCTGAGACTGAAGTGAATGAGGCTAAGAAGTGATGCTCACATGTCCACTTTTTAAACTGATGATCGTTACATAAGATGCTCCCTATTTAGTTGCGTTGCTCCAACCAAACAACCTCTCAGCAAAAGCCCTTGGAATTACAAATTCGAAAGTTTAAATAACAACATGATAGAGTAGACCTATACATTAAGATAAAACAAACAATAAAAGATGATTAAGATCACCAAAGCATGCAATAAAGATTAAAACCACAATATTGTTTATTCATGCACACATGTCAACAGGAAGACAGCAACTAAACTACTTTTAGACTAATTAGAGCCTTCCCATGCCAAACCAAGCGATTGAGATTCCTGAATGTTGAAATAAAATTTTAAAAGTAATTAAAAATGACTTAAAAGAATGAATTGAAAAATAGAATTAATATTGAACTCTAAATACACATAATTGAGTCTTGGCTATCCGGGTGGCGCCGCGTCATGTTTCTTGGTTTTAAGAAACATGACGCGGTGCCACCCGGATAGCCAAGACTCAAGTGACTCTGGCCGCGGAAGCCTACGATTACATCTAAATACACATATTTCAATTATAAATGAATGTAATTTTTCATAAATACCTACTTTTAAACAAAACATTAAAACTTGGACCTCCCACTGCTACTCGCTGTTTACATTGTATAAAAAATTAAATTATCTTACCTAACCTTCCAGACATAAATGCCAGGGAATTTTAGTTCATATTGTAGGTGTGAAACACTGACTTCAGTCTACACTCATTTGCCCTGTACAGTATTCTGCAACCTTATGTAACAAGGGTTAGAAATCCTCATGGTTCAGCTGTGAATTTATTACTTTTTGGTATAGGTGCTCTGAAATGTTATTTTGCAGTGCACCGTTACTTCAAAGGATTGAATTGCATGCACGATCATTGTTTTTGGTTCTCACAAGCATTTCAGGACTATCTGTACTAAAGCTGTTTCAGAAATAGGTTACTTTCTTTGCACATGTTTGATTATTATTATTATTTTGCATGTGGGTGTGTGACCACAAAAGGAGAAGGTACACTTGGAAAATGCCGGGTGACATCAACAGATACCAAATCAACTACATACTAGTAAAAAAGAGGTTTATGAACCAAGTTAAAGATAGCAGGAGTTACCCTGGTGCGGATGCAGACATAGACCACAATCTTGTAATGATGAAGGGGGTACTAAAATTCAAGAAGCTGGGTAAAAGAACTATTACTAGCAAATGGCAAATAGAAAATTTGAAAGATGAAGATACTGCAAAGCTATACAAACAGAGAACGGATAAAATAAATGTAAATGAGATGGTAGGAAACGTGGAGGAAAGATGGACTCACGTTAAGCTGGACCTGACGGAGGCTGCTGATGAAATTTTAGTAAAAAAGACATTGAACCAAGAAAGGAATGGATTACCAAAGAAATATTTGACATGATTGAAGAGAGAAGACTGCTAAAGGGATCAAAAGATGAAGTGCATAAGAAGAAATATGGATCATTGACAAATGCTATTAACAAAGGAGCAAGAGTTGCAAGAAAAAATTACTCCGAAATAGAAGAAAAAATACGGAATGGCAACATGGAATCTGCATATAAAATAGCTAAAACTTTCTTTGGTAAGCGATATAGCAAAGGCACTGCAATAAACTATGCAAGTGGTAACATCCTTAGTGATCATGGTGAAATTATGAAAAGGTGGAAGCAATACATAAAAAACCTGTATGAGGATGCAAAATTAGATGAAAATAAGATTCTAGAAAGAGAGGATGAACTGGAAGAAGAAAATAAAGGATACAGTATATTAAGAGAGGAATTTGAAATGGCACTTGGCAGATTAAAGAATAATAAGGCACCGGGTATCGATAATGTGAAATCGGAACTCCTGAAAAAAGGTGGTCCTGTAATGAAAGAAAGATTATTTCAGCTAGTACAGGATATTTATAAGGAAGGAAAAATACCCTCAGACTTTGAGAAAAATGTAATCATTCCCTTACCAAAGAAGCTAGGTGCTAAAAATGTGAGCAATATCAAACAATAAGCTTAGTAGCTCATGCATCAAAAATTATCACCAATGTAGTACTACAAAGAATGGAAAAACAAGTAGAAGAGTTTCTAACAGAAGAATAATTCGGTTTCAGGAAGAAGAGAGGTACAAGGGAAGCAATTCTTGCACTGAGGCTAATATTAGAAAAGAGAATAGAGAAAGGCAAAAAAATGAATTTAGGTTTCATAGATATTGAAAAAGCATTTGATAATGTTAAATGGGGGAAGATGTTTGAGATCCTCAGAAAAATAGGTATACAATACAGAGATAGGTGGCTAATATGGAATCTTTACAAAAATGAAACGGCTGTTATAAAAATTGGAAATAAACAAGAGGAAGCAGCAATACATAAAGGAGTCAGACAAGGCTGTGCCCTGTCTCCCTTAATTTTCAATGCCTATATTAAAGACTCACTGGATAAGATCAGAGACGAAATTGATATTGGGGTAAGATACAGGGGAAACTAATAAATATAATTCGATTTGCAGATGACATTGTGATAGTAACAGAAAGTGAAGAGGATCTTAAGAAAATTTTGGAAAGATTGGAGGAAACAATGGGGAAGGAGTACAATATAAAAATTAATAAAGAAAAGACAAAAGTCATGGTATGTTGGAAAGATAAAAACTCAAAAATTAAAATTAATGGTGAAGCAATGGAGGTTGTGCTAGAATTGTGCTACCTAGGATCAAAATCACAAATGATGGAAGATGCAAGAATGATATAAAATGCAGGATAGTTCAAGCAAAAATAGCATTCAACATAAAAAAAAACGAAATTTTACAACAAATAATATCAGCTGGACAACGAGGAAAAGACTATTAAAGGCTTATGTCTGGAGCATTGCCCTGTATGGATGTGAAACCTGGACAGTTGGTACAGAAGAGAAAAGAAGATTAGTTTCGTTTGAGCAATGGTGCTACAGACGAATCTTAAAAATTAGCTGGAGCGACAAAATTACTAATGAGGAAATTTTTGAGAAAGCGGGAGAGTATAACTCTTTATGGAAAAGTATAAAAACGCGGAGGACAACATTAATTGGACATATCTTAAGACACGAGAGCTTATTAAAAACAATAATGGAGGGAACGGTAGAAGGAAAAAGATATCGAGGAAGACCACGTTTAAAATACATCCAGCAGGTAATGGAAGATGTTGGCTGCAGGAGATATGTAGATATAAAGAGGAGGGCAGAGAATAGAGCTGAATGGAAGACTGCCGCACACCAATCCCAGGATTGACTACTGCATAAGAAGAAGAAGAAGTGTGTGACCCTTTGTGGTGAGGGGCCTGAGTCTGCAACCTATGTAGCCTATGCCTAAATGTGGCCGTGGTGTTAACATCCAACTTTTAACGTTGTTTATAATTTTGTTATAATGTATTTGTGGAGATAGTTTGAACTAAAGTGTTGATAGTAGAATGATGTTTTATTGCATTTAGTAACAAAGAAGGTAAATGGATACTTGTGAACTGCTTCCTGCTGCACTGAACTGTACTCGCACATTACAGACTTTAATTTTTTGGAACCCAAATTGATGAAATAAAGTCTCAACTGTTGTGAACCATATATACTTTTTAAATATTGTTTGTTTCTAGAATAATAGGCTTATTGTTTCACTGACTTAGTGTTTGGCCTTCTAATGGAGTTTTATTCGACTGTCCAATCTGTTTCTATTACTGCCAGTTTTTCTCATTTCTCCGAATATTTATAAACACATAAATCTAAAATTAAACATGAATACACTTAATTTAAAGCTTATACCATGAGGTTTACAACATAATAATTTAAATTTTGCTCTTTTGCATAATGGATTCATTTTTTTCAGGAGTCTGACCTTGTAAAGAATTGCAGGTTTAATTTCCAGGATAAGACAGAATGGAAAAGCATGTCTGAAACTGGAATTAAGTCAGTCAATGAGAAATTGCACCAATTACCCCTGATTCAAGGATTTATTGATTCAATGAAGATTAACAGATATTTAGAGAATGAACTGAGGAAACTCATAATGCAAAAACGAATGGTAACTATTATTATCATTTTTAAAAAAGAACTGAAATGTATGAATGTATGTATGTATGTAGTATGTACTCAATGTAGTCTGATAAAAATTAATTCTGAAGTAAACAATTATGCAGTTTTGAAATTAATTTTGTTTGGTTTTAATAATTTTTTTAAAACTCAGACACTTGTTTATTCACAATAACAAATTAAATTTTTTAAAAAAGTATGCTGTTAACAAATGTATTGTTGGAAACAAACAGAAATATAGTAATGACATGAATTTGTGTACACTGTGACTCAAATTCAGTTTATAATTTCATCTGAAACATAATTGCTGCAATTAATCAGTCGCCCAGAAGATGATAGGAGATGAAATATCTTCTTTACACTTCAAGGATTAGGTCAAGTCATCTTTTCTGAGGCTTCCATATGGCTCTTTATCAACATGAAAGAATGTTTGGGAGGTCCATTATCTGGCATTTGCATCAAGCCACATATTTAAATATTTGTTAATCTTATGAATCAACAAGAAAATATGAAGATTTTTGATGTAATAATTTCATATTCAATCTTCTCACATACATCCTTTTACATACCACAGAAGTTTCATTTGTGATGATTGGATTCTAGAAGTATCTTTCCTTGGTGCCACCATTTCTTTGATCCAAACAATATATTAAGTGACTTTATAGAACTTTGAGTTTCCTTCTTAATTTTTAAAGCATTTTATACAGTTCTGCTTTCTATTGATGCTGTCACTTTTTTCCAACTCCCGTCCTCGGACGTCACTGGACTGCATGGCTCCATTCTGCCTCAGATTTCCGACTCCTTCACATTTTTCTGAACTCTATGCATCTGCTCCACCCATGGACATGGATTGCAATCCTGCAGATGATACCTCTGCTTGTAACGTTTACTGCATTTCGTCGCCCTGTATTCGTACACTGTCCTATGTGACTCGACAAATTACATCTCTTGCAAGACATCAGCTTCACCAGATTTAAATTTCTTCTGCAGTTGCCCTTGAATTCACATTCATTAATAGCATGTAGCTTCCCTGGCCCTTTTCTCCATTGTCTCAACTCTGCCATAGGTCCTTTGCGCTCTTCTTCGCAAGATCTCTCTTCGGTTTGTTTAGTTGCTCTCAAGATTACGTTGCTCCGGCATTGTTTCGCGTCGTGGCTACCTCGATTGCACAGCTGACAGTGCACTCTCGCTGTGTGTGATATTTCATGTATGATACACTCTTGTTCACTACCTCGCACTGTGACCTCTTTTTCCACAGAATTGACAATTTTGGGGCTGTCCTTGTACTCCTAGAATTCTAGGCTTCGCTTTTTCCTCTATTTAATTCTATATGCTGCTTGTGATCATTTTGTTGGTATTGCTATTCCTCATTGACTGACAAAATTATAGTTTCTTCTGAAAGGGTGATTTCAACCATCTCTGACAAGGAAAATCTTTTCCTCATGCTCTTAGTACTGCAACAATATTCTCGTCTACTAGACCTTGCATGAACAAGCATGCATAAAATTATGAATTAACTTCAATACTACTGTTAACTCACTTCCTTTTAAATATCTCTTCGTGGCTTCTCGAAATTCGTGTACGATGCCATCTAGCCAACTTGCCCAGTCCGCTACCATTTCACTGACCCGCTCTCGACTTGCAAACTTACTGATAACATAATGATCCACTGTACATTTAGGCCGATAATTTTCCACTCTTTGACCTTTTCTCATACGAGGATACATTGTCTGGCTTGACCTCTGATGTGTGATTTGACAAACTTCAACAAAATCTCGTGTTCTTCATCATAAATAAGACTATGTGCTGTATAACAATTATACAAAAACTCTTCTAATTCTCCTTTCTCGCAACAAAAGGTGTTTGGAATTAATTTTAAAGCTTCTGCTAAGGTCACTTGTGGCTAATTTCTTTTTGCTATATTCTCGCTTTTGGCTAATCACCGCTTACCTCACTGTTCGGCATTGCTGTAAAGCTCGCTTACTCACTCTTTTGCTGAGTTGCTGAAGTGCTAACCAGCAACCTTTTGCTTCTCCCTGATTCTACTCTGCTGGGTTGTTGGCTCCTGAATTGCCTGGATTTGTTTCTCTTTGCTGTTGCAATTGACCTGCTTTAACTAGAGATGTGTGAAATTTTAGTTACTTCAATCTTTACCAAAAATCCCGAGGGCCACTACATATGGATGTTCTGCAACTCAGCACATGTGATAGGTTTCAGTATGCAAGCATCTGATTGCCTTTCTATGTGACTCACTGTTATACACAAACAATGTTTAATACTGAACTTGTAAAGTGTGTTAGTGTTTAAGTGTTCATCATGGCCCTCCTGCATTCATCTTTACATAATATTTATTTATAGTGGGATGTTATGAGATAAACAATAAGCATCTGAAGGGAGGGGAGGAGAGGTGCAAAAGTAAACAGCTATATTTTTTTTGGAAATTAATATTGAACATCCTCAGTTGCTGACATGGGAATAGTGCTGGGTAATCATTAGAAGACAGGAGGCAGATATTTATAAGGTATGTATTGGACAAAGAATTAGTATGACAAGTTGCTGCAGCAATTACTTCATCCAGTGAAGATCCGTTTCACGCCTGCCTCATATTGAGCCAGCCAGGAGTTACATGCCTCATTGTGATTGGTCGACTCTAGAACCCCTAGTAGCGGGGTCCTTCCCATTGCCGGCCTTGCTCATATTGAGCCAGTGAAGAATTCTACATGATTCGCTATTGATTGGTCATCCCAGGAATCCATCGTAGTCGGGGTTCAACTCTTCACGCACTGCCAAGACCAATGACAGATCACTGCATCGGACTTCAACGCTACTGTAAGAAGAATAGTGTTAGAGGAGCATTCTCCCCTGACACTGAGTGTCAGGGTACTATCGTGTCAGGGCCTTAACAATCATTCCAAGTGGTACTCTTGAGTTAGGATTGGTATCTCTCACTACCCTGTTACATCATTCACCATACCTAAGTACATGGGGAAAACAAGACAGGTGATACCATACCTAGCCCAGTCACCTTAGAACAACTGCTGACACCATGTAGGCCTGCGATTACCAGCCCATCTGCCGCATAAGAACTGATGACACCATTTATCCATACAATTGCCAGCTTACCCATATTAGAACAACTGCTTCAACAAACCAAGGCGAGAGGTTCAGGGAAACTGGATCCAAGAAGAAGTCACAGACATCATGAAAGAAATACAAGCAAAGGATGTCCCAGTAGACATGTCAATGCAAGCACCATGTACACAATGAGACCTCACAGCTTCCAGCAACTGCACTTCCAGACTCTTTGGAATCACCAGACTCTTCTCCAATCTCATCTTCACCATCAAACAGTGCCTGCCATCTCTTCATAACTGTCGACACCATTAGGCCCTGTCACCTGCTTCGCAGACCCCTGTGATTCCTGTCTCATAAAAACTATCGCCAAGCCTTCCCCCAGCTGCATCGTCAAAGGCTCCAGAATCACCAGATCCCACCCCTTTGTGGGGCACTATAGACGCAGCCACCGCAACCATAGAAATAGGGCTGTTGCCACTAGTTGTGGCATTCTATGATGGGAAATTGAATATTCTGCTCACCCAGCTACAACACTGCTGTATACTACCCCTGTACTGCTGGCCAGACCCAGTGGGGATCAAGATCTCATCCTCATGTCTCTCGGATTATGCTTCAATAGTAAACAAGCTCCACGAAGGAAATATCACATACAAATGCATACCATCATACACGGACAAGTCAATTCTGTCTTCTCAGCACATGAAGCTACTGTACAGGATCCTGAAATGTTACAGATGTGAAAACAACAGACAGTACACCGATGAATACAAGGAGAAAGAAATGGTGCATCAGTTGTGGAGTTGTGGAGAAGAGCACAAAGCTGCTGACTGCTCCTGCCTAAGAAAAGATGCAGTCTGCTGCAACTGCAACAGGCCCCGTGCAGCCTGCTATAAGGGTTGTCCTGCACTAAAACCCACAAAGAATAGCAACAAGCCAAGAGGAGACCACCGCATGTAGCCTAAGTAAAACGAAGCAACACCACCCCAGCAAGAATCAACAACCAAGCAACCAACTTCCAAGAGCGAACAAGTTGCGCCCAGTCTACAGCAACTAACACAAGCAGATGACCTTGCTGCTTGCCATTTACAACATTATATATACCTCTAAAAATTATTAGTGCTAGTTACTACATTTTTGAGTAGTTTTAGACACTCAATGTCTGTAAGTAACTTTATGCAAGCTAACAAAAATAAGGGCCATTCAACTCCCCATGAAGCTGAGGGAACCCCACCTACCAGCAAATGGTGCACCACCAAGAATTCAAACCATGGCTTCCACTGCTGCCAGCATAGGATCCCTGTTCACTACACTCATTGACCTGCTGACAAAACTAACAACAGCTCTCACAGCCCAGCCATAAGAGACGTACTGGCAGATACGTTGACCATTCCTGCAATAATCACTAACCAATCAAAGGATTGCACTGTTACTCAGCAGTATAAAGTCAAACACTATCTGCACCCGGCAGTCGAGAAAAGACACACCAACATCATGACAGACACATGTGAAATGGAAGGAGATGCACAACTTGCACAAGAACTTCCCCCTACTCTGGGACTAAAGCCATCCCAGAAGACTGTGTCATGGCCAAGAATTAGTATGTGGGAGAGAAGACCATGACCATAAATTAGCTGTATGTTTCTGATACAAGGGAGTTGGAAGGTTTTCATTTATATGTAAGGGAACAAGGAACTGGAATTAGTTATTGTGAGAGGTACTGAACAATGAGCCTTAAACAATGAAAGAATTTAAAGTAAAAATGCACATACTGCACAAGTTATTAGGTTCAGATATTACCACTGACGCCTAAATTCCATTAATTAAAAATAATATTTATAACAAATTGCAAGAACAGTTTCAATAATGTGCACAGTATGCATAATAGTGGCTTTAAAATCAATAATATTTCCTATAAATGATTGCATGTAAAATACTTAGCAAGCAATTAAATTAGTAATAATAACAACCCAAACCATTCAAAATTTCCATTATACTTTTTGTTGATGATTTTCAAAGACCTCTACAAGTTACGAGTGACTACATTTTTGATTAGTTTTAGACACTCTTGTATAATTCAATGTTCGTAGTTAACTTTATACAAATTTCTCTTTATTAGTGTCAAAAGCGTAGCATAACAAGGATTGAAGAACGTAAAATTCCTTCAGCCATTTCTTGAGAACTCAAATTATAATTTCGCAGAAAGTTTTTTTACTTTCTGCCTTTCACAGCCATTGGTACCATTAAAAAAAAAAAATCCACTGATCCACAATTTAAGAGCTATTTCAGTGAAGAAACTGAGTGTGGTGGGTAACTGGTTAACTCTTTTGCCTTGCAATCAGGAGGACACCAGTTAAAATCCCTGTCCGGGCATCCAGATTTGGGTTTTCATGGTTTCCCCAAATCATTCCATGTAACTGCTGGGATGCTTCCTTCAAAAGTCCATGGCCAAATTCCTTCCTGTTCCTTGCCCCAGTCCCAACACGCCTCTAATGACCTAGAAGAGGCTGTAGTGGCCCACGGGATTTGTGGGTAAAGCTTGGCGGTAGTTATGATTTTGTACAGCGCCAGCCAAAGCAGATCAGTTGCAACAGCGAAGGAAAACAATTGCAGGTGTTGGAATATGGCTATGCAGAAGCCAATGCCCAAGGAAGCAGGTCAGGTGTCAGCAAGAAAATGCCAATGCACGACGTCATTTGGTAGAGGATGGGAGAAGAGTAGTAGCTACAATTGGTCAGAAACTCTCCCTACCACTTGTTGAACGGTGGGAGGTTGGGATCAAAAATCTGGTGCACGGAGCAGGAGGGGTGGATCTGGACTGGCGGACTAGGTAGCTAGAAATGTCAAGCTAGGCCTGTTCCAGGAGAAGGCCGAGAAGGTGTGAGTTACAGGCGGCAGACGTTGACACCAGCCGAGTCACTGATGGGTGCAGCAAAGAGCATACGCCGTCAACATTAATTTTAACAGGAGGGATGAAACCATCAAGGAAACATATCTGGGATATCAAGCAGTAGGATCAAGTAACAGATGTCTTGCATATGGAGAAGTTCTGGGAAAATGGGGACGATTAATGATGTGTATAAACCTGGTGTAATTAAATTGTAAATGTATATATATCCTTACTAAGAGCCATCATCTAATGGCACTACCACTAACAAAAGCCTACTGAAGAATAATTATTCAGCTGAGACAGGCCTAGAGAAATAGTAGAGGGTTTTCTTGGTGTCATGGTGTGGCCTCAGCCAACAATAAAGCATTGGGGTGTCTCTGGTCTGACCAGAGATTAGTTTGGATATTTATCTATGCTCGGGTATTAGCTCTGTATCACTGCCCCTCTACTTTTCTGATGTTTGAATTTACTCCCACCATTTTCCCGATCAGCGGTCTTTCTGTGAGGCAGTCTTCAGCTGCGCCCACCTCTCATAATTTTTTCCTGTTGATGAGGGGCTTATCCTGAAAATTACTTTATTATTTGTGTTTGTGTCTTTTCTGTGTGTTCACGCCCCACATCCATCATCTAAAGTGGTGGCTCATATCCCTATCCTAATTTGATTCCTTTCTGGTACTTAGTGTATATATATATATAAGGGTAATTAGATGACTGGGGGAATTACCACCAGAGCGTTAGCTCCATTGCAATTAAATTAATAATAATAACAAAATTGAAAAAATTTAAGTGAAAGTTCACAAGTCAGAAAGTATGTAGGGAATTTTTACCTAGATAAATGTTCCATGACAATTAATTAGTCTATTATGTTATTAATCTGTATTCCGGCATCATGCAAAAAATACTGAATGAAATTTCATGGATTTTTACAGATTGAAAGCTAGGGTCTAACTTCAAATCTGAAGTATTTGTTATGACATTGCTTCATCCGGCACCTGAGCACAAAATAAAAATTGGTTGTAGGGTCGAGTAGTTATATCATCAAACTAACTTAATTGAGGATGGACCAGGAAATTAAAATGTGATCAAACCATTAACAATAATATACATATGGTTATTTACTGGAGCTATATTGGTTCTTTCAATAAGTGACAGGTATTCAGTTTACAAACTCCACAGATGGTTGCAGTTGTAGTGTAGTAAAACAATTGAGTTTGTAAATGCTAATGGCATACAAAAAAGCTATGTATATTTCAGATTGATGACTAAATGACTGATAGCTTCTCTGGTTCATGTGGACAAAGTCATGGAAAATGGCTAGTGAGTGATAAAAATAATAACTTTTTTTTGTATCTTCTACTTAGAGACAGTATAATGATTTAGAAGAAAAAAAACATCAGTAATCAACAATCAACAAAAACATGTTACTGTAGTAAAAGAACCATCCTTACATTAGTTCATGGCAGTATAGCACTTGGAGTTTTCTGTTATTAATGCTTCATAAGCAGAGGATTACAGTGAGAAATGTAGGATCATTTGGAACCAATACAACTCTATATACAGGGTCCATACCAAAAGTAGTAGGACTGATTTTCTGTAACGCGAACGGAGCTGTGGAGGTTGGTTTGGTTGGCTGCGCGAGGTGGAGGGGACACTTAGAAACAGAGAAAAACCAGCTGCAGTCTCCTACAGGTTTTTGTTGAGTATAGATATCGGTTATTGTGAATCGTGTGTTTTGTTGTTGTCGATGCACAAAATGTGTCAAAATCTCTAGCAGCGAAATTCGATAAAGTTTTATGTCAAACTCAGGAAATCAGCAACCAAGACCCTGCAAAAGGTTGCTCAGGCTTCCAGTCTGACCCGGAAACCAAAAGGCAATCTGCAGAATGGCACACTTCCACGTCCCCCCATCCAAAGAAGGCTTGCATCAGCAAATCAAAGCTCAACACAATGCTGATCGTGTTTTTTGACCGTCACGGGGTGAATCATGAGTTCGTTCCTCCTGGGGAAACTGTTAATTCAAACTTTTACTTGCAAGTGCTAACCTGCCTGCAAGAGCAAGTGAATTGCGTCCGACCAGTTATCTCCGACAACTGGACACTTCGTCACGACAATGCTCCGTGCCATGGCACGGTCGTCGTGAGGCAACTGTTGGCCCAATTTGGCATTGTCACGTTACCTGCAGTCCCGATCTGCCTTCATCTAACTTTTTTTATTCCACAGATGAAAAGAAGTTGAAGGGACAGAGGTTTGACTTGATTTAGGACATTCAAGCAGCATCGACGAGGGCTCTCAAAAGCGTCCCCGAATCTGACTTCCAGAAGGCGTATGGCCAATAAAAGCAGCGTTTTTCTAAGCTGCCCAAGGGTGCTATTTTGAAGATTATTAAGGAATTGTAAACATATGATCAATAAATTAAAAAAAAAATCAGTCCTACTAATTTTGGTATGGACCTTGTAAGTATCTTTCTGGTTATGTATACTTCTTAGCAACTGGATTTTTTCCTCTTTAGGATATGAACATTATTACTCACTGGGATCATCATCTTGAACATCTTATGGGTCAGCTGTTGTCTTCATATGAACTATCAAGCAAAACTGGCACCCCACTTCTGGCTGAAGAATTTGAGGATGCCATCAATAACTATATACAGGAGGGATTTGGATTTAGAGCCCTTCCTCTTCGAATTGGCAGTATACCCCCAGGAAGAATATTTGGACACTGTATTAGGTTTGTATTTAAGAAGACTAGAGTGAAATGTTTTAATCTTAACTTAAAGAATGCTTATTAATGTAAAAGTACATTTCATTGTGTTTTTCACATTATTTTAATTAATCCTTGGAAGGGTACAATTTTTTGAAATAAAGATAAACTATGTCAAAACTTCTTAACTTTAAAATTTTCCCACTTAATGGTTTTTAGTTTGTAACTCTCTGAAGTCCCCAATAATGTGGCGTCTTTAGTTAAAGTGCCACTGCACTGGCTGGGGTAGGTATAACAGACATAATGTTAAATCCCTCTCTCTGTCTACCGGCAGTAATGGTTGTGGTTTTCAAGCGGTTTTCTGCAATAACGTTGGTGAATTCTGGGATGGTCTTCTATCTGTGCCCCATAAACTACACATTTCACAAACAAAAATATGCTTGTCACATAAGTCACAAGATACTTATTTTATACATATCTGCTTGCACCATTTTTCTTTGAAATCAAGGCAGGTAATGCATTAATGGTAAATGTATGTTATCGTAACATAATAACCCAGTTTGTTGTGCCTCAGTTGGAAGACATTGTTCTCGATGACATGCAATTTTAGCAAGTGGTGCCACTTGCCATACTGCCTAAGCAACATTGGTAATCTTGCATGAGTCTTTTTCCTAGTCATGTCATCTCCTGTTTTCCTTATAAGAATTGGTAGCCACAATGTCCAATTTAACACCCATATTTTTTTTTTTTTTTTTTCTGGTGGGATTTTCCAAAACCCCAGGTATGTCAAGAAGCCCAAAGGCCACAATTGAACTCTGTATCAAAAAAACACCATGACATTTATCCAAAACGGTTATTGTAAATTTTTCTAGTAAAGTATGCACATTTCTTCTTTAGTACAAATTCTAGGGTAGAGTGGAAGGAGTTACCAGTAAAATATCTCTCATTCTTTTAATGCATTTTTACTATCATTGAACAGATGTGTCCAAAATATCTAACTCCTCTTTGTACTATGACAATAACAAATGTGTTTTGTACAAGTTGTTTTTGTTTCTTGTATTGAAATTGTATATCTGTGAATTTGATGTAAGCAAGTTAAAATGTTCTAAGAATATTGAGCTTTTTAAATAGATCTCTGCATGATCATGTTGGTGTTACCCTACACAGAAGCTTGATAAATATATATATTGTAATCTTGGTTGTCCGGGTTGAACCGCGTCAATTTGTTGAAACCTGACGTTTCGGCCATCATTTTGTGGCCTTCTTCAGAGTACTGTGGCCTTCTTCAGAGTACTGTACTCTGAAGAAGGCCACAAAATGATGGCCGAAACGTCAGGTTTCAACAAATTGACGCGGTTCAACCCGGACAACCAAGATTACATTGTCAACGACCGCGGAAGTCTGCGCACCCACAATATATATATTTTTTTAATGTGTCAAATGTGTCCTGTCCAGTTGAGTTTATTACCAAATCTTATGCCAAGTTATTTACACTTCATTTTCAACAAGCAATTCTGTCTCCATCCTGTAATCAAAAACAATACTTTGTTAAAAATATATGTGTACCTAATAAGCTGACTCTTCTTGATATTTATCTTCATTCCATATTGACTTACCCAGCTAGTATCATGTCTAGGTCACCTACATCTGTTCAGTCTTCTGCTATTTTTATCCTATTATATTCAATTATGTCATTTTCAAACAACCCAAGTTCTGACTGTAAATCATCAACATTAGAATAATTAATAACAATGGTCCCAATAAACTATCATGTGGCACACCCCTATTCACTTCCACCTATTTTGATATTGCATTTTTTTTTCACTTTCTTCCTAACTTTTAAGAATTTCTGTGCCCAGAAAATCACTTTTTTACCCACTAAAATAGTTTTCACCTAATTTTATAACAGTTTAGGGCTCTCTCTGTCAAATGAGTTAGAAAGATATAGTGCTACACTATCAACTTGACCTCCCTTATCCATTTCATCTGAAATATCTTGCATTTAACCCACCAACTGAGATTCATACGCATATCCTTGCCTAAAGCCTTGTTGTTGATATGCAAACTAAACACAGAATTTCTGATGTGGTTGCATATTATTCTCTCCATCATTTTGCCATCACTGATGTCAAACTAATAGGCCTGTAAATGTAATAGCAATGACTCTAAGAGACCCTGTAGGTTGCTCTAACAATGAGCTATTCATACTAAATCTTAAAAATTATTTATATTCTGAGTGGGAATGATGCAGATTTACTGAGGTGATAATGTCTCAATTGAAGTAAGCAAATGTAGTTTAGAAATATTACTTCAATGACACGTTTGTTTCAGGAATCCAGTGTTTCGAGACATAATTGGGCATCGAGAAGGAAATGTAAAACTTGCTCTTAAAGTATCTGCATATGTTTATCCAGAAAACATGCTTTCCACTTGGCTGGCTATTGCTTGTAAATACAATTTATAATGACATAATGCAGTTTGATGTTTTATATGTTTGCTACACTTCCAAGGAGTTTTACGCCCAAATAAGTATTGTCCTCAATATGTCATCAAGATATTAAATTCATGCAAAGTTTTTGTGTCAGATGAGTCAGGATGCCATTCAAAACTTCAAGAAATGTTATTATCAGTTACATAACTTTTAAAAACTCAAGTAAAACCACAATTTCAATTTATTAAAACATCACTAATCTATTGATCAAAAACTGATTAAATATCAAATCAATCAAACTATAAAAAGTTTGATTGATTTGTTCTATGTTGATTTGTATGTTCAAAAATAAAACTGATTCAAATTTTAATAGGAAATTGAGGTCTGAAATATAAATTGTAATTATTATAGAGAAAATGTAATGAAATATCTGGCTGCAATGTATTTACTTAACTCATGGAAATTCTGAAGATAAGTTTTGATATTTTGAGTAAAGCAAAACACTAAGTTATATTTTTATGTTAATATCTCATTACACCAAAGAATAATAAAATATAATTGGTTCAAAAATTAGTTATGAGGCTAATTAACAATATCTGGTAGAATTGGTATGTAACTTAAAACTGTTGGTCACCTCCAACTGATGCACCTAACTAGTAAATTTCCTGTGCTAGTAATTATTACACAGAAGTTCTGTAACAAAAGTATACAAATAACGGAAATAGCAGATAAAAAAATCAAAACTTTTGTGGCTTGATTTGACATAAATATTAAGTCTCATCTATTTCTGATCATCAACAATCAGATTGTGCATAACCTGAAAATAGGAAAATAACATCAGCTAACCTCAGAGTGTGAAGATTATCTAAAATGAAGCATTTTCATTATTTTTATTTTTAAATTTAAATTTTCTGGAAAAAATATGTTCTCACTTGATTTGTAAAGAAATGTGTTGTACTGTGTATGTTGTGCCACCATTAAAAAGTCTTTTACAGACAGTGATGGCTTCTTTTTCTATTCTTAAAATGATTTTCATGTATAATTAATACGAACAAGTGGCAGTTGCCCATAGGACGACCAGATTATTTGTGAAACACTATGTAGTGTGACTTGAATTTAGTGCAGACAACACATCACTGGTCTCAAGGATATCTAATGACCATTTCCTCTCTGCACCACAACTGTCATGCAGAATAAGGGGATAGAGAGTGTACAGTTTGAATGGGCATATAGGTCGGTATCACAATGGCACTTTTTCACAGAATTACATTTCCAGAGTGCGACTGATGTCTCCAACATGGTAATTAACTTTACAACAGGTATCACTGGTTAATACTAGAAGAATTACGCATAATACTGTAGTGGATACTGTGTTCATCTGATTTCAAATCACCTGCCATCTGGGATATGCAGCCAACGCACTTATCAGTCAGTATGCATGAATTATAATACTGCATTTTCAGAATTACATAACTGTCAGTTTTCAATGTTAGCTGTGTACTGAGCTTAATGAGAATACATAAATGGGCAGAAAAATCTTCCAGTATTAGATCATATCCCAACTGTTGAAGTGAAAATACGTAGTAAGATTTTGTATAATTGTGCAAATAAACAGAATAATGGAAGGTACAATACAGGTAAATTATTACAACTCCAGCCCCATATGTAGCACATTGTAAAATAATTTTTTGAAAATAATTCCATAGATGAGATGTAATCCCTACTTAACAGACAGTACACCAAGGAGCACTGAAGCTTAAATATTGTTTAGTGGAAGAAGTTGGTACAGCCAGGTGAATTGATATTTGTATTGTAGCACATTGGTGTCTTGAATCAAGTATAGTAAACGTATGGTGTCAATGTACAGTGGGATAGTAACCATGTTATAGAATGAAGACTGTTTCTGCAGCTTATATTGGGTCTCTAAAAATTCTTGAAGTACTTGTTGATAACAGTGGTTATTTAAAAATTTATTGCCCACAATCACTTCTTATACAAATGGTACTTCAGAGAAGGACATCTAGTCCCAACAAACAAACAATAAAAAAAGTCATCCGACCATATATATTGTATTTTTTTGCATATGCTCCAGTGTCAATTTATTTAGTCATCTAATTACCCCTTTCTTATTATTTTTTAATTATTTTATATACTTTGAGTGTTAAACTCCTACAGTCCTCACGCATCTACTTTTGCGATTTACGCATTCTGATTTTAAATTCCAGCATTTTTGGTAAATTATTCATCACTTCATTTGGTAATTTGTTCCAATCGTTGACACCCGTAACCATAAAAGAAAATTTTCCCACACCCTTATGCCTGAAATTGAGTGCAGGCATCACTTCCCTTCCACTATTCCTAATTCTTCGACCAATATCCCTCCAAGCCCCATCACTAACATATGTCTTGTGCACTCCCAGCACTCTCTTCACCCTCTTCTTGTCTTCTGATGACTCCAGACCCAACTCTACGGCTCATTGGTCTCGCTGGGCACCGAGCGTAACGCGATGCGTGCTCACCCAAGCAGATCGCACAGGTCGGCATTGCATCTCTCGGGTGTGTGCAGTTTTTGACGTTAGCAGTGGACACAACGTTATTGTCAGCTGCGCAGTCTCTGTCAATATGGCCCCAGGCATGGTAGCGGAAGCATTGTTGGCTCTTGGATGCTGGCTGCTTCCTCTGCTCCCGGGAGTCCTGTAGTTGAGACTTTACAGCTGGTCCAGATGATCTCGGTTGATAAAGAATGCCATTGTCTTGGAGCACTCTGATGGCAACTTCCAAGTCCGCTGCCATTACATATAAGACTTTACAATTGCCGTGTACTTGTGTGGCTGTGGGCCGCTCATCTCTTGCTGTCTCTTGGGGACGATGTGGCTTCTTTCTTGTTTGCGCTGCTTCGTTGGATGTTGCAATGGAGATTTCGGATCGGATCTTGGCTGGCAGCGACTGTATGGTACTTGTGGGGGTGTCTTCTTCATCGCCTGAAGTGTCAGTGCTTTTGGACAGGTCTGCCTCCTTGTAGGCTCAGGTGGAGCCTTGGAGGGACGTGTCTTACCTCGCTTCTTCTTGGGTCGATTGTTGTAGCTCTGTAGTTGGCGACGCTGATTCGTTGCTTCTGGGTGGGGATAGGTGGTTAAATGTCGCTTCAGATTATTTGTCTGGTGTTGATGGTGAAGCTGGCGTTTGCAGAGGGAGGAGTCTGCATTTTAGTTCCTGCATGTATTCTTCTTCATTGAAATTTTCGGCGAAGACGCATGGCAGAGGAACAGTCTTGTCCCAGGCTTGTCCATCCTCACCCTCCATGACTTTTTTCATGCACTAGACAGGCTAGGTGTGAGCAGGCAGGGTCGCTGAGTACTTTGAAGAAATCGTCGATATATCCAATGGGTAGCAGCCAACTGTAGGTTTTCTTCTAAACTTCTATCCACAGCTCCATCTGGGGACTACTGCTGTCTTGTTGGTCTAGCTGCCTCCTCCAGTAGCTCGGCGGGTGGTGGTTGTGGCACGTCTCATATAGCCCGGTGTCGGTCCAGCACCAAAAATATATTGGCCATTCTTCTCTGCAAGGATCACCGATGACACAGCTTCCCAGCGAACCGCTCCTGTAGCTCCAGTTACTTAGTGAAGATTTTGCTGAATTTGCATAGATGATGGAGTTTTCCGATGTGTCTTGGCTCGCCGGAGTCCCGACGCGGTTGTCATTCTTGGCTCTAGGCGACTTTTGCTGATGCAGGTAGCTCATTTCCGTAGCACCGTGGTTGTCGCGCTTCGGCAAGCGAGGCGCCTGCACGTAGCGGCCCTCTCCATTGGCAGAACGGCCTTGCGCAGTCCGTTCGCTATTGTCGCACAGCGGCGACTGACGCTCATATGGTGACTCAATTCGCGCGTTAGGTGTAGACTGGAGCTGCCGGCGCTCCGGCAGCGGACTCTGGCGGCGACGCGACTGAAGTGCCGTACCTCCTTATATAGCCGACGGATCTCTCTACAGCCCGTGGGCTCTGTCCTAGCTTCCCCAGCGGGAATTTCCCGTCCATTGCCTTCCTATCCTCTGATTGGGCAATTACTCACAGTTAGGGTCATATCGAAGCAGTCGTGCATTCCTTTGAGATACCAGAGGATAGGAGAGTGAGAGGAGAAGATATGGAGCCGGAGAGAGACAGACCAGGCCGTTCATTTTTCGTCAGACCTACTAGTACTTCTCGTTTGTTTTCGAGCTGTCATTATGGTAAGTGAAGAGGGAAGAAAGCAGCAGCATCCCAGGGACATGCTGATAGTGACTGGAGAGCTCGCAACCAAGCGGCACTCAAGTAATACATGGACATGAAGAAGTGGAAGGAGGCGCAGATCCCTGCCAGTCCGCATCTACCCGTTTCATCCTCGCCGACGCCAAAACATCCGAGGAGGGAATTTCCCAACCATCAACCGCATTGCCGGAAAAAGAAGACACCATGTCAGTCAACACTGAGGCCGCATACAGTGAATAAGAGGGGACCGAGGCCGCCTTCAGCGAGGATGAAGAGGCAATAGAGGAGGGCCCGGTGCTCCGCTTCACGGTCACTTATGAGGGAAACCGGTCGACCATAACGGACCGGATACGTTGTCAGACGCTGCTGCCCGTTGGGTGTTGGCCATCAAGAAGGGACAGGGTGCGCATCTGCCTTATGCTGCCCCAGCGACCTCGCGGCGGTGGAGGAATTTCTGAAGAAGTAAAACATCTCGTTACAAGTTGACGGCTTCCACCACAGGAAGCAACAATACGTCTTCTGAGGGCTTCCGGTGGAGACCGGCGAAGAAGTCGTGGTCGCCGTGCTCGCCAACCAGGTCGTGGAGGCGAGCCACGTCTTCCAACTGAGGAAGACGTGTACAGAGGAGAGGATCTCTCTGTACTCCTTCAAGAGGATCCTGATCTTCTCAAGAACATCACGGTCATGGCGGGAAAATCCGTCAGGATAGAGAAGAATAAGCAGCCGCCACCGGAGTACGTACAGTGCTTCAATTGCCAGCAGTTCCAGTAACGATACTGTCAATGCACCAGACGCGCTGTTTGAGGTGCGGTAAAGGGCATCGTGTCGCCGAATCGTCAGCCGTCGCAAGCAGTGACCGACGCAATGAACAGAATCCCCGATATGGTCGCAGCAGCGACTGCGTTGGCAGTAAACTGCACTCGCTCGGCGTGCACTCGTTTTCCGATTTACATGGGTTTGCTCTCGAACTGCGTGCATGTTTTTGCTTTGAGCTGGTGTGCCTTGTCATCGCTCTAGTGCTCCCGCTTGCTGTTCTACGTCGATTCCTCGCTCGTCGTTCGCCAAGGGACGCCGCTACAGAAGCAAAGTTTGTCGTCTGACCGCAAGGCAGACTTTTTAATTCAGACTGACGCTGTTTCTCCACCGCCTCACGGCCTGCTCTTTGAGGTCACTTTCAGCCCTGATACCTGTCACGTGTAAACGAAAGTTTGAAGTGACATTCCTAAGACAGATTGACGGAATAGGACCCACTCCCAACAAGACAGACCACTGCGTTACCACAATGGGGTCCCGCAGCCATAAAAGAAAATCAAATAAAAAACCACCGACACAGACGCCTAAAGGTCGGGCCACACTAGACCGAGCTGAGCCCGCACCGCACCGTCACTTTTCTTATTATTGTCGCTCACTCGATTGAAGTGAGTTCAAACGACACCGCGTATCTGCCGACACTCAGCCGTGTGTTGGCTGCGATTAGTTTGGTTTATTTTTTGACGGTGCGGGCAGGTGTGGGGCTGCTGTCGGGCTGGTCTATAGGAGAAGTGTATAGAAAGAGTTCCCAAATTTCCGGTCCTTTACGACTGCTTAGAAAAGTGTCTTTTTTTTCCAGCCTCACTTCAGGTTCATCAAATGTTCGTAAAATGTAGGTAGAGTCCTTGTATCTTCGCATTAACAAATCAAAACTTTGCCAAAGGTGAAGGTAGATTTTAATGCCTGTAAAAATTGAATCTGAGACCCCGATTTTGAAACGGGGACCATCCATACCCAAATCACACCCCGCAAGCATCTGAATCTAGAAATACTGAAAAATGTGAATTCAATCATATAAAAGAACATTTGTGTTTTGGGCACAACAAAAATGAATTATACAGAAAAAAAAATACGTTTATTATGTTTTAATATTTATTTTCATTACATGCAGATTTGTCTCTTGACTCAGATGGTAACGGGGTACGATCAGGGTACTGGAAGTCCCTGTTTCAAATCCCTGTCTCAGCTGTAATTTTTATTGGTCTTAAAATTGACCTCTGGCAAAGCTTTGATTTGTTAAAGCTAAGATGCTAGGACGCTCCATTGTTCGAATTTCACGTTCTCCTTTTCATATTAAGTGAAAACAATAGAAGTGTACTGCGCGACTGATAAGCAACTCTATTACTGGAATTTTTAGATCACATGAAATTATTATTATTTTACAGAATCTTTGCCGTCTGTATTTAAATTAAAATGTATAATAATCTTATTCTTTTTTGTTCAAAAAAATATTCAGTGAATCGAAAGTAATCGCAAAACAAAATAAACACGTTAAATGTGAACTGAGAGACGCTTGACATTTCATTGTGACTATGTAGAGATACACGAGAATCTTTCCATTCAGTACACTGTGACGATCATGTTTTATAACTGCATTGGGATACTATTTTTGTGATTTAGAGATCAAACAGTGAGGTGATAATAGGAGTCAGGCAAAAAAAAGTATTTTAACATACTTTATTACTTTTGTAAATTATAAAGTACGCCTATGCAAAATAAAGTACAGTACTCTATAATAAAGTACGGGTGGTAGCAGCAGCTACGATCCCCAAATCACTGTTAATGTAATTTTTTAATATGAATTCCGTGAAACAACGAAGTGTATACGTTAAAGGAGACTGAAGGCCGCGGAGGAACCCGTGCTAAGGACCAGTGTGGACGCGAGGGGGGCGAGCCGAAACACGGCCGAGTGTTGGCTCGGACGCGGTGCGGACTCGGCTCAGTCAAGTGTGACCCGACCTTAAAGCATGCAGACAGACAGACGAGGTCATGGTACCGGAAGGGTCGTTCCTGTCTCTGCCAGACAGTGAAAGTGCGTCAGATTCGGAAGTAGCTATTATTGAAACCACTGTCATCCCTAACGTTTCTACCTACAACCAATACGCGGACCTGAACAACGCCTCTGATACAGTACCTCCCCCAACCCAACCGCGATGCGGAAGGGTCCCTCACATATTTTATTACCAGACAACTGGCTACATGGCTTTTGTAAAAGAGATCGATAGGAGGTTGACAGGCGACCTCCACACCGCCTGCCGCGGAAACAGCATCCGCTATCAGGCCTCAAACTTAAAGGATTTCAAATACATCCTGCAAGTCATGAACATACGAAATTACCAGTACCACACATATGATGAGGACCCACTAAAATTCTCAAAGTCGCCATCAGGGACCTCCCAACCGACATCTCCCGTAGGAAACACACGATGACCTAATTTTTAAAAAATTACCTGTCCATGATGTACACTAAATGACCTCAGCCAACCCAGAAGGGGTTAGGAAACCACTTACGTTGTATTAGCCCCTGAGTCAAGTGAAATTTATAACATACAACACATTCTCCGCACGAAGGTGAGGGCTGAGGCTTTATAGGGAATCCTCTGATCCCATTCAGTGCCACTCAAGCAAGAATTTTGGACATGAGTCCAAAAACTGCCACATTGCACCGCGGCGAGACAAATGTGGGAGCGGTCATCTGACCAAAAACTGCACAAAAAAACAAGATGACCCTCCAAAATGTGCAAATTGCAACGTATCTCATCCAGCTAGCTATAAAAAATGCCGGATGTATCAGAAAATACTGAAGAAGGGACTTGAAATCAAGAAAGCTGGGGAAAAAAGGAAAAAGATGCTAAAAGATGGTGAAAAAACAATTGACGACACCCCAATCACAGATAACCAAACCAAAAGCTTCCAGCTAGAAGCCAGCCAATTTCCACCACTGCGAAATCATGCAGACAGCCATGAGCAATCATTAGCAAACTCCTCGGAACCCAGCCTTAACACTGGTCCTCCCACCAGTAATAGTCTCCCCACAACAATAGTCCTACGGCCAACAACAGTCCTCCCAATAACGCTTCTGACCCACCTGCAGAAGGAACAACAGATAACTCCTCCTCGCAAAGCTCGCCCCTATCAGATTTCAGAGAAATCATAGATTACTGCAAAGGCTTATTTCAAACATTTATTACAACTATACAAGACTTCAAAAATTCTCCCACCGCAGAAGCCAAACTCTGGTCATAGTTAGTGCTTTTACCAAAATCATCAATGGCCCAAAATAAATTAAAAAACGCTAATCATTATGACGTGGAATGCCGACGGCATTCTCGGACAGTAAAACACACTCGATGAACATGGGGTAGACATCGCGCTACTCAGCGAAACACATCTGCGCGAGGGGCAGAGGTTTCAAATCAGGAAATATGTTATGTACGTAACGGACAGGCAAAATCAGCCGGGGGAGGAACAGCAATCCTCATAACAAAATCGCCTAGCACACAGATCAATTGATTCTCCTGCGCACGAGAGTGTAGAAGCTATGGCTGTTGAGGTCGGACTAAATGGGCAGACAATTAGATTCATAGCAGTGTACCACCCACCCGCCCGTAAAATGCCGGGGGCCAACCTGGTAACACTGAATACGCCGCGCCGACAGAATAATCATGGGGGGCGACTTCAACTCCAAATCTCCAGTATAGGGATGCAAGTCACTCAACACCAGCGGCCGCACCTTCCTTGATTTTATTAGCAAAAACCCCCAGGTGACTGTAGTGGCGCCTGACGAACACTCGCACTATCACAGGGACTCCAGACTCAGTTCTGATATCTTGGACAATTTTTGTTCAAGAACATCACCTGGTCTGTTGCATCCACTGAACATAACGACCTCGATTCTGTATTGATACAGCCTTACGCCCATCAGATAGTAAAAAATTCTCTCTAAACACTAACTGACAAAAATAAAAACAACTAGTAAACAGCCACATGACAGAGCAGCCAATCTTGAACTTCAAACAACAAATTGATAGGCAGATAGACCATTTCGTCACTATAATCACAGAGTGCACGAAGAAAGCGACCATAAAAATCACTCACGACCCACGAAAAAATGACCTTCCACCTCACATCTCTGACCTAATCAAGCTGAAAAATCACCATCGCAAACGATGGCAAAAACACCAGGACCAACAAGACCGAAGGATTACAAACAGACTCGCGCACGAAGTTAGATGCCACTTTCAAAATCACCGATCTGAAAGTTGGAACCACATCCTCCAACGGGCAGAACAAAACACGGACCTATTCTGGGGACTAATAAGATACCGGAAAGAACAACCCCAGCCGTCAAAGTCACTACACGGGCCAAATGGATTTGTATACACAGCGCGGGAGAAGGCGCAGGCCATAGCCGACACTTTGGAACTCCAATTCGAAAAACATGTCATCGATGACGAGGGTAGTGATATCCTCGAGGAAAGAGTGATTAGAGAAGTACCTCGCATTCCGAGGCAAAGATCATGCCTTTCCGTCCTGTGGAGCCGTCCACAGTGACTTCAATCATTCAGGCACTTGGCAATAAAAAATCCCCGGGTCCCGACGGCATTAGTGTCACTCACCTCAAAAACCTGCCACAGACCAGCTCGCACATATCTACAACTCCAGCATTAAGCTTTCCTAGTTCCCAACCACCTGGAAAATCGCTAAAATCATTACTCTTCGTAAGCCCAACATGAACCAACTCTTTCCTCAAAACCACCGGCCTATATCCTTACTAAACATCCTCGGCAAAATCCTTGAAATCCTTATAAACACCTCTCTTCCAAAATTCCTCAAAGACAGAAACACCATCATGACAGTTTGGCTTCCTTGCGCAGCACAGTACCACCCATCAAGCTGTCCGGTTGGTTGAAAAGATCTGTAGGGTGCGCTCCATACAGGCGCTGTGAGGCTAGATATTGAAAAAAACTTTTAATCGGCGTTTATATTTAAATTACATGCATATGGCTGCCCAGGCCATCTGCTGAAAATTATCAACAGCTACCTCCGGGGCAGGAAGTTCTATGTCGTGGTGGAAGGAGTTGCAAGCCAGTTCAAATCAATTGAAACGGGTGAACCCCAAGGTTCGGTAATAGCTTCGATATTGTATACCATCTACACAAACGACATTCCCCACCAACCAGGCGGAGAATTAGGCCTTTATGATTTACCGATCGTGCCGCAGTCAAAAATTCATATCATGTAAACTCACACAACACCTAGAGCTAATCACGGAATAGTGTAACAAATGGAAGATTAAAATCAATGCTGAAAAGACCCAAGCGATCATGTTTTCAACGAAAAGAGCAGCTCCCGGCAAACAAGTGTCAATCGGCGGTAAAGACCTCCAGTGGCGAGAATCTAAGAATTAAAGTAGAAAAAATTTATATGGAACAACCACATCCAGGACCTCTGCAATACTGCCACAGACAGGCTCACCAAACTTTACCTCCTCCTCAAGGGAAACCGATTACAAACAAAAACCAAAATGCAAATCTACAAGGCAATAGTCCGCCCAGCGTTACTGTATGGGTCGGAAGTACATAGCATGGCAACAGGCAGAAAACTTAAATACGGTCCAAATTGTTCAAAATAAATGCTCTCCTGTACATGACAAACGCACAGATACATCACGACATAGGCATACAAAAAATGGCAGACTATATAAAAGACAAGTCCACAAAATTTTATAACCAAGCTCAAGCTTCGTCCCATCAGTTAATCAATGTCCTTGGACATGAAATAATATATGTCGCGAACTGCAACAGACCAAAACTGACGCTGACGAGAAACTACCAATAATAATAAAAAAAGACGATAGTAAAACAGACATAAGACAGCCACTTCGAAATCCCCTAACCAGTAAAAAACTTGGACGACAGCATCGTCCTGGAACTTTAAAACTTTACATGGATTCAGGCCCAGATAGATGACGGTCTGTCGGTGCATTCCTTTCCCAAGGCTAGGGTATTACCGCCACACGGCCCACTCCCGTGCGGAGTGGAAACCTCTGGCGTGAGCATAGGGTTGTTCTTTATCGCTGGAAACTCAGCGGTGTTAACGAGGTGATAAAACAAAACCCCTACAGGTCTCAATGCACGGCTCGCAAAGGCGACTCGAGTGTTAGGAATGGCGTCGCAAATCACCGAGATCCCAGCCTCCTCAACCGACAACCAAGATTCCCAAAGTGTATTGGAAACAGAAGCATCCAGCGAAATGGAAGCAGTTACGAGGCGACAGTCGACTCGCCGTGAAGAGATGACACTAGGACAAAACCGTGCACCAAAACGTCCAGCCAGAAGCCAGTACCCAGATGGTTAAGGGTTGGCCACCGCTAGAGAACAGAAGAAGCTAAGGCACCGCAGTTTGTCCAAGCGCAAACAGACGGTTCCAACAGCGGTAACGGCAACAGCAAATCACTACACAGCACTCGCAGTTGACCAACCCAGGAACATCGAGGATGAAATCAACAATACAGGCCCAAGTGGAGAACAAAGAGAGACAAATACAGCTCCGCCAAAAGAGAGACTCCCACCAATTGTGGTAACAACGCCAGGTGGTTATGAGACTTGCAAGTTTGGTGTGTAAAACCCCAAGGGCCCATGCACGTGACGGAACTACGCTGAAAACAGGAATGACTACAAAGTGATGGAAAACTACTTTAAGAAAATCCAGCTACAACACTTCTCCCACCAACTTCCGGGCGACAAACCCTTTCAAATGGTGTTAAAATGGCTTCCCCGTGAAGTGTCCGTGGAAGACATCACTGGGGAGATGAACATCAAAGAATTTGATGTCAAATCAACATACCAGTTCCAAAAAAAGGACAAGGCAACAATGCAACTCATACCGATGCCCATTTTCTCTGTAACTCTCGAACCAAAGTCCAAATCTGATGAGATATACAATGAAAAATACCTGCTTCACACCAAAGTAAAAATTGAAAGGTACAAACACGGGAATGTCCTCCCTCAGTTTGCCAAGTGTTGGCTAGGACTACTTCCACTTGCCACCCAGATGCGTAAAATGCGCTGGTCCGCACGAGACTGCAAAATAACAAGAGATCAACTAGCCAAATGTTCCAATTGTAATGAGTACCATCCAGCGTCATATCGCGGATGCGAAATGTATCAAAAAGCACTTCAGCCAATTAGACCACCCAAGAAAGACGGGAAAGCAGACCACGGGAAGGGGGCAAAATAATTCCCATGAACAAAAACAAGACCTCGAAAAGTGGAAAAGAAACCAAACAAAAAAGGGAAACCCAGCGGAAAACAACAAAAAACCACCTAAGATAAAACCCCAAAGGAGCCAAATCCAACAAGTGCACACACAACCTCAGGAAATGGAAACGGGAAGCCCGAATCAGGTCGCAAAGAGGAGAGCTGTAGCCATATGGAAAACAGAGAAAACTAGGAAATAAACGGACAACCAGCGAGCCTCGGTAAACAAAAACCAACTGCCCGAAACAGGACACAGAAAGAAACACTGCAGGCACTGGAATAAGTCAGACGCTGACCTAAAAAGCCAAGACGCAAAATCCTTTCTCAAAAAGATGATGAAAATAATTTAAAAAAAAACAACAAAGCAAAGGGGGATATGGAAAAGCTATTCGCCCTATAAAAGGAGCACTATCAATCCTCAAGTAAATGGTGGGTTTCCAATAAAAGATTTCACACAGTGTAACGAGCTTGATGCAGTGATGCTGACGGAAAAATTCCTCAAGCCCACCGACAAATTTACCATCTCCGGCTTCCAGGTATATTGGTATGATAGAATAGGTCAACCTGGTGGAGGGAAGGCGATTCTGATCAAGAAGAAGTTGACACACCAGCACATCCAGACACCAAACCTATTCAGCATGGAGGCCACAGCCATACTGATTCACACCGTCGAGGGCCACATTGTGCTCGTAGCAACCTACCTCCCCCCCCCCCCAGAACAGGACCCTACACGAAGCCGATCTTGACTCGCTGATGGCGATGGGAAGGAAGGAACATCATTCCTGGAATTCGAGAATAAACAACGCGAAGAGGGAACGGTTCCTAGAACCAACAGGGAAGCGAAACGTACACGTTATAGGTCCCAAAGAAGCCACCCATATTCCACATGACAGACGTCGACGGGGTGACGTCCTCGACGTCGTCGTCGTCAAGTACATCGCCCGAAGAATAAAACTGCAGACAGTAAATGAACTTTCCTCGGACTACCAGCCTGTCGAAATCCAACTAAGAAACTTGGTACTACCATACACCACAGAAAAGAAAATGAAAGAAACAGACTGGGAACACTATACCAAAATCGTACACAATAAACTAAGAACAAACTGCAACGTATCAACCACGAACAGGATTGATCAAGCGATACTACACTTCGAGAGAGTGGTGACGGTCGCCGACAAGTCACCCTCCACAACAACGACGCACAGACCAACACCAAACACAGGCCTTCCACCCGACATTGAGAACATACGCCATCTCAAAAATACTTCCAGGAAGCTCTGGACAAAAGTCGTTACAAACAACTAATAAAAGAACTGAGACAACGATTACACGAACTGAGCACAGAGCAATGGGAAACCAAGATGGCACCCCTCACCCTTCAGAACAGAGACGCTTGGTAGTTGGTACGGGCCGTCAAGGAACCAAGGGACGCCAACACAACCATCAATGGACCCGACGGACCATGTTTTATACCAATGGCAAAGGCGTAGGTGTTGGCTGAACACTTCACTGCACAGCACATCGAAGTGAAGTACAACCTATCGGAAGAGGAAACACTGACGGCTGAAAATATCAAGGAGACAGCTGAAGCAATTTTAACTGCTCTGCCCGAGAACGAATCGGACAGAGTACGAACAATTATCCGAAAGCTTAGCACAAACATGTTAGCAGGTGCAGACAAAATAACTAACATGCACTTAAAGAAGCTGCCAACCAAAGGACTAGTCCTCTTAACAAAAATTTACAATGCCTGCATGCTCATTCGGTACTTCCCTAACAGCTGGAAAATCGCCAAGGTTACGGCCATCCCTAAACGCGGGAAAGACCAGCGACTCCCGGCCAACTACCCTTTCAGCTTAATTCCCTCCACCTCTAAGGTATTTGAACGACTAATTCTGAAGAGAATAGACACCGGCCTAGAGGCTGAAAAGTCCATACAGAAGGAAAAATTCGGTTTTCAAAGCCGGGTAGATAGCACTAGCCAACTCATCCGATTAACAGAAGACGTGTCCAGGGGATTCAATAAGAGGAACTCGGCGGCCGCTATGTTCTTAGACATTGAAAAGGCCTATGACAAGGCGTGGCACGCCAACCTGATCACATAGCTAAGAACACAGAGACCATCCGTTACTGCTACGTTCAGTTAATCGGAAGCTACCTCAACAGCCAACGGCCAACGTTTTGACACTTATTCAGTCCCGGTGGGAATCCCACAGGGATCAGCCCTTGCGCCTACTCTCTTTAACGAGTACGTCAACGACGCACCGGTGGCGCCACGAGTTAAAATTGCGCAATTCGCGGACGACATTACACTTTAGGTCACCCATCTAGCCTGACGGGGAGGCTCCAGGGCTCCTAGGCACGGAACCCCCTAGGAGGCGCGAGGCCCCCCAGAAGGCGCGAGGCCCCCCAGAAGGCGCGAGGCCCATAGCATTTGCTAACTCCTACTACGTGGCTATTCCGGTACTGACAGGATGCAAGCATGAAGTAACCATAAACTGTCTACAACAGAGCCTTGACCTACTTGGAAAATGGTGCAGAATTAACAAAATGAAAGTAAACCCTTCGAAGTGCGCAGCGGTTTACTTCACCAAACAGACAAACATTGAATAAAAGACTGAAAATCATGGGTAAAGAATTGGAATGGAAGAAAGAGACTACCTGGGTATCACATTAGATTCGAAACTCCTCTTCCGAAACCACATCATCGACAGGAGGAGACAGGGTGTAGCCATAATACAACAACTTTTCCCAGTACTCCACAGTACAGAATTATCGGTACTAACCAAACTACGAATATACAAAAATGTGATCTGCCCTTTCATCCTCTATGTGGGGAACAGCAGCAAACCACAACATCCTCCACCAACAGAGAATTCAGAACAGATGTTTTAGGGCTATCCTCCGTGCATCCAGATACACGTCGACAGATTACATCCAAAACGAAACAAATATTGAAACCAACCATAAAGAAATATTCAAACAAACTGAGAAGTTCTACGAACGACTCGAAAAATTCAGAGAAATCGACGAGAGGTTTCATACCCTTGGCACACACACACACTAAGCTCTTTGCGGAGAGGTGCCAAGACTGGTTTCCATGCCTCACTAAGACATATCCCAGTATCTCTGTTGAACGTATCGGCCAATCGAATTTCAGTCGCTTCTTGGACTATTGAATCCCAAAAATATGAGGTCCTAGCCAATATCGTAACGTTGTTGAAGTCTAACCTATGGCCATGGTCGTACATGTCCTCGGCGATCTCTAACTTGCTGTATTGTCATAGGCGGAGATAGTGTTTGTGTTCTTCACACCAGTTTCATACAGTGTGGATAGTTTGTCCGATGTAACTCTTTCCACAACCGCACGGGATGTTATAAAATCCGGGAACTCTGAGGTCAAAATCATCCTTAACTGAGAGGAAGTAGTCCCGTATTTCAACTGGTGGTGAGTAGAAACATTTTATTTAGAACGCTACTATATTGGCTAGGACCTCATATTTTTGGGATTCAGAAGTCAAAGAAGCGACTGAAATGCAATGGGCCGATACGTTCAACAGAGATAGTGGGCTATGTATTAGTGAGGCATGGAAACCAACCTTGGCACCTCTCCGCAGAGAGCCCGGCGGTACACCCGTAAAGACTTCATTGCAAGCATATGCGGGGAAAGTCCCCGTGCATACACAATGAGTACTATTTGATTCTTAAGATTTTGTTTTGAAAAAACAGAACTGATTGACTGACTGGCAAAATGTTTTTTTCTGTTAAGTCTCAGTGTGATTTACTACTTTTATTTAAGTGTCTTACACACAAATAGTAACTAATGTGAGGAACTGCTTAGTGGATACATAGATTGATTTGCTGTTAGGAATGTAAAGTGACTAAAGACTGAACACTCGCCATATTGGTTTATTTATTTAACTTTTAGAATTTGATTTAAAAAAAAAAAGTAAAAGCACAAACTCACTTTAAGAGTATTGTTACAATTTGTTAGCTAATATGTTTTTAACTGCCGATTTTTATTGTTTATTATTAAAATAGCTTTATGATTCAATTAAACAGACGTTTATTATTTAGTTAAATAACACTTTAAAAACTAATGAGGATACTGCGCCATTGCCGCAAACGTCCTGCCAGAATGAAAATAGTGCGGGATTGAAGTCGTGATGACCTGGTGACGGTGTTTTTAATGGCTGTGCAATGCCCCACTATCGTAGCCACCTGTACCCAACCTGGTAATTCTATCGATGGTAGGGTGTTGCAATGAGGAAGTTAGCTTTCCAGAATCAATAAAGGGGATAATTTAAAATTTTTAACACGGTAAATAATTGATGAGAAGCATAAACTTGATAATAAACGACGTTTAAATTCAAGGTTTTACCGGTATTGTAGAAACACGTAAAAACTGAAGGTAGAAAAACTAAATCGTATAGAAAACATTGCGAACATTTTAACTGCATTTTGAAGTAGTATTCGTAAAGTCTAAAGATTTGATCAGTACCGGATTAACCACGTAGCAGGAGGTAGCAAATGCTACGGGCCTCGCGCCTCCTGGGGGGCCTCGCGCCTCCTGGGGGTCCTCGCGCCTCCTAGGGGGCCCCCCGTCTAGACTAGATGGGTGACCTTTTTTTTTTAAGTACTACAGTTTTCCTCCGGACGGCAAAAATCAAGGGCCTCTTTTTCACACTTGTTACGGGCCCCGCTGTCTTAATCCGGCCCTGGATTTGATTAAAGACCTTAGAGTCTATTTGCCATGTGGTTGGGATGATGCAATCTGTAACGAGCCTCGCACAAGAACAATAGATTTTGGGAGTGAACCAATGAAAAGACACCTATTTAAATAGATGAACTAAATTTAACTACGTCAATATGTTGTCAACACCTAGCAACATTTCCTAACGAAAAATAGAACCTGTCAATGATCCCCAAGTATGTTTTTTTAGAGGGACAAAGAAAATAACACGTAAAATAAATAAAAAGTCGGAAATGTGATTAAATGACAACCAAAATTAAATGGAATAATTGACACGTAACAGTTTGGAGCTTAAATTCGGATGAAAGGGTGACAATCGGGATTTTGGTGTCGAAGCTCATAAGTGACATCACTAACATCAAAATAACATCAGAAAATAGAGCATTAAATTCAATGAACACCGATATAAATTTTATTTAAAACTATAATCAGATAAGTGAGAAAAAACAAATAGAAAGAATTTTGTAAAACAGATTCGAGATGCCGTAAATGTTATTTATTACAACACCTAAAAAAAACTTTTACACAAAATTAAATTGGGATGAAAATCGACACTGCTCATACAGATAATTCTATGAGGAAATAAAAATCATTACAGACACATAACTAAAATGGTCATCCATCACACTTCAGGAAAATAACGGCTAAACAAAGCAATTTAGGAATAAAATTGTCATAACATAAAGTTATTAGAATAACCTATTCTTCAAAAAGGGAGAGTTTCGGGAAGATTTGAATTGAAATAGGGATTAAGATTTGGAAGATTGTTGCGTTCCCACAGGAGGGTGGTAGAAACAGGCGGCCATCGTGGATTCTTTACCACAGTTTGTCAGGAAGTAACCTCCACGCTAGTCGATGTGTCAGTCGCGCAATAGTTGGACTTGTACATTTTTAAACCTGTAACTTTGAAGTTAGAAATAATTCGGCTGAGTGGAACTTAGAAATTTTCCGGCTCGTTGACTTACGCGACGAATTTAATAAATATTAAGATGAGCTGAACCTTGGTATAGATTTTACTGCAGTTTGTGGACTTCGTGAAATTATTTAGGAGTGAATGCGGAATGTGTTTTGAATATCTGCAGTCTTCAGTCAAGGATTTCGAATGTCCGATGCAATATTAGGATTAACAATATATTATCTGATAACAATTTCGATTCTGAACTTTTGATGAATATATGGAATAATTTTCAACAGAGGCTTTTTATTTTTGATATATAACCTCAAACCGTTATCTGTGCAAGTATACTAACAGTTTTGGGACAGTTTTACGAACTAAGCATCATGCAGCATCATATAATCATATTGCAGCTCACGGTTACAGTTATGAAAAGTGTTGCTACCTCAAGGTACAGTACATCATATCATTACAGTGCCTACCATTTCACATGGAATTCGAACCACGGAAACGTTGTACTCACCTGTGCCAGAGGTGAAGGTTGGGTTGGGGACCTATAAAAATCCCCGCCGAGACACGGATACGAACCGGGGACGCTTTAACAACTGAGCCAATAGTGTAATCATGGTTCCACTTTAATGTATCGAAAGACTGATCCAAATAATTACCCTTGCAGTCTTAGCTTTTTTCTCCATGAAAATATTGACACACGTTAGTTTTTGTATTTGCTAAAGTATCATATTTTTTAAAATCAATGATTTAGGTATATTTGGGAAATCATAGAAACCATAAAGATCGATATACTTTTTCTTGTAAACTTTTCAAGCTATGGATCACTGCAAATATTGAAATAATTTTTGGATCAGTACTTTCTGAAATAATTTCATTAATTTTTTTTGCTGTCGTTTTTCGTTTAATGCTTGCACAAATCGTGGAATATGTAAGAAAATTAAGATATTTAGAGAGCCAGAGGTTTGACGGCTTTCATATGATACCCACGAAGATTATCTTGAGAAAAGTTTTGCTTCAGTCATCAAATAGACACCGCGTATAATTATTTCCACCCTTTATGAGTTTGACATATTACATTCATTTTGGAATTAGTAAGAACCGGAGTAAAAATAAATTCGGGTGGTCTTGCGACCTGGCGACAGAGCTTCCGTCACGCCTGCATCTTCAATTGAACGTGAAACGTCCTAACATGGCCCATATGATCAACCACAGCTCCTGGCACCACCGGAATTTGAAGCTGGGACGCCGAATTTCGCAAGTAAGCATCTTAAAAAAACTAAAGTAGTGCGTAATTAAAGTTTTTTTAGTCAAATGGATTAGCCCTATAAGTTACGAGGGTGTGATAGACGGGCGGACTGATAAAGGAACGAATCCATAAGCCTCCCTATACACACGACTGTTTAGGACTTACGATAAAAAGACATACGTGCATATTCCTTTAGTCGCGTGAAGAAGTGCACGAGACATTTCATTTAGGACAGGGCCGGATTAAAACAGCGCGGGGCCCATAGCAAATGTGAAAAAGGGGCCCTTGTTTTTCGCCGGCTGGGTCAGTAGTAGACCTAAAAAAAAGACGTCCATCTGGCCTGACAGGGAGGCTCCCGAGAGTCCTAGGCGCAGTGGGGTCCCCCTAGAAGGCGCGGGGCTCCCCTGGAAGGCGCTAGGCTCCCCCAGAAGGTACGGGGCACGTAGCATTTGCTAGCTCCTGCTACGTGGCTAATCCGGTACTGATTCTGGGCTGCCCCTGCATTCGACGGCAATCGGACGCAGAAAATGGCGTCGTATGAAATCAGTGGTCTACGTGGCCAAATGCAAACTTTCACACGCAACGTGTTTTTGCCATAAGACAGCAGCTTAATATATTGACAGTGAAGTAATAATTTGTTTGGTTGAAGCTGGACTTGTGTTGTCGGATAAAAAATATCAATATCTTCATGGATAGGACTGCGACAAGCAATGTAGGCATGAAATTTGTCTGAAACCCAAGTCAGATATAGTTTAAAAAATTAACACAATGATTAAAATCGCCAAATTTAAATTGGGATTTTATTTTGTATCTTAATGCCCGTATGTAGTTCGTCAAGGAAGCTACTGACAAGCGAAAATAATTTTAAAATATATTTTAATCATTTCGTAGCGCTTCAAAATGCTGTACAATAATCCGAATTTATGTGAGGCACGAAAAAGAGGTGGATACTTTTTCGCTTCCTGAATTAACCATAATGCAATAATTTTCAGTTTATTCATTGCAAAAAAAAAAAAAAGAACTGTGATCTTAATGAGTTCAAGACGAGTACTGAAACACAATCGACGGTAAACAACCGTTCGCACAAAAACGTCGTGGCTTCTCTTTTTCCTTAAGAGAGTACAGAGTCCTAAATAGTACATTGCTTAGTAATGTTCCGTGATGATTCTATCTATAATGTTGATCAATTTCTCTACGATATACTGAATGTTCCATGAAGTATTCGAGCAAGACCGTAGTCGGTAACAATCTTTCATTTACTCGCAAATTTCTTCCGTGTTAACAACAAACCTACACTGCCTATCTATTACACTTATGAGAAATTTATAGAGTAAATCGTCGCTGTTATGGTATTGTTATCAAAGCGGCTTACCGACTATGATATAAAAAGTGTACAAAGAAAGAACAAGATGACTTATATCATACGGCGATTAGGAAACTAGTTTTCAGAATACGTGGCTACTTTTTGTAGAAAGCTGACATACAAAAACCACTTTTTTTTAACTTCTTGAAAGTTTTGTTTTTGTTTTTGGCTTGATAACAGAGAACCAGAGATGTATACGTAATGAGTGATACGTCTCAGGCTGCTGAACAACTTGGCCATCATCATCATCATCATTAGATGTTTCCGCTTTTACGGGTCATCCTGCCCATCCTCTTCCAAGTCTGGTGGTCTTTCCACGGTTTTTCCTCTATCACTTTACTCCAAACAACTCCCTTAGCCTCTATATCTTTCTCCACTTGGTCCATCCATCTTGCCCGAGGTTTCCAACTGGTCTCCTTTCCACGGTTTTTCCTCTATCACTTTACTCCAAACAACTCCCTTAGCCTCTATATCTTTCTCCACTTGGTCCATCCATCTTGCCCGAGGTTTCCAACTGGTCTCCTTCCCACTGTTCAGCAGTGCTACTTTCGGCATCCTCTCCTCCTCCATCTTCATCACATGTCCCAACCACTGCAGTCTTTTCCTCCTTAACATCTCTTCTAATGCTTCCATTTGTAGTCTCTCCCTGATGTTTTCATTTCTAATTTTGTCTTTCCTCGTGACATTCTCCATCCCACTCAGAAACCTCATCTCTGCCGCCTGCAACTAAGTCAGTATGGGCTGGTAATATACTTTATAGGGCAGAATTTTGGCATCCTTCCCTACATTCCACCTCCAGATTACATCCTTTATCTGCTGATACAAATGTCCGCTCTTCCTTACTCTCTGGCTTATTTCTTCCTCCATCTTTCCATTGATAGTTACCTTGCTTCCCAGATACACAAATGATTTTACCCATTCCAATTTCTTGTCGTCGAGTAACACATTCTTCGAAAGGCCAGTGTTTCTTGTTATCTTCATTATTTTTGTCTTTTCCGCACTAATCTCCAGGCCATGTTTACCCATTGCAGTCCACCATTTCTGTAATTCTCTTACCAGTCTTACTGTCTACGCGTACGCAATTCGACACTTCTCATAGATGTTCTTTATTAATTCCACAATCCCTTCATCTATTCCCTCTTTTTTAAAGTTAGCCATATGCTTTCCCTCAGTACTTTGTCATAGGCCTTTCTAATGTCAATGAAAGCTATTATTGTGTCTTTGCCATATTCCCACCTTTTCTCTATGATTTGCCAGAGTATGAAAATTGTGTCCACTGTAGATCTTCCTTGCCTGAAACCAAACTGCTCCTCTCTAGCTGTATTCTCTAGCCTTTCCTTGATTTTATTTAGAGTAATTTTTTCATATATTACCAGGCCACGGCTCAGCAATGTAATACCCCTGTATTTCTCGCATTTCGTTTTACTCCCTTTTTTATGAATAGGCAATATGACTCCCTTCCTCCAATCCTCTGGTATTTTCCTTTCTTTCCAGACTCTCTGTACGACTCTATACTACCATTCCATTCTCATTGCTCCTGCTGCTTTAACCATTTCTGCTGTCAGTTCATTTAGTCCTGGCGATTCCCCATTTGGCATTTCTTTCACTGCCAATTCTAATTCCAGCGTGCTAAATTCTTCTGTTTCCCTTCCTAAGTGGTTGTTACACTATCATTTTCTTTGGTTGTTTCATGGTTTCGTTCTGTTCCTTCCAACAGGTTTTTGAAGTACTCTTTCCATGTACTCAGTACCTCTTCCTCTTTCCATTGCACTTCACCTGATCTTATTTCCTTTGTATCTTGTCTTCAATTTATCTGTGAATTCCTCGCAAGATGTTACCTTTGGTATTTTTATCATTTTATCTGAGGTTTTTGCTAACATTTTCCATCTTGCTCTTTTGTCTTTAGTTCTGTCTTGAATCCACTCTCTACATGCCCTGTTCTTTCTTTTAACAGCTTCTGCAATATGTTCATTCCACCATGGTGTTTCATTCTCCTTCCTCTTACTTTATGTTCTTCCACATGTCCTTTCTGCTGCATTTACTAATGTTGCTCTAAATCTTCTCCATTCTTCTTCTGCTGTTCTTGTTGCATCCTTGGGCAAGTTGATCTTCACTTCTTCCTGAAATGTTTCCTTTGCGTCACTATCGGCCAGCTTCCAACGCCTGATCCTCTGGATCCTTTGGCTTACAGCTTTGTCCAGACTGAGTTTCTTAAAGTCTGCTACAACCAACCGATGATCTCCTTCTAGGTTCAGACTTGGTATGACTTTTACATCCTTTAATTTTGGGTGGAGACGTTTGATGAACAGCATGTAGTCTATTAAGCTTCTACTCTGACCAGGTAAACTTGTAACTATCTCTTTTTTCATGCCAGGTGTTGCCAACAACTAATAATTTCCGTAGGCAAAAATCTAGAAGATTTTCTCCCTCTTTATTCCTTGGCTCTACGCCATGGCTTCCTATAATATCTTCATTCCCTGTTCTGTCTTTACCTACTTTGGCTTTTAAGTCTCCTATTATGATAACCTTTACTGCCCTGATTTCCCCTTCTAGGTCTTCTTTCTCTTCTTCTGCGCACCCAACTTGGGGAAGATACGCTTAGATGATATCTACGTACTACCTCTCCATTTACCGCAATTGACAGTTTCAATATTCTTCCATTGCTGTAGCTAACATTTGTGACTTTTCCTGCCAGTCTGTTATTTAGAACTATTGCTACCCCATTACGTCCCTTGTCTACCTATCCCGACCACCATAGTGTGTACCCTTTTCCTATTTCCTTACTTCCATGTCCTTTCCATTTTGTTTCACTTAATCCTAACATGCTTATGTTCCTCTCTTCCATTACACTGATAACTTCCTGTTTCTTTCCTTTTAGTGATAATACGTATATTGATTGTTCCAACTCGTAGTCCAGTCCATCCTTTCCGTGCTGTGCTTAGTTTTGAAAGCATACTTCATTCACTACCGGCTTTTTTTTTATTATTTTTTTATTTTTTATTTATTGACATTCGGTTATGTAACCATACAGCCATCACTTGTAACATGATTCATTATCGTTAGCTAATAACATGTTTGATTATACTCATTGCTATATTGCATCTGTTAATTATCGTTATACTTATGCTACTTACAATTTTGATTATATTGGTCACAATTTTAAATAGAACTTATCTAAACGTAATTAAATTCTTTTAGATATAAAGCCGAATCACTGTAGCAGTTGATACAATTCGTTTTGAAGTCATTTTGCAGGTATACGTGAGGCAATACCGACATTGGTATTAATGAGTCTAAATTATTATTTTCTTTTGTTCACGTTCGGTTATATGACTACCGGCTTGGTAGGCCTGTCGTAGCTTCACATTTTTCAGGCTGGACTTGGCCGACGGTCAACGCTGACCGTTGGTTGCGAAAATGCATTCAGTGCTACGCTGACGGCGAACTGCGACGCGTCTGTACAGTTCACATGAAAAATGAGTCCTTTTGCTGTAAATGCTCTAATACGTGCACGCTATTTTTTGCGGAAACGACGGAATAGAAGGCGGCGAAGATATCATGTACACCCAATACTTGTAGAACGGTTACTTGAAGGCGAATTCTGTAAACTATTTTCGAGATTGCAAGAAGACGAGGAAAAGTTTTTTGATCATTTCAAGATGCCAATCAGAAGATAATTGTATTTTTTAATTAAATCGTATTTTACAACAATAATGATGTTTTATTTACTTACCTATATCCTTTTTCTCACTGTCAGACTTATCGTCGAAATCCGGAATTAATTCTTTACAAACTTCTTGCCAAGCACTTATTCTATCATCACGGTCTTTATAAAATTCATGCGATAAATCCCATATTGCCGGACGAAGCCGCACTTCTGTAATAAGACGCTCTGTATCAATATAGTGTACGTACGCGCGTTCGGTCGGTCGCTCCGTCAGCGAAGCACTGAACGCAACAATACAATCTCACAGCTCGTCCGTCGACCGACGTACGCGCGTACCGTCAGTGTAGCTGTGTGCGCGTTCATAGACTTACATAGCTGACCGTCGGTCGAGCACTGTTTCCAGCCTCAGGGTTCCTGTCGGGACTTCACAGCTACCGTATCAGTCCCGAGGCACACTAGGTCCCCACTGTACCTCACCCCCACAGGCAGTCTCCTACTTCATGCCGTTGCCCGTGTCCCACCACGTGGAGGAAGGGTTGGACTTGTGGGCGAAATTTAAACAGTGAAGCAGTGGAGACAGGTCTATGGCCGGCATTACACTGTAAAAGATCTTTGTCAAAGAACTTTGATAAAAGATATTTTATAAAATATTTTACAGTGTAATGGGGCATATTTTATAAAAGATTTCTTTTATAAAATGTAAGACGTTGGCATTACATTTTATAAAAGATTTCGCCACCCTGCAAACGTAAACAAAGAAAATGGCGCAAGAGACTTTACCAAAGTTGGTTATGACTGCGGAATCCATAAAAATCTTTATTTCTGAATATGAACAGAAGGAAATGTTGTAAAGTCAGCAACATGTAGACTATAAGATTAGGAATAAAAAGGTGAACACTTACGTGAAGTTAATTAGTGCTATGATAGAAGGCTGTACTGTCGAAGACGTAAAAAAGAAAGTTAATGTGTTAAGAAGCTAGTATTTGACAGGTTTCTGGAATAATAGCAGACGAAATGCATAGACTAATGCTTGTGCTATATTGCAGAATGGTGTAGATCCGCCACCAGCAATCGAGTACAACCCATTGCACATACACCGTAAAAATAAACACCCAATAGTATATATGGGGAAATAATTCTGATTTAGAAATTTATGAAAATATTGTGGTAAGAATTAATCGGACCTATACTTCAGCATAGACCATAATTTTTATAATTTGTCATGTCCTCACATTGCAGCTATTTCATTAAACTTTGATGAGCTCCTATCATATCGAGTCTCGTAATCCACGATCTAACTTAAGATGTTTACTTCTCTTCTTTATCTTCAGTAAAATACATATTGTGACAGCTGCACTAACTGCGTCTGCAAAAGCTTACAAGTTTACTTCATTAATTTCAAAGAACTATGACGAAAAATTTTATATAGTGTAATGGGACTGAAAAATATCATAAAATATCTTTGATAAAATAAATATGATAAAATGTTTTTTTTTTTTTAAAGATCTTGGACAAAAATCTTTTACGGTGTAATGCCGCCCTATCAGTGGTGTGCTGATCCACACGGTAACACAATTATGAAAGTTCAACCAGTTAGTCTTGCCAAGGAAACAGCCAGCGCTCGTTGGAATGAATTGTGTCAGCTAAGTATAAAATGAAGCAGGCAGATATTAGTTTACGGACTCGGGGCTAACTTTCTGAGTTAAGTAAAAGACTCTTTAACGCCAAACTTCATTACGGTACAAAGTCCTTAACGACTTCTGCCGTTCATCAAACTACAGCATAAAGCTACACGCCTTCCCCTTTGATGGTATAAGCTGTAAAATTATTTTCTCTATGTTTATGAAAGTTAGGGCTTGCGTTGTTGCTGCGCCTTAATTACCGAAGGAAAGTTGGGTATTTATTTACAAGGCTATTATTATGTTGAACACAAGTGTTGGCCTGTTATTGAAACCAAAAGATTACCAGAGTGAAAAAATATGCAGCTCACGAGCGTGATGGAGGAGCGGTAGCGCTCGGGTCTGGTGTTTTGGTAGGACGTGGGTTCCAATCCCTGTCCGGCCATCTAGCTTACGGTTTTCTGCTGTTTTCCAAAATCACTCCAGGTGAATGTCAGGATGACTCCTTCAAAATGTCATGACAGATTTCCTTTCCGAAACTGTCCTCAACACTGTCCCGACTCTAATGACCTTGACATCGCTGGAGCGTCTAGCCTGAAGGGGGAAAACCCCACACCTAAATCGCCACGCAATAGCAGGATAATATTTAGATTAAATAGCTAAGTCGCTATTAAATTCAAAAGTTGGAGGTACATCGATTGAGACATTTACTAAAAACAATAATTTCATATGTTATTTAAGATCTGGTGACATAGTTTAAATTAGTTGGCTTTGGTAGAGGTGGTTTGCGTAGACATTTATCCATCCGCTAGTAATATAATAGTAGTAGTTACACAAAGAGACGCGATTCTACGCACAGGCAGGTGCGGTCTTCCCGTTACTCGAGGAGCCAGCTAATGGATCTGCTACGTAGTTGCAGCCCGCTCAGTTTTCTTGTTTGTGGCAGCTCGTACCTCCACAACACCTGCCAAGTTCCCCCTTGATACCACGTAGGTCAATGGCTCTTCTCATCCACACCGTAACACAATCGTCCCTCAGTATTAGATTTACTCGCCTACCTGTTCTTTCACAAAGAAAGAAAGAAAATACTCTTTACAATTTATTTATGGGAACCTCCCGACATGTTTTAATCATAACCAGGTAGCTAAGTAGTTAAGGCGCTTGTTTTCAAACCTGCGCTCCTCGGATCCCCGGTTCAGATCCCGGTCAGTCATATGAGCTACGCCAGGACGCTCCGTGGTTCGGATTCCACGTTAAACTGTAGGTCTCTGAGGAAAGGAACTGGCCGTCCTACCTCTGACACAATGGCTTAGTACGCCTCCGTCGGGAGGATCCAACCAACCTTCGGGTTGTGGACTCAGCTTAACAGAGTTTAAGCACCAAATGTACACAGCACTAAATTAACAGCCCCTGTGCAATGCAAACATCGAAAGGATACCGGCAGACTGATTGATATGGACGTATCATACCGAACCGCAAACGCCGTAATTCCTGCTGGAAGTCACCCGAGTGTTAAAAAGTGAGCACACTGTAAACAGGGAGATTTTGGGTTCAAATCGCGGCCTTAGAGTATCATCCACTCAGGAAAAAGCTTCTGAATTGTTTTCCCTGGTTATCTAGATGAAAGTTGGACAGTCAACTAATTATTCTTGAAAATCTATCAAGGTACGCAAATAACGCGGAACCACATTTACCAGAAGCTTGCTCCCCTTCCTGGTAGTCGACAGGACACTAACGGAAAATACAGTTGAAAATTACAGAGCGAAAGTACGCAGTGTCAACACCACTGGCAGACGGTCTAAACACATACAGCGAAAATCGTCACAGCGAACAATTCAGCTGCTTCACATGTTCGTTTAGATTACTGCACACATTCCCTGCATTCATTTTCACCGCAACTTTTTCTTTTATGCACTGTATAACTCCTCTGTAACCGAGCCTGGTGGCTGAACAGTTCTGGAGGGCGCGTGTTCGATCCCTGATGTTCCATGGTTTCCTGATATCACTCCAAAATAAACTGGGATGGTTCATTCAATTATCACGTTCGAGAAAAATTTAAATGTACTATCCGTTACTGTTTTCACAGACAAAGGTATGTTTAGTTTTGTTTAAATCTTTACTTTGATTTTGAAATACCAAAAAAGTTTTTTAAAAATCTGTTAACAAAACGAGATTTTAGGTATTCTCCGCTTGTTAATAGTTTTCCGTCTTATCAATCTGCTGACCCATTACGAAGCTTTCAATATTAACTTTATTGTCAGACCAATTATGAAATACGGAACTTGATTATTCCGACATTTTTCAGAAGTTCCCCAACTGCTCTCTGCAACAAACTGGATATTTAATCGCACCTTTTGTCCTCATGTCTCTCTCCACATTTCACTTCTTGTTGTATGCCAGTGCTTTTCAATGTATATTAGATATATTCGGAAGCCATCTGAGTTCGAGATAAATACGAAACATTAAAGCCATCAAACTTTTGGGTCAAGATTTTTATCTGTTGTGTCCAATGTAGCACGACACCAGAAGTGGTCGGAGAAAAATAGCGGTAAATAGCGTCCAACCGGATCAGTCAGCAGCGGAGTTGGGAGGAGTGACGTCACACAGCAGCGGAGGAGGTGAGAGCCCGAGAGGACGCAGCAGCGAGAACAGCCGTCGCGCCTACTTGTAAGGGCAAACGTCAGAGGGTGCTCGGAAGAGTCGCGAGTGAGTGTGTCTGAAGCTATATAATTAATTGCTTAGTCTTTTTATCGTGAGAAGGATTCCTTGGATGAATTTCTCTATAATTGTGATACAACTTTCAGTCTAGTAGATATGGGACATCTAGCTGAAGTTTATAAAAACGCGAGTCAGAGGTGTAGAGAGACGAAAAGTTATGGTCTGATAGAATATAAGAACGATATTGATTGAGAATTATAGACCGAAGAGATTGTTGGATCACTATACAACCAGTATGTTCGCGAGTCGTCAAAGAATGGGAGAATCGGTCGCGGACTGGGCAAGCAAACCAGATGGACTTCATGAGTTTAGAGAATCTACGAATGGGGTGGTTTTACGGGGGCTTTAAAATTAATTTACACTTCGGCTCACGCTGTGTTTGTGTAAGGGTTAGTTGATGGCAGAGAGAGTGGAGGTGAGATAACACTGCCGGAAGCAATAGAGCTCTCACTGGCAGAAGAGGCAGTGATAGTATCGGCGAGTGAAACGAGCTTATCAAGACGGCGTGTGGAAGTGAGCTCAGGAGGAACGTATGGATTATGGATCATCGTGGGAATGCAGAGAATACGACGGCGCTGCCATTCCATTTGTGTGACAGACAATGACAACAGGTGTCAGTGATACGGGAAGTCACAGCGACACGGAAGGCAAACGAAGATCAGGGAAGACCAAGAGAAGAAAGGAAATGGAGCAGAAGAGCGAAGTGGAAGAGGTGGACTCGGAAGAAATAAAGAGAGTAGTATGAAAAGGAAATCATACGATAGACACAAAGGTGTAAGGGATAATCTTGAGTTGCCGGGGCAGTTTAATAAGTTTATGGAAGCACAGAGAATCACGTGCCGATTTTGTTTCCAATATTTAACATGGCACTGCATGTACAATTGTATATTGGTAATTTTAGAGTAATAGTTTACTGATAATTTGATAACTTTTATGTAGGAACATTTAACATTCTTCTTCTTCTTCTCATGTCGATGACAGCATCAGATATGTGGTAGTTTTTCCGTCAATGCGATGGCTTTGTCAGTAGCTGATTGGAGGTCAAATTGGGATATATTCATTCCAATCTTTGGAAAAAAAAAAAAAAAGGACAAGACAGCAGATGTACCGTACCATGGTTTCTCTCTCCCCGCACGAACATGTGGTATGTTGCTGTTGTCCCAGGTATCCCCCACTGGCAAGAGCATCTTTGCAGTGGCCAATTCCAACCCAAAGCCTGTTTAACGACTTCCATATGGGCCATGGCTGTTCAGACCCAGTTGGTAGACCCTCTTTTGGCTTGATCCACTTTTCTCATGTTGCACTCTCCTCTCCCAAGCCAGTATTCTTTCATTGCTTGGAGCTCCAGTTGGTGGCTTTGAAGTTCGCATGAAGCTCGAACGGGACTATAGTCTCGATGGCGCTGGTGTATAGCCATGTAGGGGGTGTCGGACGTCTTCATTCAATCTAAGCATTGCCACGCTGGTGGCAAATTCCCGGCGTATATCTCCAGGGGCGATGCCAGCTAGTATCTCCACTTTGCTCACAGGCGATGGTCTGAGACAACCTGTGATGAGCCGGCATGTTCTGTGGAGCGCAACGTCTACTGTCTTAGCATGGCTGGATTTTTTCCACACATGACATGCATACTCTGCTGCGGAGTAGCATAATGCTAAGGCAGAGGTGCGGATGACGCTAGAGTTACCTCCCCAGCTAGATCCGGTCAACTTATTGTTGTATGATGATACTTTCGTCTTGACATAGCGACAGTGGCTTTTAAAAGTGAGACCTAATTAATGAGATGAGAGAGGATATGATTCGGCAGACATCTTGCTTGTTTGGTGGGACAGGTGGTTCAAATGGTTGGCGCCAAGGCGGTTGTGACGTCAGCAAACTATGGACAGCGAAAAGCATGGCAGATAGCTGGTAGACTTAAGGGTTATCGCTGCCCTGTCTATAGAAACTCCCACACACAGGTACTGTTTATAAATCTCTCAGGTTAAAATGCTAGATTTGGTACCTTGAGAGCCAACTAACACTAAGACCCCGTTTGTTTTGAACTGATAAGAGGGCCTTCTGGAACAGAGGGGGCTTCTTTCGATAGGCAACGGTTCAAGTGGCCGGGCCTGGCGTCGCCTAGGGCAGCACGTGGTGGCCAGCGAGACACTACAGCATAATGTGACGAGTGAGATACACGAGTAAACTGAACATTCATAGTCGCTAATTATTTAAGAGCACATTTTGCGAGTGTATAAGACTTTGTAAGTTTAATTGAGAAGTATCTTGAGTGATGTTTAATTGTGCTATAGTGTAAGATGAATTTTATAATAAATGTAAATTATTTCTAATGGACTGTTCTATAGTGTAACCTACTGATTTTATTGATACGGTCTATCTTTCCAATGATGTTAGACAATCATTTCTAATGAGTCCAATAAACAATTAATTAACAGGAAGAATTAAGGAGAAGCTGAGATAATGCAAGTTAAGAGGATTAACGGTGAAGGCAAGAGGGTAGAATATATTACAGATTTGGTGATCAAGACAGGACGAATGCGTTCACTTAGTAAGAAAATTAAGACATTCTGAAAGTTTTGAGAATCGAGACTTTAAATAAAATAAAACACTTTTTTTTAGGTAGTTATGCGCAGCTTATAATGTGTTCCTCTTGGAAGGAGGAGTATTGCCATGCGCAGAGATAGTAGAGTATGAGATTCTGATAAAGCGGAAGTGGTGGGCAGAATAATTAACGGGCGTCAGTACAGAGAAAGAAATTGGAATGTTAGTACAAGACGATACAATCGTACAAAGTCGATGGGGTTGGAATTCGCCGTCACTTTGATCCCTAGGAAGCGAGAGGCATCGGAAGTGGAAGGAACAGAGAGGGTACAGAGAAAATATACCAGTAGTTCTAAAGCGAAGACCTGAGTCATCTACAGATAATTATCTTAATTATGCAGCTAACCGAAAACAGACTACAGTTCGTATATGAGAAAGCCAGAATGTTACAAAAGGACAGAAAACAAGAAATGGTATGAAAACCGGGAGGAATTAGTGCCGGGCGATCGCGTTTATTTGAAGATTCTGCCTTAGGAGAGGAACATTCAAGAATCTATAACCTCCTTAAGGCGCATTCCCACGATCCCTTGTAACGAAGGCGAGACGAGACGGGACGGGACGAATACTCAACCACACGCCATGGGAATAGGGTCGTCTCTGCTAGCGGAGACGAGGCGCAGCTACCCACTCTGAGTCGGTAACATCACAGGCGTGTGTAGCGGTGCGCTGTTGCCATAGGTTTGCAGCAGCGGTGCGCACCCCTTCTGTTGCTGTGCCAAACGACACTAGGCAACGTGGTGTGGAGGTGGCGGCGAGGTAAGCTAGGACTAACCTGCAGCCCACGGTCGTCCTTACACTTCGGCTAATGAGGTCCCGTCCCGTCTCGCCTTCGTTACAAGGGATCGTGGGAACGCGCCTTTACAAAGAGCCGTTTCCCGACTTGCAACTTGCTGTAATCTTCTCGGGGAGTAATAATCCGGGAGAAATAGTATCCGGAATCACTCAAAAGGGAAAACGGTTCTTTTATTTTATATACTGCACACTAAAATTAGAGCAAGAAGACTAAAGTTTTATGAACATTTTTACAGAATGGACAACCGTTGGTTAGCTAAAAAAATATTCGACCACATTTCTAAATTGAAAAGCTCAGTAGGGTGGATAAAAGAAACAATAGGGCACTTGGAAATTCTTAAGATCACGGAAGAAATCATTAGCAACAAAGAAGAATTTAGAACAGGGTCTGCAAGATTTATCACACTTTTACAAAATATATTTATTTTATAATGGCCAAACTACTGAAAACCAATGGATTAAAAAAATCCATTATTTGTGCATCCATAATTTCAAAATTTATTTCATTTATATATCTTTTATATATCCTTTTTAGTTTTATATATTTCTTTAAAATATGCGTTTAGTATCATTATTATTATATTATCTATGTTTAAATGTAAGAATAATAGTAAACACAATAATAATAATAACTCATTTTGTTTAAATTTTTTACTAAAAAAAAAGTTTTTAGTGGGTCTAAATCTAATATGGGGATATACAATTTTATATGCGGCCCGCTGAATTATGATGCATTTGGCCCGCGATATCATTTGGATTGGTCACCCCTGCTTTAGAAGATCAGTCGTCGCTGCACAATTTCGGTCACTCCAACCAAGACGGCAACCCAAGAGTGTGACGTGAGATGAACAGAGGCAGGCCGTCATAATACGCATGAAAAGAAGAAAAAAAGGAATGGACTGTAGTCTTACGTTCGATGCGGGGTATAACTGACCAGTTTCAAATAAAAAGAAATTTAAAAAAAATCCTACTGGAAGGGAGCAAGCTGGTGCATGTCGTCATATTTGGTCGTTTCTTTCGATGTTCATCTTTAATAACTGTCAATCGATCAGCAGGTCAGATTTATTACAGCTGTGAGAGATAATAACAGACCGTTGTAACTTGTCGACAAGCACTGGCAACTCTGTGTTGTCGTAGAGCTGTCATCCACAAATCACTGCTGAAGTAGGGGTGGGTTTTGCCAAGCCCTCGCATTAGAACACTTCGTATTCCTTTCGCTTTGTTCACCTGATCGTTAGAGAACATAATTTTAATTTTCATGTTTTTCACTGCCACCTTATATACGAATTTCGCAAATTTTGTCTAAGATGCTAAACAAAACCAGTTTTTAGGACATTGAAATACAAGCAGTCATATTTTTTAAATTTTAATATGCGTTGTTCCCAAACGAATTATAAATACGAAATAGGAAAAAAAAGGCACATAAAAGACACATCATGAAGGAAAAACATGAAAGGAAATTTGGAAGCTTCAGATTGAAATTTATGTTTATTATCTGACAATGTTTGCGGATAAGTATGAAACTACTCACACAGACAACAAACAGGAAAAGATAATACGCAAGAGTATTCAGAGGATAGGATGAACAATTGCTCACTCACGCTAGTATATGGAATTACAACTTAAAGGACTATAGCATACACAACACATATATCATACTAAAAAAGTAAAATATAGTCAGAATAAGTTGTTTACAGCATGTAGCCATTCGATATTTGAATTTATATTGGCTGGCATTGTCATTTGAAAAGAATTTATAATATAAATTTATAAATTCGCTTTATACGATCAGTTTGAAAGCTTAAAAAACTTCGGACAGATTCTAGAACTGACATATTTGTCGTTACTTCCTGTTGTCTTTTTTAATGCTTTCAGTGGCAGGAGAATCAGTACCTCTCCCCCCAGGAGTGACATAACTATTTAATAACACATTTTCCCGAACAGACACGTAAGTATGAGGCTGGGCATAAAAACCATGAATCACACATCAAACAAAAAGAAGTATAGTTTGCCTTAATCATATTTAAATGATACAACAGATAATGTTGACATGTGAAACAGTGACAGTTATTTTTGTTTCCAGAGTCTTTTCGTATTGTTCTTTCTCTTTATGCACAGACAATCACTAATCACGTTAGACCAACCAGTCAGGCATAATTTATGAAGGGTGAGCATAAAAGAAATAACGGAGTTTTTATAAATAACAGTCACAATATGTAAAGTCAAAATCTTATTACTTAAAACCTTTATTGTTAATTTGAAAGCAATAAACTGCTTACATGACTCAAAATATATTTAATTTCAGTCACTGAAAATGGATTTTGTATATCATCATTTCCAAAACATTTCTCGTTCTTCTAGGGCTTATCGGCCATTTTGTACCCATACCATCTTTTTTTTATGGTTTCTGCTTCTGACGGCTGTTTCTAAGGAGTTTCCTCGTCATTAAGTTTCGTGTTTTCATTGCCAGAAAGTCTCACTTGATCTATCTAAACACTGCGTCTCGCCTTCCTATCATTTCTGTTCAAGGTGGTTTCGTGCTTATTTCAGTTTATTGTCAGTACTGCAGGGCACCTTTTTTTTCATTTTTACTATTTTTGTGATTTCCGCTTTTATAAGATGTTTTTAGTTTTTCTGTGGAGATACGACCAGTTTATTTTCTTCTGTTCGGTGTTTATTTATCTACTATAACCTCTCTCTTCTTTGGTTATATAACTCTTTAAGTTTTACTAGTCCTAGGTTTCTGTTTCATTTGAATATGCTTTAATTCCCGCACATCTTGTGTTTCTTCTCTGTTGCTTGATTATGTTATTGAATTTCTGGCTGCATTTCCTGACTGTCAGACAGTGCTGAGAGTTAATACTTGCTCCTGTTTGTGTTTCATAGACAACAACTTTAAGTCTGGTTATGACGTAACCTAGCTAGTGCCTTCCTGAAATCCAATTGAAAGCCAATGTCTTCGCTCATTTACGAGGGTTGTTTTTTAAGAACCGTTCGTGCGTATAGTCCCGTAGTTGGCGCGGACGCCGCAACAATCCACCGCGCCACTTGCCGTCATCCTTCCCGTTCACACTGATGCCAGTTGCAGCTCTGTAGCTGACTTGTACGCATCGCTGTGCTACTTTATAATGTTTACGATTATTGAATCACCCGCCGCGTGTGAGATACGGTCAGTGATACGTTTTTTGACCGCGATAAGCCTATCAGCTGCAGAAATTCATTGTCAGTTAACAGAAGTTTATGGCTTGAATGCAATGAGTGAAGGTAATGGGTTAGAGAGTTTAAAAATGGCCGTCAAAACGTCCATGACGAAGAACGCTCAGGCCGGCCCTCTGTGATCACTGATGATTTGGTGGCTGCAGTCGAAACAAAGATTCGTGAGGACAGAAGATTCACAATTTCCACTCTTTCTTTGGAATTTCCACAAGTTTCAAGATCGGTTTTGTACAAAATTGTGTCTGAAAACCTAAAGTTTAAGAAACTGGTTCTCGGTGGGTACCCACACTCCTCACAGAGGACCACAAAGGGAAGAGATTTGCCACTTCATTGGACTTTTTGATTCGTTACGAGGAAGAAGGGGATGACATGTTTAGTCAAATTGTCACTGGAGATGAAACATGGGTATCCCATATCACTCCCGAAAGCAAGCGAAAATCGATGGAATGGCGACACACAACCTCACCCGTCAAGGTCAAAGCCAAACAGACGCTGTCAAAGCGCAAGATTATGGCAACTGTGTTCTGGGACCGGCGCGGTGTTTTGCTAGTGGACTTTATGCCACGAGGAACGACAATCAACTCAGATGCCTACTGTGCAACTCTAAAGAAGCTCCGCAGAGCAATTCAAAACAAAAGGCGCGGCATGCTGACAAAAGGAGTTTTGCTCCTGCACGATAACGCTAGGCCTCACACCTCTCAAAAGACTCGGGATTTGATTGATTCTTTTGGCTGGGAAGTTTTGGACCATCCACCATACAGTCCCGACCTTGCTCCTAGCGATTTTCACCTTTTCCGTTACCTGAAACACCATCTTGGCGGGCAGCGCTTCAATGACGACGATGAAGTGAAAGCGGCCGTGAACTCTTGGCTGTCGGAGCAGGCGGCCGAATTCTTTGAAGAGGGAATTAAAAACTTAGTTTTACGGTATGACAAGTGCTTAAATAAACAAGGCAACTATGTAGAAAAATAGGTAAAACTGTGTAGAATCTGAAAATAAAAGTTTTTTTTACAAAAGTATTTGTATCTTTTTTTAAAAATAAAAACGGCCCTTACTTAAAAAACAACCCTCGTATTTCTACTCCGTCAATAATTCGTGAAATATTACCGCCATTTCATTCTTCCAGTACACATTTCAGAAGACCCATGACATCAGATTTTGCTACTAACACATAATCAGATCTTCGGTATTGGTTTCCACATTGTTTTCATCCATTGCTAACTTCGTAATTGTTAGTAAGTTGATAGAATGGGTGGTTATAATTCCGCATCCGTCGACCAGAAGGTTTGCGCGTCGAGCACTTGGGCGTATTCTATCAAGAAGCCCCCATTTTAAATTCACCTGCCTTTTTTTCTCTCCCTCGTTACAGACACTATGGATTACGTAGACATAAGCCACCTGTTGCACATGAAGCAAGCTGCACAGGTTGCTATTGTAAGGTGGAGGAGGCTTGACGCCCCAACATTTTTAGATTCAGATTTGGAGCGTTTATCCCAAGGGTGAAATGTCTGTGTTGAGTTACATGTTCTGTATGACATTTGGGGGGGGGGGGGGGGAAGAAGTGAATTGTAGTTGATGAGGCGTTTAGCATTCACCTAGGTGAAACCGCCGAACAGACTGCTTCCAGGACGGTGGATTGGCGGGTTTCGGGACTCGAGCCTCGCCTCCTTGCGCGCCTCGACCATTTGTGGCGGCGCGTAAACCCACATAACCACATCGACTGATAATCCACCTGCCTTATTCAGACCTAGTGTTTCACGTTAGAAGAACGTTCTACAAGTATTTTAAAGCCAGAATACGTTATGCGTAATACAGCCAACGTAATCTAATTTTACGATGTTATGTTTCCTCGGACACCCATTAGTTAATTAATTCAGAGGATTTCCTTTGTTTTCTGCCTTGATAATTTACAATATCCTGCTAACTATGCAACTTTACAACTATAAGGAACGTTCGAAAAGAAACGAGCCGGTGTCTGGAATGTGCAAAACGATGGCAGAATGGTAATACCGTTGCATCAGTAACAAAGAGGGTTTCCGACAAGACGGTGGAAGTCCACATGCCCGCCGAAAGAATGTCACGAGTGCAAGTCACGTGACTACAAAGCTAGTAGAAGCATGCGTCAGTTGTCCAGCCCTCATTCGCGTTGTAAGCACTGAAATGGAGGCGTCAAACGAGAAGCAAAGAGGTGTTGTTCGTTTTCTGACAGCGGAAGGAGTAAGGGGAACGGGCATTCATCGAAGAATGCCACAACTGTAGGGTGAACACTGCATGTCCCTTGCAAGGGTCAAGGCATGGCACAAGCGCTTCAGGGAAGGACGGGTGTCGTTAGCCGATGATGCACGGTCTGGAACACCACACCGCATTAGCGATGACATCGCCCAGCTGGTTAATGGACTCATTATCCAGGACCGCCGATTTACAGTGAAAGCGTAGCCGCTGAGGTCGGATTGAGCGTCGGAAGTGTTCACACCATCATTACAGAGAGACTGAACTGGTGCAAAGTGTGCGCCCAATGGGTGCCCCGCAGTCTTCAACCACAGCAGGGAGCATGTCGAATAACCCACTGTCTTGATCATCTGCAGCGCTATGCCAGCGAAGGAAATGAGTTCCTGGCACGAGTGGTGGCTGGAGATGAGTCTTGGTGTCATCACTTCGAACACGAATCGAAACGACAAAGTCTCCAGTGGAAGCATCGAGGGTCACCACCACCAATAAAATCCGAGGCCATCCACACAAGTGCAGGAAAGGTTATGCTGACGTTCTTCTTTGACCAATACGCCCCCCTTCCGATAGATTTCCTGCAGCACGGGACAATAGTGAATGCCCACCGTTACTAGCAAACCTCGACCATCCTTCGCCCAGCGATCAAATTAAAATGTCCAGGCAAGCTCACCCGTGAGTTCATTCTGCTCCACGACAATGCAAGGCCAACACAATCACGGTACACATGCAGAAATTCAAGTTGGAGGTTCTCCGTCACCCTCCATACAGTCAGGCCTCTCTTCTTGCGATTACGTCATTTTTGGTCCCCTAAAAAAGGCTCTGAGGGGCAAACGATTCACCTCGGACGACGACGTCAAGCAGTACGTGCGGAACTGGTTCACATCGCAGCCCCGGGAGACAGCCATTCACTGCCTTGTGTCGCAGTTGGACACATGCCTCAACAGACAGGGCCAATACTTCTGAAATACTGGTTTCTGTTCCCAGGCCTCCGGATCGTTACTTCCGAACCAGCCTTATACTAGGGTAAAAAATGTTGGGGGGTATTATTAACACCTGGTTAGTTTTCCCTTTCTTGTGAGGATCCTTCAGTCGATTGAGTCTTTAAGAAAATGGAGATTTTTTTTTTTTTTTGAATGGCTTCCTTGTAGACGTGGAGGTAGAGGAGATGGATACGCTGATACTGACGTAACAATGAATACAGATAATTATCCTAGATTGCAGAAACTACTTACCCTAGAATTTCATAATAAGATATGTTTTTAATTTTCAATTTACTTCTCACCAAATTCAAGTATGTTTATTGTATTTTCCAAATTCATGCGTGCAGATTGCTTCGTTTGTTTTTAGTGCGGCGACTTAATATTCTACAGACATTCATGTTCTACATATTTAGAAACAAATTTTAAAATTGTTTCTTCGTTCTAGCAAAACGACATTTTTGCGGCAACTAATGAACTCGACTAAAACAATAGGTTCAGACTTGTTTAGCCGATGAGCCAGTGGGTAGTGGCGCGTGGTGGGGGGGTGCTACTCGCCCGGTTTAATAGAACAAAACGGATCGACTCGACTAAACTACTCGACTAAATTTCATTGTTCACACACGTTTAGTTACTAAATCACTCGCCACTCGACTAAATTACTCGCCCAGTGCGAACGAGCCTTAAGTGACGGACGTGATGACTGTAGCCAGTGAGAAGGCGTGCGCACTGCGCATGCGCGCGGGCGAGCCCCGGCGCTTGGCGTCGCTCGGCGTCAGTCGGCGGCAGAGCGACGCGACCCAGGCAGCTGTCGGCGGAGCGGGTAAGGCGCTAACCACTCCACACACGGCCACGGGCACATGAGTAATCAAGAGATACAAAATTTGACTAAACCTACCTCTTCCGAAATATCCACGAATCCATGTGAACTTTTCGTAGAAAATCTTGTCAGCTATAAATATGCGTCTGTCAAGTATAGTCTAACGCAAGGGCAGTGTTGGAGCGATGCGGAGTATTCGTATCGCTGACGTTCCTGCCGACCTGAGGTCGTACAGTAGACGGTACAAGGGGGCCGCGATCAGCATTGTCGCTTCGGACGGCGGGGCAGCTGTAGTGCAAGGTACATTACTGGAACGCAATTTTCCAAGACTTTTTCTATACTACATAGTAACGCTACTTGCTGTGCAAGGAGACTTTTGTGGACTGACGTGAGACTGTTTTAACCATAGGTTTCAAAGTCAATTTTGCACAGGGCCGTATATTAAATTTAGAATTTGTAGGCGGACCAGATCTTAAAACTTCCGTAGAGGAATCGAGTGAAGTCTAAAGCTCTAAAAAACATGATTCTTCTTTCGATCACATTGCGATCGCGGGCCGTATCTTTGACATCACTGGTTTAAACTGACGGACAGCTGTCGTCTTCGCGGTCAGCTCTGCAGTATGTACACGGCCCGCCATGCTGCGTAAAGCGTTTTGTCTTAACTGGTGTTACTATGAAAGAGGGTCTACCTTCTCTTACCACAATGGCGCTGTGTAATAATGTAACAGCGTACAAAGAGTGACTGTAATCTGCTGTTTGACGCCTGTAAACTCACATTAACGGTACGTAATGGAGGTGAACACATTCTGCACCTGACTCTATCAGCCGCGTTGTCTGCCACTCTCTGAGGCATCGTGTTTCCTTACTTTAGGTGCCAAGGTTGGTACACCGTGTTTATAATGATGGATAGACGATTACTCGTACTGTTTAGCTAACCGACATGCGGCTTAGGGTGCGGACAGACGGAATGCTGAAAGATGACAAAAGACCATGTTGTACTGAACATTCTCAACCTTTTAGGGCATGTGCTTCCACCCTCCCCCCCTCCCCCCCCCACTCACTGGACGACTATTTGAGGTTACACCTCCCCGTCCCATAATACATATTTTAACTTTTTCGTTTAGATTAAAAACCAACTTAACATGTGTTTAATAAGGTTTTATTAAACGTATTAGTGAACAAATACACCAGTTTGATTATTTGTACTTTACATGTTAGCCCCCCCCCCATCAAAATTTCCAGGGTGTGCTCAGTATGTTGGGAACCCCTGGTCTGTTCCGACTGATAGATCTGAAAAGGCGAAAGCGAATATGTTATTTAAAGCGTCGATTAAGGGAGTCGTAAGTTCTGAAGGCAACAGTTACCTGCATTTAAGTCAACGAGCGTGGTGGGTGAGCTGTAATGCTCGGGCCCGTCAATCAATAGAACCTGGGTTCAAATACAAATTTTTGTTTTCCATGTTTTCCCGAAATCACTCCAGGAGAATGCTGAGATGGTTCCAGAAAAGGGCTTAATACCTTTCAGTTCCTTGTCGCCAAACCTCCCCCGCTTCTTTTGACCTAGACGTCGACAAGGTATAAAGCCTTCAGCAAAATAATCTAATGTAAGTCCTTCTTTTCCATCGAAATTCGCGATAAAGTGCGAACACCACGCCACTCTGGTTCCGACCTGTATAGAAGTCTGCAGCTCTCCGAAGAAGTAAAATCAACCACGACTGTGCGGAACAATGTCAAAAACGACGAGCACAGAAAAAAGTCAGAGGGGAATTGGTCGTCTCCATGAGAGCAAAAACGTGCACAAGAATTAAAGACATCATGCTGGGAGTTCCTCAACACTACAGATCATTCAACCTCAACCCGCCTCTAATGACCTCGACGTCGACGAGGCGTAAAGCCATTAGATAAAAAAAACCTCAAGAGGGAAAGTGTGGGAATTTATACGTCGCATATTAGTTGTTAGCGTGCAGCACTCTGTATCACATGTGTGTCTCTACCTATAAACAATGAGCGGTCTGGTGGCTGGCGTCTGAATGGACATCGAAAGGTCCCCAGTTCGAATCCCTAACTCGGCGGGGATCTTCACCTCTGGCACAACTTGCTGTGTAATGAGAAGTACGTTAGAACGTTTCCGTGATATGGATTCCATATCAAATTGTAGATGCCCTTTTCCCGGTACGATTACCGGGTTAGGGCATGCGCGGCAAATCGAAATTCCGCCAAACCGACGGCCGAACCACCCCTCGGTGTCTCCTGGCCAGTAGTGGCATTCGCGTTATTCAATTTATAATTTTACTGCGATGGAGCGCACGCTCTGGTGGCAATCACCATACCCATTTTTCTTCTTTCCTGTACCAGTCTACTTTTTCCCTCTACTAATTTCAACTTTAAATTCTTTTAGAGTTTTAGGTAAATTATTCATCATTTCTCTTGGTAATATATTCCAAACCCTTACCTACGAAATAGAATCTTCCCACACACTCGTGACTGAAATTGAGTGCCAGGTTGTGGTCACGGTCATCTTTTCCCTTCAATGAACTCTTAAATCTTCTACCAATATCCTTCCATGCCTCATCACCGATATACGCCTTGTACACTCCCAGGACTCTCCTCACCCTCCTCCTCTAATCCAATCAGTATTATTATCTTATTTGGTTCTCAGTGTATTCTGTACTTTCTTCAAATTATTAATTATATAAAGTGTAAAGAAAATTTACCAGTTTCCCGTTTCTAGTCTAAGCAGTTACACGAATTGAGCAACTAGTTATGGAAGTGTTGCCTTAATGAGGCGCAAGGGAGATGCTCCGTGTGTGTGACCTGTACAGCTTCCACCGTGCATGCAGCGAGGTCTGCTCTACTGCATATGTGGGAGGCGGAGATGTACGTTGGCTTTGTGCGCAATCAACACGTGACAGGTCTGCGATACTATCTGGCATTATGCAATAAACGACTGGGCTTTAGGGGACGCCTACCCCGCTGTTTCCAATTGTTTTTATCGCGCCTTGCATCCTGTATCGACTTGATTGGGAAATTTTAGACCTTATTAGCCAATGAAATGGCTTTCCCATAGGGTATTATTTTTTCATTATTTGCTCCATCACACTATGTAACACTACAGGTTGTCACCGTATTGACCCATAAACTTGTTCTAAACGAGGATTTGAATTGTTATTTTTCTGCGTAACTTTTAGTTTTTGAGGTAGAGAATGTGTAGCTGCTTAGCTGCTGAGTGAGAGGGTTGTTTAAACTGTTACTGCTTTTCCTGTGACCTAAGTCTTACCTCTAGCACTACGTATTCTCCATCCATCGAGGAGATCAGCATCTAACACAATGCGGATTTCAATGAAAATAATCACTTGCGTGATTTGTACACGTAAAAGAAGCTCCCCAGAACCAAGTATTAAGCCAGGTTTGCTGTTTCATATTATATTGAAATAGTCGCCTTTGTGGAGGAAAGTTTTGACTATAAGGGCCTATAAAATCGCCAAAAAATGTTGTTTTTTTTTTTTAGTGCGTGTGTTTGTAATTGTGCGGTGCATCAATTTATAAGAGCATTTGTTGGGCCAGTAGCTGTGTGGTTTACGATTGTGCGCTGTGTATTTACCTGGGGTTGCTGGGCACCGTCTACCACGCCGTACTGAGCTGCTGGCCAGTAGCTGTGTGGTTTACGATTGTGCGCTGTGTATTTACCTGGGGTTGCTGGGCACCGTCTACCACGCCGTACTGAGTTGCTGGCCAGTAGCTGTGTGGTTTACGATTGTGCGCTGTGTATTTACCTGGGGTTGCTGGGCACCGTCTACCACGCCGTACTGAGCTGCTGGCCAGTAGCTGTGTGGTTTACGATTGTGCGCTGTGTATTTACCTGGGGTTGCTGGGCACCGTCTACCACGCCGTACTGAGTTGCTGGCCAGTAGCTGTGTGGTTTACGATTGTGCGCTGTGTATTTACCTGGGGTTGCTGGGCACCGTCTACCACGCCGTACTGAGTTGCTGGCCAGTAGCTGTGTGGTTTACGATTGTGCGCTGTGTATTTACCTGGGGTTGCTGGGCACCGTCTACCACGCCGTACTGAGTTGCTGGCCAGTAGCTGTGTGGTTTACGATTGTGCGCTGTGTATTTACCTGGGGTTGCTGGGCACCGTCTACCACGCCGTACTGAGCTGCTGGCCAGTAGCTGTGTGGTTTACGATTGTGCGCTGTGTATTTACCTGGGGTTGCTGGGCACCGTCTACCACGCTGGGCGATGCATACGCCGTACTGAGCTGCTGGCCCGCCGCTTGTTGTCCGGCCGCATTTTTCGTCAGTATACAGTGTGTATCAAAAAGAATCATCCGATTTAAAAAAATTATAACTATTATGTTATTTGAGATACGTGCGTGAACAACTGTTGGAAAGAGCAAACTTTCGAGGTTTACATGGTTCCCGCTAGGTAGCAGCAGTGTGCGCCCACTTCAGTTCTAGTAAAAATGGCGTCGGGAGAACAGAAAGCGTTTTGTGTTCTACGTTTTGGGCAGTGTGGGTCAGTAACAACTGTCAGCGTGACTTTCGTACCAGGTATGGTGTGGATCCTCCTACAGCACAGAACATTAGACGATGGCATGAACAATTCCGAGAAACAGGTTGTTAGTGTAAAGGCAAATCGCCGGGCCGCCCCCTAGTGTCTGACGCAGATGTTGAACGCATCAGCCATACATTCACAAGGAGTCCGCAGAAATCCATTCGCCGTGCAGCTCGACAGTTCAACATGCGCCCGACGTCGGTCTGGCGTGTGTTGCGTCGACGTTTACACAAGAAACCATACAATATTCAACTACTGCAAGCTATTCGTGAACGTGAAAAACAACAACGTGTGGAGTTCTGTAATTTCGTTCTTGGCAAGACGGAAGGTGACAGTTTTCTTCCAAGCATTCCATTTAAATGTTAAGGTGAACCGTCATAATGTGAGAATATGGGGTACGGAAAAAATCACATGAAGTTGTACAACGTGAGAGGGACACTCAAAAATTTAATGTGTTCTGTGCAGTTTCACGGGAAAAGGGGGAAAGGGGAGCATATTGAATACCTATGAAAAAAAAAAAACTATTTTTGAGTTCCCCGTTCATGAAAAAATAAAATTAATTGTATATGTTTATTAGTTTCAGAAATATAGAAGTGCCAAATCGGATGATTCTTTATGATACACCCTGTACTTTAGCTCAAACATGATTTATGCGGAAATTACTTATTTGGAACGGTACGCTCTTAAAATGAGTTGTTCACTTATTTACAAATCTACGCTTTGAATGTGGTATCAGTATCACATTATGAAAGGAGACAAAAAATTAGTTACTAGTTCCATGCCCCACTCCCCTCAAATATGTATTTCTGGCAATAACTGACAAACTTAAATAATCCTTTTTTTGTATAATTTTTATTTTCCTGTTCAAAAGATAAGTATACTTTTTTTTCAAATAAGTTGGCCACCTTACACCTAGCATTCCGGCCTAACACAGAACCAGTAAGATATTTATCTTCCATGCATAGCCAATTAGACGACCAAGGTTTTGTTAGGAAGAACTAAGTCTCCACTTTAAACAGCCGTTTTTTTCGTGCAGTAATCTCTTTACTTTGTGTAGTTTCTTGTTAGATGATTTTATGATACCGTCAATAAACATTCGGTGCGTCTAAACGATCTGCCGTCTGCTGTACAGTGTATCGAGAAACCACGTATAGCTACAAGCTTACCAGCGAGGCCAGAGCGTCTCACAAGACTTAGCGGCTTGATTTACTGTCACTGGCAAAGGGATAATTGGATGGCAGGGAACTGTGTGCTCCATCCCAGTTAAATGAATAATAATGAGACAGTGGCTGCAAGCCGAACAAAATAAGTCGTCACTTGTGTTGCCGTAAGACGCTTCTTCATTTGGTTCCGCTCTGTTGTGTTCGCTCAATGCACTGTCCCACGAGACTAGAGCACCGGCCGGAGTGTCTTGATACTAATGCAACGTTTCAGCTGCTTGTTCCCTGCAGTCGGCCTGGCTCATACTCTTCCCTTATTTTAAACAATAACTATGACAGCAATGATAAAAATATTATTTTCTATTATATCAATTTTCCTACTCCAATAGGCGAATTGTCTTCATTGGCCAACAGCTAATATACGAAAATTCGATTTTAAACGATTATTGGAATCTGTGTTTCGGTTATTTTAGTCCCACAGAAGCCTCGTTGATCTCTTTACACCCAGATAATGTTATTTTACTTTTGAGTCTTCCAATATAACTGACCCTTCTACAGTGATCACAGATGCACGTTTTTGACGTATTATTGGACACGATGTTTTAATTGTTTAGTTTTTGTTAGGAGTCTAGTGACCAAACCCACAGCAACAACAACAACGGTTTAAATGGCGCTTCAAGCAAATGCCGTTCTGGCTGGCTGTAAGTTGCAGCCATTTTTCTACTCCAGGCATAATCGATATAAAGCAGTTGAGGACAGTCAGAACAGTGGGACTGGTCGCAAACAGCACGGAGGTAAGGTACGGCGTATCTATCGTCATTCTGAAATTTCGAGCATCTGCCCTACTATTTAATAACTAGGCATTCTAAAGTTATTTTCTGCATCCTGAATATTTCTATTTCATTTTACATAACAGTTGCAGGTAAATTATAACTTCAAACGTCCAATTTTTTTTTTTCTTTTAAAAGGCCCGTAAACATTTGTTCCAATATGAAATAGATGTGCTCCTAAATTTCACACATTTTGTACCTATAGTTGATATCTGTCCCACAACCATAAAATAGGATCAGGGTCAGAAAAAAACAAGAGCTGACGAACGGAGATCGAGCCGCGATAAAGCTAACGTACTAAATACTGTATTCAAAAATTCATTTACAAATGAACATAAGGATAGTATTCCCGTTTTCCCATGCCGTGGCGAGTCGGTGATGGAATCATTACGAATAGATACTGCAGGTATCGTTAAGCAATTAGAGCTCCTGAAGTGGGGGAAAGCACCGGGCCCGGATGGAATTCCAGTAAGAGTATTTTCAGAGTATGCTGCAGAAATCGGGCCATTTCTGTCTGATATATTCAGTAAATCATTAGAAGAGCGAAAAGTACCTTCAGACTGGAAAATCGCGCAAGTAACTCCGATTTTAAAAAAAGGTGATCGAAGTGATCCTGGGAACTATCGTCCCATATCTATAACATCTGTTTGTAGTAGAGTTATGGAGCATATTATATGCTCGAACATTATGAATTTTCTAGATTATAATAATTTGCTTACAACAAATCAACATGGATTTCGGAAGAAAAGGTCATGTGAAACACAGCTGGCCCTATTTACACACGACGTAATGAAAGTTATCGATACAGGTTCACAAGTAGATGCAATTTTTTTAGATTTCCAGAAAGCCTTTGACTCTGTGCCACACAACCGCCTTTTAGCGAAGCTTCGAGCGTACGGTATATCGGATCAGCTTTGTGAATGGATAAAGGATTTTCTAACTGGTCGGTCGCAGTATGTTGTCGTTGAAGGAGAAAGTTCTTCTAATCTAGATGTTACATCGGGTGTACCTCAAGGAAGTGTAATAGGACCACTTCTTTTCTTAATTTTTATAAACGATCTCGGAGACAAAGTGAAAAGCCTTTTTAGATTGTTTGCTGATGATGCGGTTATTTATAGGGAAGTAAGAACTTTGGCCGATTGCTTAGAAATTCAGCGCGATCTGGATGTTATTTTGGCTTGGTGCGCTGAGTGGCAACTTACTCTAAACTGTAAAAAGTGCAAGACAATGAACATAACTAACAAAAAGAATCCGATTGTTCAGAAATACGAGTTAAACAATACAGTTATTCATATGGTCGATTCTATTAAATATTTGGGAGTAACAGTACAAAGGAACATGAAATGGGACATACACATTAATTCTTTAGAAGGTAGAGCTAATTCTAGGCTGCGATTCATAGGTAGAATCTTGAAAAATTGTAATGAACAAACAAAGGAGATAGCGTACAAATCTCTTGTGCGTCCACATTTGGATTATTGTTGTGCCATTTGGGACCCGTTTCGTAAGGGATTGATCGAAAGTATAGAGAAAGTACAGAGAAGAGCCGCTCGATTCGTGACCGCTTGCTACAGTCCTTATGAAAGCGTCACAGAACTGATTAGTAGATTAGGTTGGGAGTCTCTGGTAGATAGACGACATACGTTTCGTTTAAACTTATTGGAAAACATGCGTACTCCAACTTTCACTCATGAGTGTAGTGAAATACTTCTTCCACCAACCTATTTGAGTCGAAAGGACAGGAAAGATAAAATTAGAGAAATAAGGTGCCGGACTGATTCTTATATGAATTCTTTTTTCCCTCGTACCATTAGGGATTGGAATGCACAGCAAAGAGATTAGCTTTGGTGCTGAGCACCCTCTGCCACCTACAATTTTGTGAATTGCAGAGTATATATGTAGATGTAGATGTAGATGTAGATGTAGAATGTTGACAGAGGGGGCCTGGCCCAAGTGGAAACAGTTCCACGCTCAGATAGGGTTCCATGGATGCCAAGACAGGTCCCAAAAGCCGTGGGCAATACTGTAGATTCAGACAACTTTACACCAATAAATTTCTTCATGAAAATAAAAAATAAAATATGCTGCACCAAGTGATGAATTTCACTATATGCTTACAACGTAATATAAGTAACTACAGGCTCCTAAACATGACAATATATGTACCGATCCCCGTCATCATGTGTCAATTTTTGTTTTCTAGCGCCGCATCGTAGGATATAGAAAAACTTATTGTTGTAAATCGCACGAATATTCGTTCGATTTAGGGAGCGTGCATAAACCACGTAGCTCCATTTGACCTCCTGTTAACCCCCCCCCCCCCCCCCCCGTAGCACGTAGCTTTTTTCCCTTTTGATTCCAGAAGACATTTTGTACTGTTTTCTCTTGTCAGACGATTGTAAATTACGTAAAGAAATAATTAACTGAGGGAAATAAATATTCACACGCTGTTGTGAACTCTGTTCCTCATTTTAACTGTGAAAAATGTTATGAAAGGAAAGCTACGTGGCCTGGCTAGGAACCCCCTCTCCCCCCACGTAGCCCAGTCAACCCCTCCCCCCCCCCTGGACCGAGCCACGTAGTTTGTGCACGCTCCCTTATGATTAAAGCTCAATTTTTAGTGACGTAAATATACTTGACATCTCTGTCGCGTTAAGGAACACGCAATAATTTAGGTACCTATATTCGACACAGAGGCTATCGACAATAGGAACATTCTTCTCGTTTAAGCCAGGAATGCATTCGCTGGTTTATTTAATCGTAATAGTTAAATCTGCAAACACGTGGACCCGTTCAGACCGACGAGTGTTGCTGGTCTTATCCATGGTTTACTGGCTCATCGCATGTGTTTTTAATTAGAATTCGATACATTTCATGCTATGTATAACTGGGCGTGGTGGGAGAGCGGTAACGCTCTGGCCTCGCATTCGGGAGGACTCGGATTCGGGCCATCCAGATTTGGATTTTCCATAGTTTCCCCAAATGCCTGCAGGAGAATGCAGGGATGGTTCCTTTAAAAGGCCGTCGCCAAATTCCTTCCCGTTCCTCGCTCCCAGTCCTTTCTCATCTGTAATGATCTCGACGAGACGTAAAACCAAAAGCTCAAAAAAAGTCTTCTACACGTGCAATGTCGGCAGTAAGCGTGGATACCTAATAGTGCATAGAGACTCTTTGTGAAGTAGTAAAAAAGTATTTCGTATTCGGAAAGAAGGCGGAAACTTCGGATCACTATTGGCATTAATACATTTAAGTCAATATAGTTTATTAGGTTACCACCAGAATGTACCATTTCGACTTTCATCACCAGGATACGAACGTCAAGTGTAACGCATCGTACCATGTAGGTAGCAGCAACGAGCGTAGCATGAATGACAAGTACGTGCAGTACCATTTATTTTTACCGTGGTCGATATCAGTACCGATGGGGTCAATGTTATGCGAGGTATCTTTAAGAAATTGAATCTATGGTTTCAATCGACTGGTGTGATACCTGACTGTGCACACACACACACCTATACAGACGCACCAATAGCAATTCTGCTTTTTTCATAAGTGAAGTTTATTAAATTTTAAATTCATGGATAACCGTGTGTAGTGCACTGTCAGCGAGTTGCTGCCATCATTTGTCAGTCTAGTGTTCCACTGACTTTATTCATCTGAATCACTTCTTTATCGCATAACATAATTCTTGACAAAAAAACTGGTACGTGTATATAAGCACAAGAAGTGAAACTTCTTTGAATTTTTCTATACATTTTTCCTGTGTATTTTTCCTGCGTATTATGTTTTGCACATTTTTCTGCGCTTTTTTCGTATGTATTATGCTCTGTGTGTATTTCCTGTGTATTATGTTCTGTTATTTTTGTGATGATTTTGTTGTTTCCTTCGCACTCGAATGGACTAACGCTAACTATATTGCGTTTGTAAATAGGAACTTTGTCCAACCTATTCTGATAAACGAATGAAAACTATTAAAAAGTTAAGCTATACTTCACTAAATTGTAGGGTATTACGTCTAGCCTTAGTTTGTATTTCTGTTTAGAACTTTTATTTTGTTAAACATCTTGGACAAAATTATATGATAGCCATTCTTACAATTAATTTTTCGTTAGAAATTAGTTTCTGTGTCCGTCCAAAAGGATGGCTTGAATGCAGATTTCTGGGTGATAACAAAAAAAAAAAAAAAAAAAAAAAAAAAACCAACTAAAAAACTGAAAATGTTAGTGTATGTTTCAGTGTGTAAAAATTCTTAAATAACTAGCTTCTAAGCCTGTCAAACATGACGGGCTGGACGCAGATTTTTGGCTGTTAACTTAAATAACTCTTTGTCTCTGCTGTTAATATTTCTGCATCAAAATGAAAGCTTTTATCGCATGCGCATTACTAAACTCACTGTATCGCGATATAAACGTGATTCCATATTTCTTACTGTAACATAGACAACAGAATATAATGAAACCATCTTCATGGAACGAATATAAACAAATAAAAAGCAACAAAGTGGCTGTTACCGGGGAGAGAACTAAAGAGAAATTATCCGATCCCAGTGGATAAAGTGTGGTTTTGAAAAAGAGAGCATGTGTTACAATTCATCTGGGGCTTCAGATCTGTATTTCAAAAAAAAAAAAAAAAAAAAAAAAAAAAAAAAAAAAATGAAAATGACGAGAGGCTGTAAATTTGAAAAAGTTTGAAAATTTTCAGGTTTTCTTAAAATATCGCTATATATGAGGACAATTTACATGCAGAATTACAAAAATAAGATATAAATGCGTAAAACAAAAAATTCCAAAGAGATTACTACAGAAACGCCTATTCCGAATCTATAACCAACGCACAGTACTGCCGCGAGTATAGGCAAAGTAACTGCTCGGACTGCATCTGTCGAGCCTGGGTCAAGTATGGACATGAGTTTAGTATATTATTGTTGAATAAATGTAATTATTTTCTTTATTTAATTTGAGTTAACTAGATATAATTGAGTTTTGACTGCAGCAGTGTCGAACACTGACCTAGACCGAATATTTTTTGCCCTTAAGCAGGAATTACATTCAACGACTCTTCTCTGGTTCGCGGCAAGCACGGTCTAGACGTACAACTCAGCATGTTCCACCGTAGTCTGAAATGCTGTCGCATTTTGCCAGCAATGAAAGTTTTACTACTGGTATGTAAGGTCTGTAGAAAAAACCTGATACAATACGGTCGAACTCTGTGAGGTGTAAATTGTAAGACAATCACCAGGAGTGAACGATAAAGTCATACATGCGAAGAAACCCCTTCACGAATAATGCTCAAAATGAATTACACTGAAGAGCCAAAAAAACTGGTATAGGCATGCATATGCAAACACAGAGATATGTAAACACTCAGAGTACGGCGCTGCGGTCGGCAACGCCTATATAAGACTACAGGTGTCTGGTGCAGGCGTTAGATCGGTTACTGCTACTACAATGGCAGGTTATCACGATTTAACTGAGTTTGAGCGCGGTGTTATAGTCTGCGCACGAGAGAAGGGACACAGCATCTCCGAGGTAGCGACGAGGTGGCGATTTTCCCGAACGACCATTTCACGAGTGTACCGTCAATATCGGGAATTCGATAAAACATGAAATCTCCGGCATCGCTGCGGCCGGAAAAAGATCCTGCAAGAACGGAACCAACGACGACTGAAGAGAATCGTTAAACGTGACAGAAGTGCAACCCTTCCACAAATTGCTGCGGATTTCAATGATGGGCCATCAACAAATGTCAGTGTGCGAACCATTCAACGAAACATCATCGATATGGGCTTTCGGAGCCGAAGGTCCACTCGTGTACCCATGCTGAGTGCACGATACAAAGCTTTACACCTCGCCTGCGCCTGTCAACACCGACATTGGGCTGTTGATGATTGGAAATATGTTTCCTGGTCTGACGAGTCTCGTTTCCAATTGTATCTAACGGATGAGCGTGTACGGGTATGGAGACAACCTTATGAATTCATGGACCCTGCGTGTCAGCAGGGGACTGTTCAAGCTGGTGGAGGCTCTGTAATGGTGTGGGGCGTGTGCAGTTGGAGTGACATGTGACCCCTGAAACGTCTAGATACGACTCTGACAGGTGATACGTACGTACGCATCCTGGCTGATCACCTGCATCCATTCATGTTCATTGTGCATTCCGACGGACTTGCGAAATTCGAGCAGGACAATGCGACACCCCACACGTCCAAAATTATTGCTACAGAGTGGCTCCAGGAATACTCTTCCGAGTTTAAACACCTCCGATGGCCATCAAACTCCCCAGACACGAACATTATTGAGGATATCAGCTGGCACTCGATTTCAGTCACAAGGGTGTAGGAAGATTCTCTTTAATAGGTAAGGATGTCTGGGATTGGAATAAGTTACCAAGAGAAATGATGAATAATTTGCCAAAAACGTTGAAAGAATTTAAAGTTAAAATTTGTAAAGGGTAAATGTAGGTGGATGCAGAAAAGGGAGAAGATGGGTGTTTAGGGAAATTGCCACCGGAGCATGCACTCCATTGCAATTTAATTTCTAAATATCTGGATGCCTTGCAACGTGCCGTTCAGAAGAGATCTCTACCCCCTCGTACTTTTACGCATTTATGGGTAGCCCTGCAGGATGCATGGTGTCAATTCCCTCCAGCACTACTTCAGACATTAATCGAGTCCATGCCACGTCGTGTTGCGGCACTTCTGCGTGCTCGCGGGGGCCCTACACGACATTAGGCAGATGTACCAGTTTCTTTGGCTCTTTAGTGTATAACTGTAATGTTAGTACGGTTCACTCATAAATACGCAACGGTATAGTAAACATGATGGAAAGTAAGTCTTATTAGCATTTTTTAAAAATTATTATTCTATTTCACTCAAGTCCATTGTGTAACTAGTATTGTAATCGTGCAGTTTATTGATTACCTCCGACAATCTGCTTCGTTCGTGTCTAAGGAAAAACTGTAGTTTAGTATAATGGTATTCGAGGTATCCAGGTAAGGTGAAAATACGTGGAGCTGCTTTCAGTAGATATTGCTTGTAAGTAAAGTGTACACAACAGTACCTCTAACACCTTTACGTGCGACTTGTTAGGTATTCTACGGGCAGACTTGAGTTTACACTGTAATGGCACTGCATGGTTCAGAGCGAAATCACGTGCCAATTTCTTTATCCATTGATGATAAGTAGCCGTTAACAGTTCAGTTTACAAGCAAAATAATGCGAAGTCAACAAAGGTCTTAAAAACCACGCGTAATAGTTTCATTGGGATGAATGGTATGGCTGTTGCTGTACGTTACATTTTCTTATTCGTCAATATGATCTCTGTCTCAAAATGGAAACCTGTTGCGGTTAGTTTCCCTCCTGTTGTCCCGCGATGTCGCCTGGAGGGTATATCGGCCAATATCCTTCTCAGTACCCCATGCCAAGCAGTTCCCCTGAACTCTACAATCCTAACTACCCTCTGACTCTACCCAGGACATACTTATTCATAATTGCTATTATTGTGTACATGATAAGTTGGCTGTCACATCGTGAAGCAATGAGCTTAATGTTAACACTGCAGATAGGATTTGTGTCTGAAACTACTAAGCTAAGCTAAACATTTATTTGAGAAATGTCCAGAGTCATTTTTGCGGTAGAGGTGCATCCATAAACTACGTGACTCGGCCGAGGGTAGGGGGAGGGGGGGTGTTTCTGAACTTTAGGCATATATCCTGACAATGCCAGATATTAATGTGACTTGCAGTCATAGTTTTTGGAGTGCACGGGGCAGGCGCATTTGAGCTCACCCACAGGTAACGGCGCATTTCGTTGCGAAAAACATCATGTACGCAGTTTCTACACTCAAATTCACTTACAAATAACACACTGGATTTTTCACATCAGTGACAGTAGGTATTGTTTTAATGTTTAGAAAAAAAAGCAGTATGATTCGGATCGCCTGCGCGTCACACCACTCTGATGAAACAATTCTCATTTCAGTGAATCTGTAATTATACTTCTCCAAGAAGTGTTTTTCGAGTTCAGAGTGTGATGATAAATGGCGCTGTACGACGTTTTAGCAGGACAAAGAATCATTCCCTCGTAATGAAGAGAGAAAGGTGACAGAACTCCAGCAAAAAATAAAATCACAACAAAAACAAACAAAACAAAAAATCAGCTCTTCTTAGACTTTTACGCGCCATGTATAGTTTGTAAATAAACAAAGATGAATGAGGCGGGGGGAATATCTTTAGTAGCACCTCAATAACGAAAGGATCCCTGACTGCAGCTGAGAAAGATGTTTTTTCCAATAATAGAATAAATCGGACGCATAGTAGTTTTTAATGACTAATCATGCTAAGAAGATAAAAAAACACAATTATTTATTATGAAAGATTATTATTATTTCTAGAAAAAAAAATCCACAAAATCAGGCATTCAATCACGTGACCGTGAATGCCAATGAGAAAAAAATTACGTCACGCCACCCGAAATGCCAAAGTTGTTGACATTTTCGTGGAACAGAACAGGTTAGACTACTTGGTAAATTATACGTTTTTAGCAACTTTTGTCACGATAATACAGTTGTTCTCAGTTATATGCTAAAAGACAAATGTAATTCGCCACGGAACCAGTATTCAGCAAAGTAACCAGTAGTAATTTGTCCAAAATTGACGACGTTACACTTCACAGATTTTTCTCGTCAAACATCGACTTTTGCTTATCGGAATTCCGCAATGTTAAAACTTCGATGTAAGCATACACAAGTGTCACATATACATTAAATGGCATTATTTCAGTTTCGTAAACTATAACCTATTGCTTATACATATGTTTTCTAAATTAATTTATACAGGTTTGGAGGTTACATTTGCGAAGTATAAGCAAGTGCTAAATAGCTAAACTTAATTTCAGGTCCTCAAGAGCTTCGTATGGAAATGACAATTTTTTTTGATGTATCGCTTGGTTCGCGAGATATCTTGAACGAAGGGTGATGAGGTACTATCTTTGGCGTAAATAATGTCATTGGATATGGTTGTTCGGTACTATTCTGTGCCGTATCCTAACTTTTCTGTTGCATCACGTCTAAGGTTTGTTTCTTTTTGCTTTCGTATACTTCTTTCCTAGAAAAGTATATCCTCAAAAACAGATGTGGCAAATTAAACGTAACACTAAAGAAAGATTTTAAATCATAAAACCAAAACAAACTCAACTCATACCTTATTATGTTATCAATACTTGAAAAGTAGTGGTTCTGCAAAATTTATCAGTTTTGCTTTAGATTTAGAAATCTATTGTACACAAACACTTACATCAAAATGATCTTCACAAAAATAGATTCTTCAATCTGCATATAAACTACGAGCATCCTCCCTCCTTGCAATTTTAAACACTTTTTTCGTATTTGTTCATTGTTTCAAACATATATAAATAACTTGTTTGGCGTTTTCATAGTTGTGCTTTTACACTGGGGCACTACAAAGTATCTATAATACGAGGAATTCATTTTAAATTAAAGAAAACTAACAACTGCCATATACATACACGACTGTTTTGTTTCGTTTCGGGTGACGTGACGTCATTCAAGACGCCATGACAGTCTTGAGCGTTTTCGAGGTCAATTTAAATTCGTTTTTAAAAATGCAAAATACATAGTGCAAATGTTCGATCTTTGAAAAATAATACGTTTTTTTTAGTAAAACAGGAATTAAGATAAAGTATTAACCTGTTTTTCAAATTTAATTAACTAGCCAATTAATCATCTGCAGGAGTGGGTAGTGTCACCATATCATTCAGAATATTTATAATTGTAGAAAAGCATATAAAGCAAATATAAGTCGTGTGGATTATATACGCAATAATTTTAACCATAATCTGGTAAGAGAAAACGGCACAAAATTTCTTCTGGAATTAATAGGGAAATTGCTACGTGTCAATCAGGGGAGCGTGGAGGTGGGTCGAGGCTACTTGGGTAGGAGATCCAAATAACTCCGAAATGGAGCCCACGTAGTTTACGGACGCTCCCTAGAGAGCGAAATTATACGAGCACATTAGCTCACTAGCATCATGCACACCACAAAGTGAATCATTGCCGCTTCACTTGTAATCATAGGTTTGAGCTACTGCCCAGACAGTTGGCTGAGAGAGGGATACAGTTGCTAAATATGTAGGGATTTAAAAGCGCATTCACTTATTTTAAAATAACTGCAACTTAGATTAGGCAGAAATTACGTATGTAAACCATGTCCATTTAAAAAAAGTTGATATGGATTTAATTCATTGCAGAGTCAGTTACCACAGAGAACAAATCATTCAATTAAAAGTATTTGAAAGGTAACGCATTTCCTCTCCACAGCAACTTTCGGGTTTGCAGAAACAGCAATATGTTTCGACATCATTAATGCCAAGATGTGCTTGCCTTTACATTCCAGTTTTAGTAATTTGTTACGCTATAATTTAATAATTTGTAACAATAGCGGCCATGTAAATGGAGCCTTGAAGTCTTTGAACGAGTGTGGTGCAACAATGAAATGTGGGTAGCTCAGGTTTCTCGTTATTTTGTCTAAAAATATATTTTTGATCTGAAGCTTCAGATAAGTTTTGACGCTGCAATCGTTAAAGTTCAAATTACTCGAGAGAGATCCATTTTTACGATAGAATAAGTGTTTCAGATTGCCAGTTATAGGAGTTCAGAACTATTTTCTAGACCAAGTAAAAACTTGTGTGTAATATACGTTCACGATATACATATCCAGCTGTAATAAGCACGTGAGGAATGAAAGACGCTAATGAAATGCCTTTCGTGTGAATTGAGCACCGACGGAATGCTTTTATTTTCTTTTGCTTCTGTCGTTACGGCTTGTCGAGGTAATTAACGGCGGGAAAGGACTGGCAGCGAGGAACGGGAAGTAATTCGGCCATGGTCTTTTTATGTAACAATCCAGGCATTCACTTAGAGTGATTTGGGAAAACCATGGAAAACCCTGAATGGCCGGACGGGGATTCGAATCCCGAATGCGAGACGAGAACGTTTCCGCTCACCCACCACACTCGGTGAAAGTCTTTCTAATCACATTATATAGATATTTCAAAATGCATAGATTTACACCTTACTGGAAAATTAAACTATCACAGAGAAAAGAACACCTTCCTTAACTTTGTTTTGCTTGGACGGTAATTCTTCTTTTAGATGTTCGGTAGAGTCAGAACAGCAATGAAGTATTTACGAGTGTACTGCTGGACTGTGTTGTAAAAAGACGATATTTCGACGGCTAGCTTCACCGTCTCCATAAGATGTGAAATAATATTTTCTGGTCTGGTCACCAGTACAGATGATTGACTTTTATTTTTGGTTGCTAATTCAGGGAATTTTGAAGAGATCCCTAGTTTAACCAGAAATTTGGCAGCAATGCAGAAACCATCCAGAAGGGTTAGCAGTTAACGCTCGGTTCTCGCCTTCCGAAGGGCGCGGGTCCGGTTAATAGTCCAGAGATCCAGATTTCAGTTTTTCTTAGCTCTTCGAAATCATCCCATGTGGAGACCAAAACGCTTCCTTCGAAAGGGCACAGCATAATTCTTTACCATTCCAATCTTCTTCGGGCATTAAATACTTAGAAATTGATGAGCTGCAGAACCATAACGGAAGAAAACGCTAAATCTAATCCAATTAAGTTTTGAAAATGTAGCTGTTCGTTTTCATGTTAACCGGGAGCAAATTTGATTCGATTTTTGGGAATTATCGTTCAGAGAAGTAAATTGGTTGGGTACTCAACTAGATGGCACGCTTGAAAGAAAATCACGTACCGTTCTCCTGCTCTTGCGCAATGAGAACAAAGGACTACGAGAGATTGCGTGCGCAGCTAACTGGCTGTATGTCAGCTCAGACAATAGCTCCACGCTGCCGGCTACCAGACTGACGCGGCCGTGTGACTGGTTGACTAAGAATACGGCGCTGCGTGTCCAATACTCGCAACAAACCTGTCCGAATGCTTCTATCCCACCACGTTGGTGTGTTGCACTATTTAATGATGGATGGACAACATTTTATCTATCATAAAAACTGTTGTTTAATAACAGTATTATTGGGACCAAAGAAAGAGGCAGGGAGCGAATTTAATTTGCGTTTGAGATCGAACCAAACTTCTGTACTAATATTATTAATGCGAAAGTAACTCTGTCTGTTTGTTACTTTTTCAGGGCTCACCACCTATCCGATCTTGATGAAACTTGAAATGAAGATAGTATTTTTCGTTGGGAACGACATTGATTATATTTTTCTGTATAAATAATATATTTTGAGAACTTACTGAACGGTGATAGAGAGACGCGTAGCATGTGCAGGTCTCTGTGAGAGCGGGATGATGGCTCAGTGGTTAATGCGCTTGCTTCAAAAAGCTCTGAGTTCGGTCCCGGGTTAAAATACCCTTGGAGCAAGATTTTGTTTTGATGATATGAACCACGCCTGGACGTTCTGTTGTTCGGATTCCACGTTAAACTGTACGTCCACCTACGACAGAGGGGAAAATGTGTCAAATCGAATCTCTGTCACATAGGCGACCGTACCAACCTTCGGAACCAAACAGTTCCATACACTTTTTATTTTTTTATGCTCTATCGGTTGCTCAGGCTTTGTTTTTCTAGCAGTCAATTTGTGTATGATCTACAATAATAATATTATGAATCTAAAAGTAACCCTGACTCTCTGTCTGTTTGTTTCGTTTTGACTTAACGATATCGATGATAGGAAGTACTTTGTATCATTACGAAGGACATTTTTTCGGGATAAATAACGTTTTTAACGATTAAATTTTGAAACCTAACTGAATGGTAGCAAACAGACGGATAGCGTGTGTTAGTCTGTAATGTTATATCGATCACTAACGCTCTGTTTCTCTGGCAGTCTGTTATTGTATGATCTGTTCATAAATTTCGTTTACAGAAAAAACATATTGTATAGTGTAGATGTTGATTTTCGCTGCACTAGACGATTATTTTGTGACTACCTGCGACGTAGCCAAAACAGCGCCTTGATGTAACCGGCTGGAGTCTGTTCCGTTTTGTTTTTATTTCTGTCACAAAACTTACGAACAATGTTACGCAACGCTAGGTTTGCCACGGTCGACGCTCATCGGACCTCCTCAAGTCCGTTTCCGCCACCTGCGCAGCGGCTGCAGCTGTTGCATATTTCATGGCTGTCAATCGATGGTAACAACATTTTCTGCGTCCTCTCCGACCTGAACATTTTGCCTCGTCGCTTTCGTGACGTAATAGATTTTACATAACGCTACGTGCACGAATTCGTGGAATTGGGTCCGGGTTGTTACGCAACGGCGATGGCAATATTTCACGCTGATTGGTTTACAGGAAGCTGCTGCAGTTGTGTTCTGTGCGCCGGGCAGGCAAGGGGAGAGACCTGGAGGTCGCACCGCCAACTCGCTAGACGAGACTCGCGCTACACACGGCTCGAGGTGCCAGACTCGACATGTCCGCCACGTGATGGAGCCGACACAGGCCATGCATGTCGTACAACACGTTTATAATTACAGCTACCAAACGCGAACTACTTTTTCGTTTTCTTTTTAAAAAAATATTTTTCGGATCGCAGGCTACGGCCAAAAAGCTACGTGACAAATTTAAACGTTTTGTCAAATTGAAACTTGTTGTTATAATAGATACTGCAAAAATAGTTTTTAGTATTTAAATTCAGTGATAAATGTCTTAAAATTTCCCAATTTCAAATTAGTAAGTAAAATAACTCTAAAATGTGGAGGTAATGAATGACTCAGTTTTTTTTTTTAAAAAAATACTAACGCAAAACTGTGACCGTAATTTCAAAACTGTTCATGATATTAACTAAACATTAGAAACAGGAATGAAACCAAAAAAAATAAAATTTCAAAGTAAGAGTGCAATGTTATGACAAAATTAGAAGTCTAAAATGTTGACTGAATCTTTTAAAAGTACTTTAAACTTTAAAAGAATGCATTGTGAAGAACTAACATAGCAAAAATAAAATTTAAAATTTTAGCTGCAATCCAGATTGGTGTAGAATGATGAACGTAGCTCTAAAACAATAAAAGTAATGTACGACTGAAAATTCAAGATTGTAATACATATACACATATATACAAATTTTTATGCACATATTAAAAAATGCTATTAATTACTAAATACAGCAAACAATTAATTACCAAATACGTTATCATCAAACTAGATTAAAAATTTCCTGGAACTCATTAAGACACTGGAGCCCCGTTGCCAGGAGGCGGCCAGGTGCAACGTAGTTCATATCTTCCTTTTCACCGTCCGCAAGATCATAAAGAATTTACGACCATACCCGACAACAGCGGTAATCGTTATCATGTCTGGAACATGACATAGCGCCAGGTGCACTTTTTAAAGTGTCGGAATGGTGGCAGTGATGACTGAACAGTTCTTCATCAGTAAAAGCAACGCCTGAGGCGTTGAGCTGATGTTAGTTGGAGCAAGACAATTATTTCACGCGATTGGTCATAATGGATGGAGGCTGGGTATACCTCCATCATCAAGAGACAAACAATATGACTAAACCGAACACAGCCATATGATGCTCCAAAAAAAAGAATGCAACACAATTCTGTGCATTCCCCGATCCACCATAGAGGAGTACCTCATGTAGGATCAAACAACCGCGTTACCTCAAGAACATAAAAACGTATGATATACACTGATCAGCCAAAACATTATGACCACCTGCTTATTAATGTGTTGGTCCATCTTTGGAGCGCATTACAGCAGCGATTCGGCGTGGCATGGACGCGTCAAGTCCTTTTTAGGTTTCCCGCTCTGTAAAGCGGGATAGGCGGCGATCTGACAGCAGAGTACAATGCTGGTGCAGGCAGAAGTGTTTCGGAGCACACTCTGCTGTGAGATTTGCCACTGATCGCCGCTTTACAGAGCGGGCAAGCCTCCGACCTCCACGTTCTGCAATGAGGCGTCGACGTCCATCACCTTGTCGCCTAGTCGTCCTTCAACCACTCTGCATATATCCTCGCTACAGTAGCACGCGAACAGCCGACCATTCTCGCCGTTTCCGAGAGGTTCCTTCCAAGGCCCCGCTCTCACAAACCGCCGGCACTGCGTGACCTGTGCGCAGATATCTGGTACCAGACAACTCCGGAAACCTAACAAGGTCTTTTCGAATCCATATCACGCCGAATCGATGCCGCATTGCGCTCAAAATATTGACCAATACACTAATAATGTTTCGGCTGATCAGTTTACAAGACTGTAATGCAACTAGTAGTATTGCAAAGTACCAAATTATGTTACCAAAAGGAAGGAGAATGTATTAATGATATTTGAAAATGGGATTCTCACTAAAAAAATTTGTCCAATTAAAGTTGGAGGTGAGAGGAAAAGAAGAAAAATTGAGTCCTAAGATATCTTTACTAGCTTGCTCAAACAGCACGACAGTAAAACGACCAGGGGTCTCATAACGAGAATGGACGGGGACTCCATCAAACATACCTGTATGTCAAGGGAAGAGACCACGCGAAGTGACCAGGCTCATTCGACCTGATGCAATCAAGGAAGCAGACATTCCACTGAGGGAGTGGAGAGATATGGCTCGTTCGAGAAGGCTACTTGGAGAGGCAGCGAATCTGTGACGCCCCTGCAGTCAGTGAGTAATCCGTGAGCCGGCTGCAGATTCTGATACTGTGTACTTCTCAAACATCTTCACCTGGGATTCGGAATTTTACTCGTTGTTTCCTATACGTGTCACCAGGTAATTTCTTTTTCTTTCCGGAAATGAAATACCCAGTCAAACGACGGAGCTATGACGCTAGGAATGACAGTATTCCTGATAGGCAACTGTGGTTATAAGTCTAAGGTGCAGTGCTTTATAACGAAGGTTTGGAGAAATGTGTCAACAATGAGGATAACTATGTAGGGAATAACTAATTTCGTCATGGTGTCGTAATTCTCCAAAATGGTTTGCTTCCGTGTGCTTCCACGAACTTGTTGATATCTCACCTTATGGCATTTAGCAGGAGAAAAGAAAGGACGCTATGGCTACAATGATTGGTGCTTTAGTGCTGGTCAGTTCACCAATAACCGTCAAGAGCGACCATCGTTTTTATACTCGTTTCAGTATTTTCTGCGCTCTTTATTCGTTTCAATTTGTAATTAGAGTTCGTAATGGCTTTTAATTGTGATCAGTCGTGGTTTGAAGTTTAATCCTCAAAAGTAGACTAGTCCTATTGAAAAAGATACGAAGAATACATTCTCGACAATCATGAAATTTAATTAAGTAAAATGTTTCCATTGTTTTCCAAATGTAGAACAAACTGTAACTGTTTACAGATTCTAGATTACTCTTCTATATCGGCTGTTTAGTACCAATCCGCTTCAAATTAAATTTTAAACTTGTTACACTGTTCAACACCAACAAAAGTTTCTTCCAAGTCCACATATGACATAAATTTATGCTTTCGTTGGTCTTTATTTCTAATATTATTCGTATCTGAGAAAATCCTTCCCTACTATTACAGTTTTCTTTAACCCATACTGATCTTCGTCTAAATACCTCCTTACTTTTTTTTATATACTAACATTATTAGTTCTGAAACTTGAAATGTGTTGTAAAACGAAAAGTCTTGTACTTTGGCCAACTGGCTGGTGTGTTATGGTGGCAGTTTTTAGCAGCGGCTTGTCTGTCATTAGTTTGTTAATGATTTGCTGCCATCGTCTGTTGGCAGGTGCGCGAAGCTACTAAGCTGTCAGCTGACACATTAACCAGTTTCAAAGTTTCTGCTGATAAACTTGTAATGAACCATAGCACACAATTTACGTCAGTTTCAGGTCGCTGGGTCACGGAATACCACCTGTTCGCGTCCCTCGCCTTCTGTGGGCGGCATTCATGGGGGAGGGGGAGGGGGAGGAGAAGGGCGTGGGGATAAACGAATGACAGGACAAGAAGGTGCGTAGTCACAAGGAATGCTGGGTCGGGACGGCGTAGCCTTCAGGGATGTCAAAGTACCGCTGCGTGAGAACCATAAAGAAATCTTAAGCGACCCATCTTTTTGGAATCAACAACGATTACCAAGGTATAACAGGCGTAGCAAGAGTTGCTTAACAACCGGAGGATTTTTCTATGAAAAATAATTAAATTTGTTGCATGTTTCAAGCAACGAACGAAGAGGGGAGGGCTACGGCGGAACGATATTAAATGGCATCAGTGGAAGGACGTCTTGTGGTCGCAAAGCGAGGTTTTTCTGGCTGGATCACGTAGAAGTTATTTTTTCTTCTTGTTCACTTGTTGTCGGAACTTGGTGCTGCTTACTGGTGAGTATGATTTGAATCTGGTGACTCGACCCTTGCTGCTTGTACATGGTGTTGTGTTTCTGTATGAGGCCTGATTCCTCTGCTGGGCTGACAGCCGCTGTCGTGTCCGCTGGGAAGCCGTCATTGTCCAGGTCCGCGCGCATTGTGATTCGCCGCTGCGAGCCACAGTAATGTCTCGGGCCGTCCAACACCGTGAACATGGTAACGTGACGTCACATTCTACATCTTCATCCGTACTCTGCAATTCACAAACATTGTGGGTGCCAGAGGGTGCTAAGTACTAATCTTAACTCTGCACATTCCAATCCCGAATAGCACGAAGAAAGAAAGAATACATAAAAGCATCAGTACGGCATCTTATTTCTCGAATCTTATCCCTCCGGTCATTACGACCCAAATAGGTTGACGAAAGAAGTTTCTCACTGCACTCGTAGGTCATAGAATTTCACATATTCTCAAATAAATTCAAACGCAAATGACGTCGTCTGTCTTCCAAACGATCCCAGCCCAATCTATGTATCAATTCTGTGACGCTTTCATAAGGGCTCTAACAACCAGTCACGAATCAAGCGGCTCTCCTCTGTACCCTATCCACTGACTCAATCAGGCCCTTGCGATACGGATCCCAACTCCACAACAGTAATCCAGATGCGGACGCACTAGTGTTTTATACTTTTGCAACAGTCCAACTGGTACATAGCGCTATGAGAATCCCATAAGCTCCAGCCCAATTTGACCGGCCTAGCTAGCCGATTTAGTGTGATGTAAAACCTCACTTTATAATTTTCACGTGTGTTGATAAATGAAAAGATAACTTATTTGCTAATAAATTCAATAATTGTATCAACTACGTGTGAAATATCTATCGAAGTTATGAAGGATTAGCCCGTACCTTCACGTTGCTACCCAAAGTACACCTAGCATCCGATAGATTGATTCTAGCGACGCACAAGTCTACTTCTTCGAAGTCATTGTGGAATAATTTAACTTTTGGCGAACAGTTGGATCCTTCTTTACGGTCAATTATCAACTGCACGTGTGCAGTCTTCTTGGGGGTGAGCGGTAACATAACTCCCGGTCCGGCTGTTCAGATTTGGGTTTCCCCAAACAGGGCCGGCGTTAGGGGGTGGTAAGCGGGTGAAAAGTACCCGGGCCCCGCGGGCTGATGGGAGGCCCGATCACCGACTATAGGGGCCCTCAGGCCATGAAGCCAAGATTACGCCCATTGTCGCCTGGCCATTTTGCAGAGCTAAAAAAAAAAAGGTCGCCCATTTTACCCCGGGCCCGAAATTCCTAGCGCCGGCCCTGTCCCCAAATCACTCCAGGCGAATACCGGAATGCTTCCTACAAAAAGACCGTAGACCAATTCCTTTCGGTTCGTTGTCTCCCAGTCCTTTCTCGCCTGTAATGAGCTCGAAGTAGACGAGGTGTAAACCTATATATATATAAAAAATACACTCTTCTCGGCCATTAAACGTGTTCATAATAAGTCTCGTTTTCAATTCGTACTATATAGAACCCGTCTATCTCTACTGTAACCTGTAAGACGCAGAGTTGTCGTAATACTAGTCGGAGAGAGCACGACGATAAGGTTTCAGAAGACATCCTAAAGAAAGAAGACTTATAAACCCTCAGGTAACTCAGTCACAGCATACACCCAAAAACCATCTGACACTTGTTACCAGCTGCTGTCGGCAACTGCCTAATAATACACAAAGCTCTTTGAATCAATGATGTGAGCAAGCACTAATTCTTCAAACCTTACAGTAAATTAAGCAGAACGATAACGAACAGCAAACAGTTCAAGAAAATTTCTTCCCGCAGTTTCTCTACTGCGGAGCAGCTTACTTCATTTTGGCTGTGAAATGTATTTTATGCAGATCAAAGAGTTCTCTCCAGATGTTATTTGGGAAATCTCATCTAGAGATGACGGTAGGTCTTATACCACTTGCACGCACGATTTCATCTCAGTCAACGCATTGTCAATAACGTCGCAAATGCAGTAAGAAATGTATCGGGGATATTCAGAAATGAGTTAAATGACTAATGATAATTTGCAGCGATAATGAATACATTACCAACGGAAAAAATACAACTTATAACGCCATACATAAACGTCTCGTAAATCAGGCTTTCTCTAACATCTATGGTTCTTCTGGCCGCGGTGATAGCTTTTTAGTATTTTAGTCTTCACGGGCAGCCGGATGGTGTTTTGGAAACACAACGTTTCGACAACCAGCTCGGCTGTGTTCATCACCTGATGAAGACAGCCGAGCTAGTTGTCGAAACGTTGTGTTTCCAAAACACCATCCGGCTGCACACCCGTGAAGACTACATTGCTTCAGTACGCCGGGAGAGTCTCCGCGCACACATCAGCTTTTTAGTATAATTGTTTCTTACTTTCGAAGGCGCTTACACGTCGAATTGGACTTTGTTATATTCAATACAGGTAAATTTTTCTGCTGGAAGAAGTAAGATACAAAATGAATAGTATGTATCAGTTAAATTTTCGGACGCTTCTTTTTTTTATTAATTTCCCAGCTCCTCTACGTCGCACCAAAGTGAAACATCTCTTGTGTTACCTCTGGAGCCACGGGTTGTACAGTATTCGAAATCTCCTGGAAATAAATCCACCGCGACCAAGGAAGTTTCACTTCAGAAACTGTTGATTCCTTATCTGATGTTTATTAATAGTGCCCCAAACTCATTTTTTTTTTTTTTTTTTTTTTTTTGAAAATATCTTCGATGAACAGATTTTTTCCCTTTACTGCTGTATGACATTTATAGAATTTTAACACTGCCCTCTGTTGTTGCCCAGATACTAGTTACAACGGAGTGTTTAGCCTACAGAGGCTTGCTTCAACTACGCTACAATTCTTGCAAACAGCACTTTCGTGTTTGATGTCGAGGACTAAAACCATTAAAACAACCGTTTCTTAATGTGTTGGTGTGAGCCCGTGGATGTACTTTTTTTTCCCTTATCAACTTGCGCCTCCTAGACATCAGGGTCATTGGAGGCGGGAAAGTACGGGGAACAAGGAATGGGAAGGAATTCGGCCATGACCATTTGAAGGAACCGTACCGGCATTCGCCTGGATTGATTTGGAGAAACCGTGGAAAACCCTAATCTGGATGCCCGGACTGGGATTGGAAGAAGCAAATGCGAGGCCTGAATATTACCGCTCACCCACCACGCTCGGTGTGGATATACTTTATGCTAACTTGTACTGCTGTCCTTGAAATGTGCTGTTGGTTCAGGTTCTACCGCCGCTACATATGACTCCACGATATTTTGAGTGGCTTGTGAAATTCTTCAGGTGTCACAAACTAAGCAAAGACTTTCGTGTTTCATCGTGCAGATACAGAGAAGACGATATGTATGTAGGATCTGAAGGGAAGGAGCTAATTATCTGCGCGGCTCTGATCGATGCGTGGAGCTGCCTCGCCCTGAGGCATGCTGTCAGCTCATCACGCCGGGCATTAGCGCGTCAGTCCACAGGAGCTTCACACACTCAGGAGTACGACCAAACGTATGTCTCCTCTCAACATATCGCTCAATGTTTGCTGATCCTAATAAACAAGAAAGCGTTTAATTTATTAGGCACCTTATATCTTTAAACGAGCAATCCTTGTATATTATATATACACAGGTATCCAGGAAGAAATGATAACCCTACCCTACCCTACCACAGATAGGTCACATGACAAAATTTTATTTTAGTAAAAGTCTCACCATCTTCGAGATACTGATCTTTTTAATATTTTTTTCGAAACATGTGACTGTGTTCAGTTTATTCAATGCCATTTCTATAAATTAAGACTTTATGAACCCTGGTTTTTTAAAATTTACTCAAAAATATTTGATACATCTAAAAAGTTAAAATAACTTATAAAACATCATAAATGGTATAATTATTGTATTCTTCTTTTAAAATTATTGTTTCTTGGTAGTTCAATCTGTTAAAGAGACCAATGTGCATTTTAAACATGTAGTAAAAAATGATGAGAATGATTTTTAAAAAGTATCTTTTAAGGTTTTTTTTAACGTTTTACGGAAAAAAGAACATTGTTTTAGGTGACTCAAGCATCATTGAGTAAAGTTAAAAAAAAAAACTAGAGTTCCAAAAGTCTTAATTTGTAGAAATAGTATGGAATAAGCGCAAAGAAGCCACATATTTCTTAAAAAAAAATAAAAAATCTCTGTCTCGAAAATGGTGAAACTGTTACCAAAATAAAATGTTGTCATATAGTAAGACATGATGTGTTCTATTTGCTGTCCTTTCATATCTGGACACCCTATGTCCCTATATATATATATATTTGGGATCCCGGGAACGGCTCGAACAATTCGGGTGAAATTTCATATTTAGACAACGTTTTGTTTCTTAAGTTTACCTAAATAGGTGTCTTCCCTGCAAAAACATGATTTTACAAAAAAAAAAAAAAAAAAAAAAACAGTAATTCTTGTATTTGGTATTTCGGAATCACGTAGACGTTTCAGGTACCAGTAAACCGACTAATTATAGTTAAATTCTCTTTGGTTACAGCAAGGAACTCATATCTTTGAATGGATACTTTTTATGCACTAGCTGACCCGTGCGAATAGTATCGTGGTAATATAATAATGTGAAAATAATTAAATTCAAGTATTTATTAATGAAAGGTATTTTATTTTGAAGAGTAGTAATAAATATCACTTTTACTTTAAAATGTTGTTGCCGTTAAATAGTACATGTTTAATTGTAAAACATTTAAAAAGTAGATATTTAACAAAAAAATTGGCTTTTCTGATGTCCTTTTTTTCGAACTTCTTACCTTTACAAAACTTTTTTGATAACGATATTAGCAGTTATAAAGTGATCATCGTTGAATTTTTGACCGTATACGCCTTTAACACAAAAATAAATATTAATGAATCTACAAACTCTTGGAAAAGTCAAGTACGGATGCCCATATGAAAGAAAAAGGTTCTGATAAATACAATCCTGCCTTTTGAAACGTCTGTGACCTTGTGCTTTATTAATGTTAATAACGAAGGTTACTTCTATTGGGAATTGTTTTCTTATCATTTGGAATGGCACGGTTCATTAGAAGATTTGAGGTTAATGCGAGGTATGAGCATAGTTTTATCGGAGTGAATGAATTTAGCACTGTTGATGTACTCGTCTAAGTGAATTACCTCAAATCTTGCACCATTAATTAATCCTTGATTAGCATTAAGATTTCTATTTACATAGTAACATCCGGGTATTCAGATTTGGTTTTCTATGGTTTCCCGAAATCACTTCAGGCGAATGCCGCGATGTTTCCTTCAAAAGGCCGCGGACGAATTCCTTCCCGTTGATTGTCCCGTCTCTAATGACCTCGACGTTGACAACGCGTAAAGCCATGAGGAAAAAGACATAATAATAGTAGTCTATTTTTCTTTAAATGCAATTTATAGGGTGGTAAATCAGACGATGGCTCCAGCGATTTGGATGAAATTTCAAATGTAGACAACGTTTTGCTTTTCAAGTTTGAAACACGATTTTACATAAAAAAAAGAAAGTGAAATTCTTGTATTTGGTATCTCTGAAACAACTCTAACCTCATCTCGTAGAAGGTTCGGGTACCAGTAATCCTACTGATGTTAGTTAAGCTTCTCTCTGGTTAGAGGAAGGAACTATCCACCTCAAAATGCCTAGGAAGCCTTCAAGAAAAACGATTCACTTTAATCAAACTTTACTCAAAATCTTGCGTACTGAACAGAAATTGAAAAACGCCGAGCAAAGATCAGTCACTCAGGTACTAACTAATCCTTTAGGCGGGAAAAAGTCACAAATTCATAGAACACACTATTTTTTTCACATCATGACGACTTATGAATCCCTGGGTAGGAAACCATTAATTGCTTTCCTCTTGATAGGTATGTGTTCGGGTTAAGTTACATATAATAAACTCACAAAGTAAATTCAGTTATTCTAAAAACGTATCTGATATGCAACTGTCTGCGGGGTTTCAAAACATCAGTGCACGTAGTACAAGTGACATGAAAATAAGAATCTTGATGTATTATGTAAAAAACTCACACAGTTAATTTTTACTTACCACAAATACTCGATATGTTCGTCCTTTATACCTACAAGGTGGTCCGTTTCTTGCTACACAGGTGATGTTTGTGGAAATACTGTTCTGCTTCAGATCCGAAATAGTGGTAGGTAGAGGCTATTATCCTTTACGTTACCCTCAGAAAAAAGTGAAGTCGATTTCCTAGCGATGCGTTGGAATGCATCTATATTCGGATACACGTTCACTTCCGACACGGAAGGACTGCGACTGGTTTTTCGTTTGCACAGACACCACGCTTCCACAAACTGTTGATATCACGTTCGGATAGAATCATAAGAGGATGGGTCCCCCCAAATGTTAAATTTCGTTGCGCGACGGCAACAGAGCGAATTCAAGAGTGCAAAATGCTCTCCTGACTGTTAGTCGCCTTATTGCAAATACTGGCATCTGGCGGCTAAAATAGTAACTTCTGAATGGCAGGCGACACAGAACAAAACTATCCATCGGCGAAATAACCACAATAATATGTGTAATACTTCGCGTGCAATAAAGTCACAAAACAACGACACTTTTTAATAACCGTGCACTTGTCAGGCGCTGTGTAGCTTGGAGACTGACCAAGATCTTCAAGTAAAATGACATTTCCGCCAAAATGTATTTTTTACTGGCGGTTCTAAAATCACACACAGAAGTGTTGCACAGGAAGAAATGTCTCTAGGAATAACTATACGACACCAAAAGGATTTCCAAATTAAGCTCTGCAAGCATGATCATATTATGATTGCTCTTTTAAGCGATTAATAAAAGGAGATTCCAAAACCATTCTGTCTCGCAGCGGAGGTGACGCTTCCACGAGTGAGGAAATGGAACACCAGGGGAGACGGGAGCGAACATGGCAGTGTATTGGGACCATTGCTGTTTATTGGCCTAATGAATGATTTTGTTGTAGGTTGTTAGATTGTTTGCAGATGACGTAATGATGCACAACAAAAATAGAGGATTGTAATCAAATGCAGATGGATCTAAACAGGATATTTAATTGGGTGGATAAGCATAGAATGAAGGAAAAGTGGAAAAAGAGCCATCTTATTAGGTACACAGAAAGAGAAATAAAGGATTTGTATAATCATTCAGTGATGAGAGAATTGCTTGCTGAGAGCGTTAAATTTAAATGTATGGGAATCTCAGGTGATTGTAGTAAACGGGCAGGGAAAATTGGGGGGGGGGGGTTGTGGAAAGGGTGCAAAGTATTACGTCTGTCATGAGGGAAGTAAGAGAGATACTTTACAAGGCTTCTGTCAGGACATTGCTAGAGTATTGCGGTATGATACGAGGTCCTCATTACGAGAACCAAATACTGGAGTTGGAGGAGGTGCAAAGAAGAACAGCTACATTTGGCAGTGGAAATTTTCG